>OY757929.1:62859325-62939325 GCA_963585895.1 Sepioteuthis lessoniana | reverse complement strand
CTTATGTAGGTTTTTCGGTCAGAAAACAGAAGTGATTTCACCTGAGAAGGGTCAGGGATTTGACATCGATATTTTAATCTGATATAAAGTAGAAAAGCATATGCATGTAAGCAAGTACCTATAATAAATTGGGAATGCACAGTAGGGTTAGCAAATGTAGGTTATGTGATGACGGCGATGAAAAAGTAAAATCACATTATAAAAGAATGCAAACCAACTGGCGTAAAAAGAATATAGATTAGGCATGACTGGGTGGAAAGATAATTCACTGGGAATGATGCAAAAAGACTAAAATTCGGCCAAGCTGACAAAATGGTAAACAATCCTAACCACAGAAAATGAGATTCATAAAATTTTTTGAAACATTGATATACAAGTGGATTCTCAAATCTATGCAAGAAGACCAGATGCAGTGTTAATTATCAAGAAAAAAACTTTACATCTGTCAACGGACAATAAAGTGAAAACAAGAAAAAAATACTTGCATCTTATCAGAGAACTGAAAAAGCGGTGGAATGTGAAGCTTTCGCCTTTGAAACGGTCCCTAAAGGTCTTGCAAAAAAAAAAAAAAAAAAAAAAAAAAAAAATTAGGGAATAATGGATTTCAGAGGAAAGATCAAACTCATCCAGACAACAATGTTGTTAAAATCAAAAAATCAACTGCCATACTTAAAAGATTAAAATGAATATTTATAACACTTAGTTTAGGAGACGGTCTGTCATTGAAACTTCGGTTAGAATCTCCCGGTTAAAATTGATGTGAGAAACGACGTAATCGAGTAATGATAAATTGCCAGATCGTTTTTGTTATCCATACAATTTTTTTTCTTTTTTTTGATAAGTTATCAAATGTTATAATGTGATTGTAATAGATAGTTCTTGACAAACCTGGCATGAACTTTATGCCTTAATATATATATATATATATATATATATATATATATATATATATATATATAGCTATTCTTCTAGAAGAATGGCTTTGGCATTAAATAATCTATGAAGGTTGATATTCCATTAAGCAAAAGAAACCAAACATAATCTATCTATCTATCTATCTATCTATCTATATATATATATATATATATATATATATATATATATATATATATATTTACCGTATCATACACATATAGACTGTAATCCATATTCTCTCTTTTACATCCTCGTGTCAAACATGTTCACAGTGATCTGATGAGACGGAGAGTATAATGATATTCTCCGGTGAAATAAATTTATAATGACAATTTAAACAGGTTTAAGTTTCCTTTTAATTGCACTATATATATATATATATATATATATACCAGGATCATTAAATAAGTTTTCAGACTTCTTTCGTATGGGCACTTTTATTGATAGTACAGACATGAAACACTAGGCCCCTTCGAAGTAATTTCATCTGGTTGCAATGCACTTCTTGAACCGTTCCAACAACTTCTGGAAGGCCTCATGGAAGTCCTCTTGTGTGAACGTGTCAATGACCTTTGTCACAGCCTCTTTCATCTCCTCAATTGTCTCGTAACGACAGCCTCTGAGCTTTGGGAATAACCAAAAGTCATAGGGAGCAAGGTCTGGACTATAGGGAGGGTGAGGAACTGTCTTGATGTCCATCTTGGTCAAATAGTCTGTGACAAGAATGGAGTTGTGAACTGGTGCATTATCCTGGTGGAAATGCAACTGAGCCAATTTGAAAAGTGCTGGCCTCTTCCGACGGAATCTCTTGCTGAACTCCCTTAAAACCTCATCAAACGGTTGACATCGATGATATAACCCTGTTGGGACGAAACAAAAGGGTGATAAGATTTGTTTGAAATAAATTAAGGTGTTATCATCAGTTATTTAATTATCATCTCATAATATAATGAGGTTGTTGCATCTTTCGTTGAGTTTGCTTCTGCTGCTGCTTCTTCGCGGCTGCTCGGGATGTCTTCAAAATCGCTCCTGCTACTACTTCTGGTTTTTATTACCCTTTTGGAATCTCTTCAAAGCTGATGTTGCTACTTAAGTCATCGTTTGGCGTCTTTTGGATGTCGCTGCTACCTGGATCTATTTCCAATTGACTGCTGGATTAAATTAGCCTATGAAGCTAGTTTATCAGTAAATAGACAGGCTCGAATCGGCTCAGAAATCGACTTGCTCAAAAGTCACATAAAAGTTGCTGATTGGTCGGGAAATATTTTTATTTATTTTTCTCACACGTTTGTGAAAGTAGATGCGTATAGGAGGTCGGGATTCGGTTTATCTTTGTCATATGTTGGATTATTATTTCTAGAGTTATAAGAAAGAATTTCGACAGGTTACGTCTGTATTTAGAACATAACTTTTGTCAATATAAAACTAAATTGTGGTTCTAAACTATGTTACCTTGCAACCCAAAAAAAGGAAGAAAATTTCAAAGCACCAAAAGATTCCTAAAGTGCACTGCTAAATTTAACATCTGACACATGTTAGAAAATGATGATAACATTTATCTTTATAATAAATTAGGGTTATAAAAATGTAAATAAGTTTGTATTTCATTGTGTTATGTAAAATATCATGGAGTTCAAAACCTAGTTACGGGTTCTGATTCCGATGATAAACCTTCCGAGTTGACTGATGACTGAGTGATCAAAGATTTTAAGCCAGTGTGTGAACTATATGAAATAGGAAAACTAATTTGGAATCAAGATTACGCGTTTATTGACTAAAGGAAGTCATATTACCAAAAAGAAGAAAAAAAAATCTTCTTTTTTTCTTTTTTTTTTTTTTAATCTGTTAATTATGGTTTTTGTGAAACACAGAAACAGTTAAACGTGTTTCAAGAGGATTTACTTTTAAAGACCCATAAAAAAGTGTTTAGCTTCTAATAAATTTATGAAATGATCGGTTGAAAGGCATATAAATTTCTTCTTCTTCTTCTTCTTCTTCTTCTTCTTTCATTCGTTTCCACTTCCTTTTCTTTCCTTTCGTACGTTTTTGCTTTTTCTTTTTTCTTTAATTCGTCTTGTTTTGTTTTGTTTTTTTCATTCAATCACGCTTTTTATCTTTTGAATACGTTTTCCATTCTTTTCTTCTCTTATTCTATTTTCGTTGTGATTTTCTTTTCTACGTCTTTTATCCAATTTCGTTTATTCTATTTTCTTTCAATCACTATTGCTTTTTTTTTCTTCTTATATTTCCATAGTCTTTCTTCATTATCTTTAGTTCCTTTGCATTTTCTTATTTCTTGTATTCGCTTTCTTTCTTCCTTTCTTTCTTTCCTTCTTTCTATTCTATGAATTTCGTTCGACTCTTTTTATCATTGCTTCATTACTTTTTACCTTTATTTTCTTTCTCTTTATTTGTTCTTTTTATTCTTTCGTTTATTTTACTTTTTTCATCTAATACTTTATTCTCTTTCTTTTAGGGTTTCTCTCCTTTGACGTTGTTGTTGTTGTTGTTCTTCTTCTTCTTCTTCTTCTTCTTCTTCTTCTTCTTCTTCTTCTTCTTCTTCTTCTTCTTCTCTGCTGCTTTTTTTTCTTTTTTCTATTCTTTTATTTGTTTCCATTCATTCTATTTTTTCGTTGATTTCAAGTTACTTTTCTACATAGTCTTTCGTTCGTGAACCCTTCTTCTCTTCTTCTTTCATTCGTTTTCACTTTTTTCTTTTTCTTTCTCATTTTCTTTCGCTTCTTTTTTTATTCTTTTATTCCATTTCATGTTTTGTTTCTTCCTCTTAATTTTTTATTTGTTCTTTCTATTCTTTCACCCATTTCTGTTTTTTCTTCATATCACGCATTTCCTTCTTCTTCTTCTTCTTCTTCTTCTTCTTCTTCTTCTTCTTCTTCTTCTTCTTCTTCTTCTTCTTCAGACATTTTTCTTTTTCCTTATTTCTCCTTCTTCTTCTTCGACTTTTCTTTTTCCTTATTTCTTCTTCTTCTTTAGCTTTTTTCTTCTTTATTTCTATTTATTCTTTCGATTCCTTTACTTTCTATTTCAATTCATTCTTATTCATTCCCTTTTAATAGCAGGAAAAAAATGATAAAAGAAAAATATCTTCCAAACACTTTCTCTCGCACCTGTATATGCAAGCAAACATATCTTTTTCATCGCGTTCTCACAATCGCATATTTAAGTTTTAAAAGTTATTATGATTAAAGTAAAAGTCTAATTTTGGAGTAACTCATTGCTCTCAATCACCTTGCTTCCCTGTTTCATTGTAATCTCATCTCGCTCAACCACTTTTTTTATTATTTTAATTTAATTTCCGCATCTTAAATTATAACACCTTTGTTTCCGTTCCTCCTTGCTTATACTTCAAATCCTCACCTTTCCTCATCCTCTTCTGCTACAGCTTATATATATATATATATATATATATATATATATATATATATATATATCATGTGTGTGTGTATGTGTGTGTGTGCGTGTGTGTGTGTTTAAGGAAAATTGATATCATTTTGTAATCTAGTAAGCAATTCGATTTCAGATTATTCTCTAATTTTTATAGCATTAGTAGAAACAACTCAGAATTCCATGTTTAATGTTGCATGTTTTTTCTTTTCACATAGAGAAAAGCCATTCAATGGAAAAGAAGTATTCAAACATTAAACATAGAATTATGATATGTTTCTACGCGTGCAGTAAAAATTTGAAATCATCTGACGGATATTAGTCAAATTATTACGAAATAATATCAATTTTTATGATTCACCCTGTACATCTCAATGATACTAATTTTTATCCAGCACACACACACACACACACACACACACACACACATATATATATATATATATATATATATATATATATATATATATATATATATATATACCAGCGGGGATATTCAGTTTTTCCTGGTAAAAGTATCTTCAAATAAAAAAAAAAATAGAACTGATTCACTTTCTTTCAATTTCAAAATGAAAAAAAAAAAACCGTGCACATAACTGAGTATTTATTCACCCAACCCTTCCGCCTCGAGAAGGACGTGACACTCGACCAATATTTTCGGTAGAGTACACCTCGTTTGAATTCTTTGTGTTCTTTCTCTCAATCTGTTTTCCTTAACCAAGGTTAACAACCCCGCTTTGCACTACTATCTACCCATTTCTGGCAGGATGGAGATAATGATGGATTTTTGCCTTTCCTGAGAGCATTAGTGCGTAGTGAGGCTCAAAATGTGTCCACCATAATCTGAAAATGGGTGGTACCATAACGGTGCCAAATAGACGCTGTAATGTTACATACCAAATCTTAAGTAGTTGTCGGACCCTGATGTGAATTCGGCGAGGGAAACATTAAACGTTATCTTAGTCCACTAACACAAAGGTTTATTCGCCTCTACACTTTTTAAATAGTCGACAGGATGAAGAAAGAGAATACGTAAGCTGAGTCGACCGCGTTAGCTGGACAAAAAGAAACCACAGTACTTTAGCCTGGGTCACTCACAGGTCAGCAGGCCATTCCCATATGCCCTCTGTCAGCTTTTTCTTATGATTATTTTACTTCTATCCTCCCTTCCACAGATATTAGCCCCTCTTTCTATTTATAACTTGGATCGGTCACGTGTCACATTACAGGGTCACCAAATCCTCTTTTTAAGAAGAAAACCGTACCGTTAAACGTGCATTTATGCCCAAGTTACTTACATAAAAAGGTGATGTCTGGTCGGCGAAACAACTGTATAGATTTCTAGATTGCGTCAGCAGAAAAAAAAATCTCAGTTTTTTTTTTTTTTTTTTTTTGCAAAACACTGAAGTAGCACGTTCTATGCATATCAGATAGAAGTCAAGCGACTTTTCCGTACTTCCGAATCAGATTGCTTGATTCCAAAAACATGTTAACAGATCTATGATTATTTAATGCGAATAGGTTAGAGAATCACGTTCATCACATTTTTATATCAAGATTTATTGCGTAGTGTTTCTTAAGAATGTATTTCTTTTCACACGCGGTTTTATCGAATACGAATTCTTTTACTTATTATATTTATTTGTTCCACAAATAGGACTCTAAAGGTTCTACCACTCTTAGTAAGAATATATCTTGGAGTAATGACAATAAAGTGGTACTTCACACTCCCCACACCTGGGAGTAATGGCCTTAAACGAGTAAAATTCATATTCCTCTGATCTCGTGAATTACAACCTCACCATTTGATTATGTTTATTTTCATATCTACGACACACAGTTTTTTGAGGGGGGGAGTTGACCCATTTTCAGAGGATTCATTTAACGTATTTTTAGTCTCACAGACAAGGGGGTTCTTAAACTGAAAATTTATCTCAACATTATTTCTTTAAAACCACAGATTAAAGGATTTACATCATTCGTAAACAAATAAAACAAGAAGAAACTTAAAGGACAGAAGAACAAAAATGAAATGTGGTTTATACAAAACCGTATATTTCATTATATTTTGGTGTATATAGTATTCACAAAAGTTAAATAAAAACCTTATTTTAGATTTCATTTTGTTTTGGTTTTGTTTTATTTTATGGCAAATCAACCATTGTATGTTATTTAATGTCAAATTCATTTTTATACATATAAACAGGTCTATTTCAAACTATTCAGTTTAGTATAAGTAAAGTTTAAATGCCAAACACTTCCATTTGATCCGTAGATAGGACCCTATCAGGTGCTACCACTCCGAGCAACAGTGGACCTGGGAGCGATGGCAATGAAGGGGTACTCTACATTCCCCCAAACTCCAGCATTATTGGAATCTCACCATCAGATTGTTTACTATCATTCCCGGGAAATTCGTTGTGGTGGGTCTTATCCCTCTGCAGAGATGTAGTCAGTGTATTCTGCAACCCCAGTTTACTGGGCCAAGGATTTTATATAAGAAAACTTTTACTTGTTTATTTATTGATTAGCATAATTGAAAAGGTAAGGAGCATCAAAAGAGAGAAATCACATCACTTCAGACAATATAAAAAGAGAAATTTCATAAGTTCTTCAAGCTATTAGAAACTCGTTGCAGTAAGTGAAGTGAATGCCTTGAGGAATATTCGGAAAGAAATTAACATTTGATTTATAGTTCTTTTCTATCAAAGTAAATATATTTTCATTCTCTTTTTTGAATAGAGAGAATTTCAGAAAGGTAGAAGCTGACTTGTGGGCAACTTCTCTCTTAAGTTAGTTTAATTTCTTTGAAAAACAGTAATTACAAGCAGCCCGATCTGATAAAAAAAACTTTCTTATCGGCTTTCCGGATGAGTGAATTAAGCGATCGAACCAAAAATCGAGAACTTCAGTAGTTAACAAAGAGAGCTTTCAATCCTGGTCACTTAACGTCTTACGCAGTAACTCACTATTTTAAAAGTAGGTATTTAGGGGTGCTTGGACCAGTGGAAAACTTTCTGGAATAAACACACTGGATTCTAAGCGAAATATTTTTGAGAAAATCAACGTTTAATTCAATGTTTCTTTCTCTGCTACTGGAGATACTGTCTTAACACATTTTAAACATATCTTTTACGTTTCTTAATAAATATTTTCTTATCTTCCTTCAATGGTCAGGAAACCAGATTCAGTCATGATACTAACGTGACGTTTCTTGGGCAGGAATAGTCTAACGGGGCCCATCCCTCTCCAGGTCTGTTTTGGATTCAGTTTTCTTCTTGGCTGGTTGCCATAGGAACCCCGTCTACCCAACTTATTTACTCATTGAAGGAGAATAGTTGGATTCATACTTTTCCAAAGTTGAAATGCCAACAATCACGTTCGGGATTTGAACTCGGGTAGCCGAATTTTCTTGCTACCAGGATAACCCTTTTGCTTCGAGTGCCTCTCTCTTCTAAATATCCTCAAGAAAACAAATTAAAAACATATCTATTAATATCGTTTTAGCTACCTAGCCACTTTTATCCTTGGGATTTGGCATGTGTCATGCAAGGACCAGAAAGGATATATTGACTAACCTTGGAAGAACCTAAGCCACACCCAAAAATGTTTTGGTGCATGTGCTTTTTATTTACGGGTCAGCAGGCAAAACGGTTAAGGAAACTTATTTCTGGTTCACCAGTTCTCCCAGTAACGACTAGGCCACAACATCTGTCCTAGGTAATCTTTTATCACCAGGTTCTTCCACTACAGTGACACTGGAATTATAAATAACAATTTCTTAATGTGTTTAATTCCAGAAAATTATCTACTTTCAGAAAGCTAATATGTCTGCATCAGTCTTCTAAGACCAGATATTATCTAGAATTTGTTAAAGATGATGTAATGCAGAGGTAATCTATAAATATAATTTCCTATTAATTACTCCTCAAAACTTTCTTTTGTTTAAATTCTAAAAAACGTTTTACTAAGAAAACCGAAAAAATCAATGAGTTATATCAATTCTTGTGTTTATTTGGTAAAAGCTATTTCAATTAGATGTTGACCTCCAGTGATCTTTAGTGACCTTAGTGGTCAGCGCTCCCTATGATATCATCTCTTTCTGCTCAAGGTCAATTCTATGGACCAATTTATTTCCAGGAATGTAATTGTTTGGCTACAATATAGATCGTAAAAACTAATTGTATGCCAAATGATCCCCGTTGTTTTTGGAGTTTTTAAAAAATTCGCCCCACACAATTTGTGTGGTCCAAAACAATTTTGTACTTCATTGGTAACCCAATATTTCACTTTGCATTGCTAGAAATGGCTTTTTTTGGCTGGAAATAGCAGGCTGTGTTTCTGATGAACTCTGACGACCTCGGATGACTTCGCAGGTCAGCCCAAGATAGATCTCATCCCAATAGGATGTAAATTTAGTTTTCTGGTGAGGAGGAAAAAGTTGTTGAAAAATGGCCGGAAAAAAATTGCAGGAATTATTCGTGTATAAGACGCGCTATTTTTCGGTCTAAAATTTACGGTTGCGCATTATTCGCCAGAACAATATAATTAACCTTTTTTTTTCAGGTCACATCCCTCTTTACATACTGAACGGGATGACAAAACGTAAATCATATCTAAAATCCAAACTGACGAGTTTTACACGGTTACAAACTAATATCCATTGATATGTGTTTTTCTTTATAATTTTGTTTCATCTAATGTAAGCATATCTTCGCTGCAAGTTTGATGTGAGTATATCCGTGTGTTTATTTAAAGTACTGTCTAAATTTTGTATTCTAAGATATATGAATCATATAGATTCTTTTTTTTTGTCAGTACGAACCGAGAAAAAATTGAACAAATGTTAAATCTATGCAAAATTTATCGGCTAAAATTTTAAAAAGTCAGTGTGTATTAAACTCGAGAATTTCTTTTTCCAAAATTCTTCAGAATATGGGGTGCGTATTATGCATGAATGCGTGTTATACGTATCTGCGTGCTATTCACTAATAAATGCTGTATAACTTTGGTTTTTAATACTAAAATTTTCAGAATAAACAATTGAAAGGGATGTGTTTTTGTTTAGCCATATAAAGTTACCACTAATCTAAAAATTCAACTTAACTTGGCATGAGAGACTTAGAGAAAGAGAAAAGATGTCTACGTGAACAGGTACCAGCGTTGCCAGATTCACTAACTTTGTTTCTCTACCTAAAAGAAATACATAGGTCTCCTCTACATTATTGGTGGAAAATTATATATTCAAACCAGATATTATTATGGATTAGTTTTGGCCATAATCTACAACACTGACACTCTTTAACCAAAAATAGACTGCTTTGCGATGTTGTTCTTTGTTTTCTCGTTCAAAAAGTGCGTCGATTGAAAAGTGAATTGATCGAATCTTTTATCAAACGAGCAGCCGGCTCTCTTTCCGGTTTTTGTTCTTTCTCCTACCACATTTATTTTGAAGCATTTAAAATGCTATTCACTTGAAATACTATTTCAGTTCTTTATCAAACGAATAAACAGATCAATCAATTTCTTCATTCATGAGCTGAAGGCTTCGTAATAAAAGTCGGGTTTAGGTACATGCTTGTGGAAAACTCTTAAAATTAAAAAAAAAAATTCTATTGCAACAGCGAAGAGTCTCTCGACCGATGAGTGTAAAGTATGTTTCGGAGGAAATGGGAAGTAATTATTATTATAAGTTATTATGTAGCAGAAGAGTGTTTGTTTGTTTGTTTGGCTTTTATGTCAATCAACCTTTGTAGGTTATTTAATGCCAGATCCATTTTTATACAAATATACAGTTCTATTTCAAACAATTCAGTTTAACATAAGTACACAGTTTAATTGTCAAAAACATTTCTATTTGAAGTTATTCAGTTTAGGAAAACAGTTCTAATCCCTACAATTCAGTTTAATATAAGTATAGTTTTTGTTTACACTTAGTTAAATGTTTAAAACAGTTATATTTCAAACAATTCAATTTTCCGTAAGTTCAGTTTCGATGTCAAAAACAATTTTATTTTAGACAATTCAGTTTAGCATACAAAAACAATTCCATTTCGAACAATTCAGTTTAGCATAAGTATATAGTTTAAATGTTAAAACAGTTCTATTTCAAACAATTCAGTTTAGCATAAGTACGCATTTTAGTTCTATTGGACCCATTGACAGGACCCTATCAGGTGCAACTGCTCCGGGCCACAGTGAACCTGGAAGCGGTGGCAATGAAAGGGTACTCCGCATTCCCCAAAGCTCCAGCATAACTGGAATCTCACGATGTGATTTTTTAGTGTCATATACAGAACATTTATTGGTAAGGTTTTACCCGTCTGTAAAGATGCAGTTGATATATTCTACAGTCTCCACCCCAGCTAACTGGGCAAGTAACAGAAGTGTCTTCCATGTAATGTGATAAAAGGAAAGGAATTGAAAAAGAAAACAAGCAGTTAAGCAAACAACAGAAGTTGACGTAAACACATGTTATCATTTTGGCAATTTTCAATAATCTATAAAATGTATTTTTGCGTGAGTAATGATTTTTTCACGGGTACTATGAACATAAATGTTTTTGTATTCCAATGTTTTTTTTATTGCTTACTTTCCAGTTAGTCCCAAAATTCTTTGAGGATCAAAGTTAGTTACCATCACGAGATTCCGGACCACTACTTCTGGTTCACCAGCTGTAGAATCTAAGTGCCTGTCCACTTTGACTTATGGACTGCTGCTGACAAGATGAATAGCTGGTTGTCAGACCCACTAACCTTTGGTGACAAAAAAGTAAAATTTTTTTTAGAAATTCTTCTTTTTTAAATATTATATCTATCCTTATTTTTCAGATTGTTTTTAGAAATTTATTAGACTCGATTTTTATTCGTTATGGACACCAATCATATTACCAAGTAAATTTCTCCTCTACCCAAAGATATGAATTGTTTTCTCTTCTTCCAATGAGGACAATTCAGTGAATATGCTATCTTTTGTATCGTAATTGAATTCTTTTAGTGGGACGAAGTACTCTACTTAATTGCTGGCCAAGTATTTTTATTTGTGCTACAACATTTTAATCAAAATTCGCCCAACACAGAAAATGTGTATAAATATAGAACATTTCTTTCTTTCATATAATTAGTTCCGGTGTTTTTATCTAGATTCACTAAGGAAAAATGATATCAACTGGTATTAATCAAATAGGGAGAATGATATCTATATAAATCAAACTGTAAACTAAAAGGAGGAAATCTTCATAACATCTTCCAATCTTCTGTGCCCAACACTTTATTCACCACTGTTATAATACAACAGTTTCTTTTAACCAGATGAATCAAATTCATCCCTTTTTTTTACTTTTCACCAGGATTTCCTCTTTTTATCTCGATCTTTTACGAAAAAACAGAGAAGCATAATATATCATATAATGCGTAAGTTTAGTGGGTAGAGTGTTCGCCAATGGTCCGGGAGATTTGGGTTCAATCCCACGTCACGTCATACCAAAGACTTTAAAAATGGTACTTGATACCTCCTTGCTTAACACTAAGCAATATAAGATACGTATCAAGGGTAAAGTGGAGCAATCCAGTGAAAGGAGTAGCGCCTTCCACTACTCCTCAGTGTAGTAGCTATTGAAAAAGGAGCCATCTGGTTGCCCTCGACTACGGTCGCCAACTTTACTTACTTACTTCTGCTTAAAACACATCTAAAATACATTATCACACACGTTAAATCTATCCAATTCCTTTGAATTTACAAGTGTATGTATATCTCAATGTACATACATATATATACCCGCACACGTACACTAGTTACCGAAACACGCATTAACGCAAATAATACACACATTGATTAGACTCACTCACCCTCCAAAAAAATACAAATATATGCACAAATAGACAAATAACATAAAAACACGCATATACATAGACTAGAGGTAAAACGAAGAGAAAGAACAAAAAAGATCATTGAAAACAACCAAAGTTTTTTACGGACAATTTACTCCAATGGGACAATCACGGTCAGAAAATCAGGAATTAAACAAAATTAAAACAATCTACAAAACAGTCTTTACGATGAAGAAATTTAATTCATAACCAAAAATTAAAATGCCTTATAAGGACTAAAATGTTTGAAGTATGTGCTGCGTAAGTATAAAGTATAATAATAAGTAAATAAATAAAAATAAATACCTGCTATGAAATTATTCGCAGCCTAATATATATATATATATATATATATATGGAAGTTTTAATGGAAATAAATCTGACAGTACAAAGATAATTTTAAAAAAAGTAAAGTAATCCAAATATGGTGAATTTACTGCGATGAAAAAGGTTAGAATTTACTTTGAGGAAAAGGGTTAAAAAGTTTCGGTTAAAAAAAAAACATTTATCAGGACTTTAAGATGATGAAAAATGTTGTTAGAATAGTGATGGATCTTTTAATGAAATTAGGATTAAAATTTTAATGAAATTAAAACATCCATCGCAGTTCTAGCAATATTATATATATATATATATATATATAAGTTCGCTTAACGATTGAAACGACTTAATTCAATGACGGAAAAATCTTTGAAAAATGTTACCTAAAAGCATGTAATTGTTTGAAAAACGGTTTCTTCGGCATTAGATAGCCAAACAAGGGTTAATATGCCGTAAAAACAACTAGCGTCACATTTCAAACTTTTTGACCGTCTTTGGAGGGAAGATAGATAAACTCTTAGCAAATATTAATATAATTGATGATTATTATATCTAATGCGATCTATTTTTTCCGAATAAATTTTCATTCCTCGTGATATTTTCATCCTTGTTCCCTCATGAGTGGCTTTATTTTTCATGTGTATATATATATATATATATATATATATATATATATACATGTCTGTATGTATATATGTATATATAAATATTCTCCTTCTCAATGCGCGCATGCGTGATCAAGAATTTGTTTTCGCATGTCAATGCTGTCACGAATTTCAATTTTCCAAAAAAAAAATGGAAAGAAGGGAAACTAAATTTCCAATATTAATATATTGCGGCATGTTTTTAAATTTTATTTTAATAGAGGAGTAACAACAACAACAACAACACTAGCAATAATAATAAAAATGATAATAATGATAATAATAGAAGAAGAAGAAGAAGAAGAAGAAGAAGAAGAAGAAGAAGAAGAAGAAGAAGAAGAAGAAGAAGAAGAAGAAGAAGAAGAAGAATACCAAAGAAACAGAAATTAATGAAAAGTCAGAAGGATAAACATTGCTGAAAGCAGAACTCTGCTGCAGTAACCTAATTATGACCAGTTTTCAGATACTCCGGACACTTCTTGAGCTGGAAAAGAGAGAAACAAAGAAACACAGACCACAGAACAAGAATACTGATAACGGTGCATAAGGCATTACAGCTGGGGATGGTATTCACAGACTACATGTAACAAGAAAAGGAGGATAGAGAAGACTTGTAAACATTGATAATTGTGCAGTCACAGCTATATAGGGATACAAGGAAAATACCCCGCCAAAAAAACAAATTAGAGTTTAGTTACAACAGCTAATAACCGTCACAGAAAAAAGGGACAAACAGAAAAATAGTATATAACGAGAAAACAAAAACTAGATTGAATATATCAGTACTTGAGAAGACAAAGTAAAAATATTGCAAGTGGAATGACCTTGATATAAGTATCTAGTGGACATTTGCAAAATAAAACTGAAACTTTGTAAATATCAGCAGAAAATAACAGCATAAAAAGGAATTAGGGAAAAGCTAGAACTGATACGACTCAGGAAAATTGGTGTACACTATGCGGAGAAAGAGTGAAAGTGTAAAGCAAACTTGCGCAAAAGAAATACAAGAGTAAGCATGATTATTGAAAAGCTAATCTACTGAGAAGTGTGCAAGATACTAAAATGTAGCTATACTGGCAAATGAAATATGCCCAAATCAGAATTCGCCCGAGAAAATGAGACCCGTAAAACTCTCTGGGACATTGGGATACAAACGATTTTCTAAATCCCCACCCCAAATCTTGTATAAATAAACAAAAAGAACATAAATTATCGTCTAGTACATTTTTCCATTCACGCTGACAACACATTGAAAATAAAAGAAAGTGAAGAGCTCGATAAGCACCTGGATCTTGTCAGAGAGCTGAAAAAATTGTGGAACATAAAGGTGATTATAATACCAATAGTAGTTAGTGCACTTAGAATGGTCCCCCAAAACCTTGAGACTGTGGGAAGTGGGTATCAGTGGAAGAATCGATCCCATCCAGACAGCAGCTCTTTTAAGATCAACAAGAATATCTACAAAATTGAGATCTGATGAGACTTTCTATATCACTGACTTCTGTGGAAAACAATGTCAAAACTGGATTTAAAACTTCACAAGGAGTAAAATAAAACTGTAAAACGTTTGATATCTAAATAGAAGATGTCTGGAAGTTAAATACAATTCGAAGATAAAAGCACCATCATCCCTGCATTTGTACGTGACGTTTGTCTCATCAGTAAAAACATGAAAAGCTACTTACTAGAAATGCCATGTGAAATTTCATTGACCAACATACAGAAATCAGGATCATTTCGTTCAGCCTGTTTTCGGGGAAACATCTATCACTCTAAATAGCTAAATCTCAAATCAATTCAAAATATTCCCAATTTTAAACTGAATAAAATTCTACCTCTGCAAAAATTAGCACGCTTAGGCGATGTTCACTTGTTTTTTAGCGGTGTGGGGCGGTATTTAGAACTAAATAACGGCAGTTTTTTTCCCGATTAATGACTGAACAATCTGGCTTCATTTTATTCCTTAAACGAAAAAATAATTTTTCATTAATGATACAATTTTTTTCAGTTATGCAGAGAAAAATATGGAATAATACAATGTTAAGGAAACATTTTAAAACTTTAGTGTCTTATTTATAATCATTATATTTACGGCTAAATAAGAAAGCAACAAAAGTGAACATTCTCAAAGTGTACTAATTCCATGATTTTTGTTAGGAGTCATATTTTAATATGCAAATGTAAAATTTATATGCAAATGAAATCTATAAATATATGCATAGTATATTCAGAAGGATTGATCTAGATTGAAGCTGCATTTACCAAGACAGAAATGAACAGTAAATGAAAGGTTAATTCTCCTTAACTTATAACTCTTAAATCCATCATATTTATTTAATGTGAGTTTTCCATTATTAGAAACTCTTGATAAGATGCGAAGTAGTGGAGTCATATATCTTTTAAAGTCTCCCTCATCATCCAATTTTAATCTTGAAATGAATTTTTAAATTAGAACCTTTGCCAAAAACAGTGTTTCATCGAGCTATATCTTGTGAACAAAGAGGTTGCTGCAATGGCAAAATCCTGAGTTCGACTAAAAGGTATTCATCTGAAAGTAATGAACTGGTCGTTTTAAAACTATCAGGATATCGCATAAATAAGTCTAAATTTCATCAATACATCATCATTTTATTTCAAAAGTTATTCCACTGTGTATATATATCTTCAATTAATTCTTTTTTAGATGAAGATTTAGTTAAGATCATTTTTTCATACTTCATAGTGAGGTTGTGTAATATTATCTAAATTCCATGAAGCATAAATGTCAAGTAAAGAACAAAGAAAATAGATGAATATATATAAATAGAAATGTTATTATATATGTTCAGTGATATACAATAAACTCAATATATGTAACTATAAATCTAGTGCTGTGTGAGTGCAAGTAGGAAACAATTCATCTCTCCACCAAAACAGAATCAAACTACACGCATTCTGAGTCCAACTTTTGTTTCACACTGCAAACGGATCTCCTATGTATGATTCTGCCTTTTGTTATAATGTTCTTAGAAGTCGGGAGGGTGAAGTCAGCCTTTCATTGCTGAATCACTCTGAAGAGAAATTTTCTACATTTTCAGGCTCCCATCCATGGGTTAAATAAATCTGTTTGGAAATTATGAAGCATAAAAATACTTGATACTTCATAACTGAGAAAATTATTGGCATTAAGAATAGTTTCTGGAAGCTATAATAGTTTACTATTAGTAGTAGTAACTCTAAACCACATTTTTTTAGCAAAAAAATGACTATTTTTAAATTGAAGTGGTAACTTAAAACGATATAATTGTGTATAAATTACTATTAAATAGAAATACTTGAAGCCATACAATCATATGCAAATTATGTCTAGTTGATAGGAAGACGTATCATATTACTCTGAAGAAAAAAAAGTTCTTAAGAAACAATTACACAAAAATGCAACTATAAACGTATAATGTATGCACTCCCAGAACGTCTAGACATAAAATAACCTGGTATTGGTTAACATGCCGTTAGAATCAATCAACTAACCGTATTTGTTCTTCATTACAGAAGACTAAAAACATAGAATAAAAAAAGAACTTTTTGAGAAGCATAACATTCTTTGAGACTTTGAAATACGAACGGATCACCAAATTCTTTCCGAAAGACTTGGGCCAGTTTTAATTTAAAAAAGAATAGAACTTGTCGTTTAGTGGATTTTACCTTTCAAGTGAATCATTGAGTGAAATTTTACAAAAAGCAAAAAGATAGACATGTGGAGCATGAAGTATTGGTGATACCTATTATAGATGATGCTATTGGAACGATCCCAAGTGCCTGGAAAAGAGAAACTGGAGATCAGAGCAAGAATCGAGACCATTCAGATGACTGTACAGTTAAAATTAGCAGGGAAACTTATAAGAATCTTGGGGAGACCTGAGGAGACTTTGTTGAAAAACTACCATGAAGAGCTGATGTGTATCACTCGCAACGAGTAAAGTAAGTAAACAACTATCAGTACATGTATGTGCGCCTTCATCTTTTCTGATGATTTTAGTTATGTCTGTTTGTATGCCTGATAGTGCAGTTTAGATTGCAGGATTGAATATTCATGAACGTCTAAGCGAGAACATTAAATCGAACAATAAAATGTTTCAGGCTGTGCCTGTGTGTTCGTGTTAGTAGAGAACTGCAAGATACGTTCTGTCATGAAGAAAATGTTGAGGTTTTTATAATCATTATTTTACTACCTTATTTTCGTACTATTGCGAGTTCAGAAAAGCATTATTCTAAATCATAATTTATGTAGCATTTTATCGTAATTGTAGTCATTTATTTCAACAAGAAAGAGACACGCTGCTGAAGATGTATTGGAGTCGAGTGTATTGGATAGCCATATAGGTGCCAATGTAGATTTCTGCACACAACTGTTCTTGTTGTTTAGATTGTAAAGCAACTGTTAATTGAGAACTAAGTTTCTTGGGGTCAAAAAGGGATCTAACTGAAACTGATTGCACTGTCGAGAGCATAGAATGAACTGACTATATCTGCTGCATTTGGGTCAGATCTCTAAAAGAAACCCCATCAAATGGCATGGCTCAATTTAGCCCAAGGTTTATTCTGACCTGGAAAGCGGAAACTGTTAATGTCTTATTTACGGGTAGAATCAATCTATCTAAAAAAAAATATTTGATGGGACTGTGTGCAAAATAAAAGCTTCTGAAGAAAATACCGCACAAAAAATCTAAATATGAGGACATAATGAACGATACTTCTCAGCTTCTAGACGAGAAATAACCCAAGGTTGTTTGACGAGCCATTAAAATCAAACACTCAATCTACTAGAACTTTTACATTTTTCGAAGTGTTCTATTTATCTGTCAAAGAAATAATAACCAAAGTCAGGAAAATATGTAAATAAATTAATTGAAAATTGAAATTAGGGATATTAAAAACAAAATCAGTAGTATTACGAATTATTTTCAAAAATTAAGAAACAGACATTTATTATTCAAACATCTTTGCTACAGTATATATATATATATATATATATATATATATATATATATATATATATATATAAAAGGGGATAAGTTTAAAAACTGGGTCTTTGTTTGATCGAGTTGTCGCTAGAAATGATAATTGAATTAACAATTTACCAGCTTTTCTATTATGTAAATAAACTGAAGTTTATCTAAAATTAAAGTTATGATAAGTTTCTAAATCATGTCTTATCATAGCATTATTTACCTTTCCTTTTATCAAGTCCCTTTAGTGTTCGTAAATTCGATTTTAAAGAAAACGAGATGCTTCACCCTCTTCTTTTTCTATTGTGGAAATCCGTATGTTGCACTAATTTATTTACTCGTTCGGTCTGTCCCTTGCCTTTTTTTTTCCTGTCTTGATTCCTTAGGGAGAGTAAAGTCGTCTTCTATTCACGCATGATTTATTAAATTCTGCTTTTTTCCTGTCTTCTTGTGCTTATATTTAAGTTGAAGTACGAGATTCAGAGATGATTATGTTGTTCAATATATAATGTTTCAATTTCTTTGGAGGCTCTCTTCGGTTATATTTTTCACTATTTCCTTGTCCTTATATTTCTGCAGTCACTAAGTCTAAAAAACTCTTACATGAAATAGTTTAGTCTTATCGATTATATCTATCTATCTATCTATCTATATATATATATATATATATATACTTATGAATGGTAACGTATTTTGTTTTAATATATTTTGAAATATTTCATTCAGAGAATTTCATAATTAAATGAACTAGTTAAAGAAATGTTCACACATTTTGTGTTAATTCTCTTAAGTGACGATGAAATATTCGTGCTTGAAAATGAGTTTCATGAATCATTTCGCAAGCAAACAGAAAAATAAGGTTTCTGAGGGTTAAGCTGACTTAAATTTTAACTGATCATTCTTGATATTTTTTCTATTACTTAAACTGATTTCATATAATTTTAAAATGTTTAATGCAAATAAAAATAGTTTGCAAAAATCTATTATACACACACGCACACACACACATACACACACACACACATACACACACACACATATATATATATATATATAGGGGGATTTTAAATCTGAACCATTTCATTTTGTATAAAACCTAAAAGAAGGACTCGTAATATAAGTTATTATTGCAAAAGCACGAAGGCATTTCTTAAGTTATGAGCAAAATACAAATCAAAACGAACATACTTTTCCTCAAAGAAAATAAAAAGCAAAACCTGGTCTGCCACTAAAAATTTTACTACACAGTGTAAATATTTATTAACTTTTAAATAACAATTTTCGCACACGCTAATACGCATGCCCCATCAAACACACACACACGCACACACACACACACACACACACACATATATATATATATTCACTTTTCTTTTCTGAGTGTGTGTGTGTGTGTGTGTGTGTGTGTGTGCTAATTCTTACATTTATGTAAAAGTCCACTGAGAATAATCCAGTTACTTAAATTTCCCACTTGTGAATCTTTGATGGCGTTCTTTCCACAGTCTCTTGATACAAGAATCTCTATGTTTGCCGCGAAAAAATCCCAATGGAATATGTAAGCACTTTGTAGCTGCTTCTCTGAATGAGGGAAAAGACAGCTTTTATGTCTCTACACGTTTTCAAAGCATCTGCATTCGCTCAAGTGATGATAAATTTAAACTCAAGTTATAGTATTCGCTATTTTGAAGAATAAAAATTAACTGATTAAATAACGAAGACGAGAGCGACACATACTTTTCCAATAATGACTGATATTAAACCTATGCTATTGTAACTATTACAACTTGTTAATAAAAATCGAAGACGAAAAATAACAAAATGAAAACAGATTTGTGCTTTATTTTCTAATCTAATTGATTGCGACATTAATTTTCAAGACAAGTCAAACCGTCGAGATTTATTTTATGATTTCAGAAAAAGGAACAGAACTGTAATATTTTGTTATGGCCGTCAGCGTTGTATCTTTCTCGTTCTCCAGGGCTGCTCAACCGGAGGCCCAGAGGCCCACTCTGCTGGGTGATGGCTTTCTTTACTGCATCTTGTCAGCATCTTCTCTGGACCCCAACTCATCAGAGCCCAATTGCCCCTTCGGCCTGATGTGGCTTTCCCTACCACATCTCGTCTATAACTCCGTCTGATCTCCCACTGCAACTGTCTTGACTTCTGTCTTGACTGAGTTATATAATAATTCAACGCCCACTCAGTCGCCTACTCGATCTTTGAAATCGCATGTTTGATCGTCATCAAGCGGAAATAACTGTCATGCCTTTCACAGGTCACTCTCTTCCGGTGCATCAGTCTATGAGTGTACCATGGAAATTTTTTTTACCTCGTCCCATTTCGTCAGTCAATTTCCGCCCACGCGATTTCCTCTCATAACTGCCATTAGAATGTGTCACCTCCTTCAGGTGCATCACTCTGAATGGCATTTTTGAATTAGAAATTATTTATTAGGATCTCTCATTTGTATGCCCAACGAATGACAATAATCTACCTCTGATGATGATTCTCCAGTCCTGGAGCTTTTGGAAACAGTAAGTGACCCTTCATTGCTATGGTCAACTCAGACCCAGATTATTAATTTCTGTAAAACTCCCATCAATGAATCAAATGGAACATTTCAACCATTTACTAATGATTATTATCATTGGTAATAAACTATAATAATAAACTATATAGATGTCAGCATTAGATTGGAATACTTGATAAAAAGATTTACTAATGTTAGATAGGGATACTTAAAATCGTTTAACTGTGTACCAACATATGAATAATATTATATAAAACACAGCATAGGGAGAGAGACGGCGGTTAGCTGGTGAAACTAAGAAAAAAGCGCGTCAGTAGGGCTACGCTAGAATCATTATATTTTTGTTTGCACCTTTTAGCCTTTTGAATAACTGCTGTAGAGGCAGACTTAGTATCCAGATATTGTGATCTAAATGTGAATCCATATTTCTTTTATGGTGGATTGAATCAATCAATTTTCATTTGATCAGCATTACGAGCTCAGGACAGCAATTATGCTCCGCTAACCAAGCAAAAAAAATTGTGTGTTCTTATAGGTTCTGTGCATTGCAATGTTCATCTGTACAGATTGTAGAAAAGACCAACTCGTCACAATTCTTTGAAATCTTTCTTGTATCTGTAATAATAATATTTTGCTCTTAATTATTTCATTAATCTGAACTCGAATTACTCGTAGAAATTCCACTTTCTTGAAAACAAATTGACAGATAAATAAAAAATATTCTGACCAAACCGAAGTTTAGGTTAACTTTATTTTCATCTGCTATTGCAGAACATTTTTAGATTATATTATTTGTTGATTTCGGAATAATAATAATAATAATAATAATAATAATAATAATAATAATAAGGATAATAAGGATAATAAGGATAATAATAATGATAACAATTAGTATATGCACAACCCAACACCTGTCCTAGAAAATGACACGCACAAACTCTTGTGGGACATTGATATACAAACGGATCACCTAATCTCGGCCCGAAGACCAGACCTTATAATAATCAACAAAAAAAAAAGAAGAAAATCTGCAAAATTGTCGACTTTGCTGTCCCGGCAGACCGCAGAACAAAACTGAAAGAATGTGAAAAGAGAGATAAGTACCTTGACCTTGCTAGAGAATTGAAAAGAGAAAACTATGGAATATGATGGTGACAATTATACCAGTTGTGATTGGTGCTTTTGGCACGGTAACTAAAGGATTATTAAAGGGCCTGGAAGATTTAGAAGTTGGCGGCCGAGTGGAGACCATCCAAACAACAGTCTTATTGAAAACGGCCAGAATACTGAGAAGAGTCCTGGAGACTTGAGGAGACTTGCTGTCACTCAGTCTCCAGAAGTTTTTTATTATGTCATCAATCAGATTCATATACCAGATGTATTAAAAAAGCATCGACATTAAAGTTGTATTTAAACACAGTTATGATATTACATATTCCTATCTATAATCTGCATTTAATTATATGGTTTCAAGTAACTTTTTCTATTTAAAAATAATCATGTGTTTACATTCAATGATAACCTATTCTTAACGCATATCCATTGCGCCCTTATATGGGATTCTAACAGTTACTGCCACTTCGGGTCAGAGTGGACCAGGAAGTAATGACGATTAAGTGGTAACTCCATACTTCAGAAAACTCCAAAACTTAAAGCTTACCATGTAGTTTTGTCACATACTCAGGATACCCTTTTATTAGGTGTGGATTACCTCTCAGCAGAGGATTCAGTCAATGCGGACTAATTGTTTTCAGATAGATTTATATGACCAATAGATGCGATCCTAATCATGTGCCACCACTCAGGATCAAAGTGGACTTGGAAGGCAATAAAAATGGTCTCTAAATAATCATCTGATTTCCAGAACTAGATCCTCCCTACTTGATGCAGTTTAGTTTCATACTCAAAACACCTCATTTTCAAGGAATGCTGTCAGTATATTGTAAGCCTCGACTATATCGTTGGTATATTCTTTTCCCAAAAAATGCAGTAAATTGAATTATATTATTTTCATCTCTCCATTATTAAGGATTATCGGTATGGACCATTGAAGAAAACTGGTCGAGACTTGTATCTAGATTTGGAGACGAAGGCAAAATGGACAGAAAAAATAACGCTGGCTAACATGCCTTTCAATAATGCCCAAGGGTGGAGCGAAGCTAAGAATAAGATAATTTTACACTTCTACCTAACGCTGAAACCAATGAAAGAAACAAAACAATGAAAATAAAACTTTTGGCTCCAGTTAGAAACATTAGAACCGATGGACAGAGTAAAATTATAAAGAAATGCAAGCAGACTAAATGATTATGTGTGAATGAGGAAATGTTGTAAAGGGAAAATGAATTACTGTTGAAGATTAGAGATCCAGCGGGTGGAGATTAACAAGGGAAAAGAGATTAGAGCTTATAGTGTTGACAACAAAGCCAATGAAGAATCGGGGTCAAAAACATAAATAAGAAGTGAAATTTAACACAGAAAAATGTCAAGGAATTCAAATTTGAATCGCGCAGAGATATTGCAGATGTTGTCTGGGTGCTCGTCTGAATGTGTCAGAATTCATGAGAGAAAGATGAAATATTTGTACTGGAGCCTTTGTTTTCGATTGTTTCTGAAAGCTGTAAACATGATAGATCTGTTGGTTTTTTATGAACACATATTTGTGTTTAATATGTTCCTGTGTATATGTATAAATAGGACATTTTTAAGAGAACATACAAATATATTTAGTGTGTGCATGTGTATAAATAAAAGAGATCTACTTTATTTTCAGCAAGATTCGTATACATATATATCTGGAGAAATGGATATCATCATAGAAAATGGACACGGTGATTTGGGTTCAAATCTTGGACGAGGTTGGTTGTATTCCACATAACTCTCATACCTTTGGGAAAGGTATGCATCCAACTATTCTCCCTCCGGCTAAGAGAAAAATTATAAAGTAGATCGAGTTATTTAATCTTAGTTCGACAATTGGTCAAAGAGAAGAAAACGTCTAAATTCAAATCTGTTCTACTCATCTTAAAAAAGTTATCTTGTGTCACATCTTGCTGTTACAGAGGGATTGACACACTCACACACACACACACACACACGAGTGTGTGTGTGTGTATGTGTGTTGGTATGTGTAAATGAGTGAACTGAAATCTCAGTTCCCCGATTATATCTAGTCAAATTATATATATATATATATATATATATATATATATATATATATATATATATATATATATATATATATATATACAGCATTTGCGGGCATATAGGACTCATGACTTATAAAGATATTTGGGAGACTACCAGTCAATTCAACACATCGAACCTGTCGATTTCAAACTTCAGTAAATAACGTCAAGTCATTATACTAACAAATGGGTCGCTGTGTGATATTGGTGTGGGAAATTTGAATGCTAAATGTGTGCCTTACATGCCGGGAAATACACCAGGAATATTAATCTATCTCTCTCAAAATACATATTGAGCGTGGGCACGTTTAAATTATTATGTTAAAAGTTTATGACAGTGTAATAGTTTCAGTAAGTTTTAGTAGAGTTTCAGATCAACTGCTACAAACCATGAATGAGGAAATGGAGATGTGAATAAACACTTACGTCTTATAACTTTGTAAACAAGAAAGTGCTCAAACGCCGGAAAGCAGAGTGACTTAGAAATTAAAACCTTATTTATTTCACATTATTTTGCCCACCAATATATATATATATATATATATATATATATATATATATATATATATATATATATATATGTGTGTGTGTGTGTGTGTGTGTGTGTGTTGATTTCTAATTGAGCAGAATTAATAGTACAATCAATATAATGTTTTTGGTTTCTCTATAATTTGCAATCAAATGCCGAATTAGTTAATCCTTTTAAGTAGCGGTCATATCCTTCTACAGAAGATATAGTTAGCAAACTCTAAGCTATACCGAAAGACAGTAGTTAATAATCGAGTGAACAGTGATAAAAATATTGAAAGATGAAAGTAAATACGAGACAAGATTGATAATTGGAATAAAGTTAAGGTCAAATTTTTAAAAAATGTCGACATTTTTTTGCTATGAAAAATAATCCTTATCAGAAACATCTATTGTAAACGATTATGAAAATGTATTTGAAATAATTTTTACTCTAAAATTCATAGTAAACCGAACGAACGTTTTGTTCAGTACAATAGTACGTCTATAAACTATTCAAAAATTTTGACGAATAAATCTTGTCTGGTTGCATCTTTGCCAACTGTATTCGCTGCCTCTGCATCTTGAGTGCTTATTTCTCAAGGTTTCTCTTATTGATCTCTTTCTCCTGGTATGGCCTAGTCAGAGACGGCTCAAGGCGCTCGTCTCGAAATTAAGTCTTTTCATTTCCTCAATGGGCTGATAAGCGACACGAACAACAAGCTTTGTCGGCCGCTTGCATCATGTTAGGACATGTTCAACGTCCGGTTAGCAGTCAGTCGTGAGTGATTTCCTCTTCTATTTGGGGTTGGATTGTAGGTCGGGTCATGTGATGAAAAGAGGCGGGAAAAACGACCGCTTGCTTCATCAGACAAGAAGTACTTCGAATGTATTTTGTTGTGTTCTGGTTGGTAGATTGTCGCCTGATCGTATGGATATTATTAAAGTGTAATGTCTAGATCAAAACTTGGGCTATTTTTGCAAAGACGGTTGCACGAGTTTTATTCGCTCTCATTGTAATCATGAGCTGTTGTCAAGATTTTGAAACAATAAGAGTATAATGCGAAAAATTGAAGAAAAAAAACGCAACAAAAATATTGTAAATAATTTTGCTAATTATTTTAATGTAGAAAGAATTTGAAAAATATTATTAAAGAAATGCATTATAAATGATTTTTATTAAATTTGTATAGACTATTGGGAAAGAGATTATCAGTTGTCAGGAAAAAGTGTTACTTTTGGCTGAGAGAGAAAATTATAAGCTATGTAAATAACATCGGTTAAGCGAGTTGTAATTCGGTTCTTGAATTTTTCGAAACCGAATATACCAGTTTTGTCATTGTTATTCGTCAATAAAAGTTAGTAGGCTTTGCTCCATGTTAACACACACATACATACACAGAGAGAGAGAGAGAGCTGTCGAAGATACTGCCTGAAAGCCTTAATGGCTTAACTGATTAATTCTAAAGTCTTGAGATAAATACAGATTTTCTTGGCTTAATTCCCAACGTTCATGTTTTTAAAACTTGGACATTTTCTTAGTATTCTTGTTAAATGTATATTAAATTAATATATTGTTGTTTTCGTTTTATAAATCTTTTCTAGTCTATCTACCGGGCATTGGCATGATGGTTACAGTGTTCACCAATGGCCCGGGAGACCTGGGTTCAATTCCAGGTCGAGTCATACCAAAGACTCAAAAAATGCTACTTGATACCTCCTTGCTTAACACTCGGCATTATAAGGTGTGGATCAAGGGTAAAATGGGGCAATCCAGGGAAAGGAGTAGCGCCCTCCTTTACACCTTGGTGTGGTAGCTATCGAAAAGGGAGCCTTCGGGTCGTTCTCGACTAAGGTCGCCAACTTACTTACTTAGTCTATCAATATTTACATTATAAAACCAACAATCTTCGTTTTCTTAACTTTTGAGCTTCAACTTCGAAATACTTAAAGAAAAAGTTTGCAACCAATAGGGGACCACAACCAATTTTCAGCCATGCGAAAAAGGTCTTATGATGAAACGATTTCCGTGAAATTATAACACGAGTGTTAGAGAATTTTGCAACTCATTGGTAGAGTGTTTGTCCTTTGATTGTATTTTGTCTAATGAGGGCCTGAGCCAATTTTGTTTTAGAACCAACTGTTTAGCTTTATGTAACGAAGAGACGCAAGAAATTTCTTTTGTGGATATTTATGACACAAAATTCTTAGCAAATTAGATCTCTTTTAATAAAAATCCGGATCTCTGAGCACAAATAAATTCAGGAAGCATATTTTTTACTCCATCAGATTCTTGAAATGCAAATGAAAAGAAAATAATTTTTTTCTGTCGCATTCGACATCTTAAAAGAACCAGACCCATGAAATTGAAAATAAATGAATAAAAAAAGACCAAAGAAAGAAAGAAAGAAAGAAAGATTGGTCAAATTATTCTTGAATTATCTAGAGGACAGATGCAAAAACCAAGGAGACTCTAAGACGAGAACTTGTTTCTTCTTCCTGTTTTTCATCTGCCGCGCTAACTTCGTGATTAAACACATAGTTTACGCCAAATATGCCTTTGTAGCTGGTCTAAGGTTTTGTAAATACCTACAACAGAATAATTGAGTAAGTGACCGCAAGAAATAAGCTCCGTAGAGATTTGTTGAATACCCCCCCAGGCAAGATTCAAGACCAAAATCATCATTCGCTTCGTAGCAACAGTTATTTAATTCGAGTTCACGCCTTGAAAATAAGCTTACACGATCCTATCAGAAAGAAATAAAGAAATAAGAATCGAAAATAAATATAAATGAAAAACAGAAAGATACAGTAAAATGATTAGAAGAAAGAAAGAAAATGATTTAGAAAAAAGGATTGAATTAATGAAAATAACAAAAATATAAATGATGAAAAAAGAAAGGAAAGTTGTAAAGAAAAAGGAAAAAAAAGATATCAGAAAATTATTCAAAGAAAAAAAAGAAAAAGATATAGCAAAATTATTGAGTGAAAGAAAGAAAGAAAGAAAGAAAGAAAGAAAAATACTTATATATTAAAAGTTATGAAAAATAAAGGAACTAAAATAAATATAAAACAGGTAACTCTAAGAACAAGAAGAAGAATTTACACGTATGTACCACTAATGATACAATATGAGATATTCTAAAGTAGCGGGTACCCTGTTAGCCATCTGTGTGACCGTCAACAAAAGATCAATCTCGAAAAGTCTCACAGTAGATGCGAGAGACAGTCACACACAAAAATTGGCATTTTTCGAAAGAGTCAGGCAGTTGGTTAACGAGACAGCGACAAGTAATTGCCTAATTTTTGGTGTGGGAGTGGACTACAATTTGTTTTTGAATATACTTTTTTCTAGTCGTATGACTACATTTTTTTTGGAGAGAACAGTACTTGTTAACTAAAATGATCACATAATGTGCAACCTCGATTCGGGTATCTATTCCTTTCTTTCGTGTTTGCTACAGAATTGTCTATAAATAAATACATCCTTATCATAGTTTTTAGGGAATGTTTGTTTTCTTTACTAGACATACAAATTCTATATTTCTTGCGGAACAAAAAAGGAAAGTCGCTCTATTTTGCTATTATTTATTCCGAACTGTAAGCCTTGAAACACAAAACTAAAATAAGTACCCCTAATATATATTGTGTTGTAGTGGCCACATCCCACCAGCAGTGACCCTAGTGTCCAGCTGTGTGACGGTCAACTACAAAAACTCTCACAATAGGTGCGAGAGACGATTATTCTGAGTTTTGCTGAGTTGGTATTGTTTATTATGAATTCATAACATCGTTTTATTATGACTGAACGAATTATTCGGCATCTTTGGAAATCAGAATGTGTTGAAATAGTATAAATATTGTGAAAGAAGAAAAAAGAAGAAATTATTGAAAACTGCGTCATTATTATAGGCATTTAGTAAACCTATCTTGGCCTCGTTAAACCAATACTAACTATTCTTTTTAGTTCAATATGGACTAATCAAAACATCAAACGGCTAAAATAATCTTAAACCCTTAATCCTCATTATAAACCCTTTTAATTCACGCATTCGCTGGAAAATTGGCAGTGGCCATGCATTGCTACTAATCTTTTATTCAATTATTTCAAAGTTGAAGAAGAAAAGGCTGACAAGGAAGGTTATTGATTTCATAAAGTAAATAAGCGTAGCCTAGAAAAGATTTATACTGTGAAAAGAATAATCTCTGAATTTTATATACGTTTAATAAAAATGCAAAGAAAATGGCTGATTGATCTTTGTAAAAGCACTAATGTTGTTAATTAAACCAAGACAATCTATCTTCATCTGAAGATTTTTAGAATTAATCTTTTAAGCCTTAGTGGCAGTATCGTCCGCAATTCATCGTTTCCTTTGATTATCGATCTCAATCCCACGTTGTGTTTGTTTTAAAGAAAAGTTAGTCGGTCGCAGATTTTGGTCTTATCTTTATAAGCAAAGTATTACCTACACAAAGCATGGAAACAGAAACAAAAATAATATCAATAATCACACACATTTCCCTTTCTCATTTATTCTAATGGTGTATGTGACACTTCACAAAAAAGACTTGGATGCTGGGCGGTTTTCTCCTCGCTCTGTCTCTAACAGTCGACTGCATACTCTTTCACAAACACCTACCGTTACTGGCGACCCGCTTCTGCTCACTAACTTAGACTCGATATGATTACCAAGTGATGCTTGTTTGAATATATAGAGTAATGGATTCTAGAAAAGAAAACTGCTACCTCAGCTTGGGCCACTCAGAACCACAATACCTTAAAAATGTTATCCTTGTCTATTAACCGTGCTAACATCGAAGATTTCAGTTTTTTTATTACATTAAAATATAAACATTTCATTCCCATCAAAAAATCCTTCTCTTTCTCTTTCATTATCTATTAAAATCTACTTACCTTCCTAAATGTAATACTAAGCTAATGTGATACAATGCATACACATCCATGTACATATTCTCATACACACTAGATCCATATACATACATATACATTACATCTATGACCACAAACACACTCATTTAGATATGTTCCCTCCATATAACCAGGCAAACTTTTTAGGAGTAGACGTCTTGGCTCTTTGCAATGGATAAATAATGAAGTAACATTTGAATTACTCACAGGAACCATTGTCACCTATTCGTTTTTTACTTATCTTTTTTATCTTATTTCTGTTTTTATCACAACTCTCACTGTCTCATTACAAGTTTATAAGTAAGCAAAGGATATTTTTCCAAATAGATATTTGAATTTCTTACAGACTATTGGTCTTCACAGTTTAATTGATAGAGAAACAGGCCTGTAAATGTAGGTTTCTCGAATATCATAAGTGACTTATTCTTTCTTTACTATTAGTGCTAGACTGAATGCTTTCACACATCTTCATGATCAGCATCGATCAGCTGATTTTCAATTAAAGTAGGAAAACTGAAAACTTAAAACAATCTTTATACAAAGCAATGATATCTCACATAGCATTTTATATGTACGCAGAGAATATAATGGAGACATCTTTTTTTTACTTAAAAACTTTCAACTAAATCACACTATCAACCAGGCTGACTGCATTCTTGGTAAATGGTTTAGACCCCTTCTAGAAAAGCAATCTCCTGAGTATGACATTAAACTGCATCTGTTTGTAAAGCATCAGTTGCAGAGAACCGGGGAGTATGAAATAACTCCCCTTTGGCGTAACTCTAAGGTCCACTCTGACACGAAGTGGTCGTACCTTTTAGGGATTCTGTTTATGGGTCAAATAGAACTTTGAAAATTATTATTATTAGATAGAAAACTTGATATCACAACCATTTTGTATTTTTTGCTACGGAGAAGTCATGGAAACAAGATAAATTCCCATTTGAATCTTCAAAGTTTGAAATCATTTAGTGTCACTTTTACTTTAACAATGCCCCAAACTATAATCTCTTTTAATTTAGTAGATATATCGTTCTAAGAGTTTGAATTTTGTTTAATGGTATATCAACCTCTGAGGGTCATTTAACGCCAAAAACGTTAGATTGGTTGTTTGGGTTTTATGGCATATCAACCTTTGTAGGTTATTTAATACCAAATCAATTTTTATGCAAATAAACAGTTCTATTTCAAACAGATCAGTTTAGCATAAGTACACAGTTTAACTGTCAAAAAACCTTTCTATTTGAAGCTATTCAGTTTAGTCAAACAGTTCTAATTCAGCTAATTCAGTTTAGTATAATATAGTTTTTGTCCACACAGTTAAATGTCAAAAAAGTTCTATTTCAAGTAATTCAGTTTAGCATAAGTATGCAGTTTAGTTCTATTTGACCTATAGATAGGACCCTATCAAGTGCTACCACTCCGGGCCAGACCGGACTTGAGAGCGATGGCAATGAAGGGGTACTCTGCATTCCCCAAACCTCCAGCATTACAGGAACATCACCATCAAATTGTTTAGGGTCATATCTAGGACACTCATTGTGGGGTCTTACCCCTCTGCAGAGGTGCAGTCGGTGTATTCTAAAATCCCAGCCGACTGGGCAAAAAAAAGGTTAGATTCATTTTGTCCTGTATGTGGGTTTTATAATAATATTTGATTATATTTGGTCGGATTTAAGTGAAAATGTTTCACATCGTCAGACTTTAGTGAAAATACTGTTTTTAAGAAAACTGAAGTTGTCAACTGGTTTGGTGTTTTTGAAAACATTATTTCGGTCTGGTTGTATTTTGAACGAGTTTGGCTGAAACTGGCACAGTTTAACAAATTATGTTTAACTGTGAGGGTTACTTTGTACATTCAGCATATTGGGGTGTCTTCCCATTTTAGTACATGTGTGTGGATGGTGTGGATGTGGATAATGCAAAGTTTTGAAAGTATCACTTCTTCATTTCTGTTTCTTCAGTAACCTTTCGGCCACTCACCGATGGTATCTTGCGGATGGTTGAGCTTGTGTATTTGATTGTCCCATGATTTTTGCCACATCTCAAGTGTGAATTTTTTTATAGTTGGTTTTAGATCAGTGTATGACATAGTTGTATTAGATTTATCAGTCCGGAGTGCTTTCTGCAGCTTTGTCTGCCCTTTCATTTCCATGTATAAAATGTGACTTGGTATCCAGGTGAAGATGATGCTATTATTTTTGGAAAAAGGGTTTATTTTCTCAAGGAGTTTTGAGAGGAGAGTTGGTGATATATTTTAGTTCTGTAGTGCTTGGAGGACTGACCTGGAGTCTGAGTAGATGATAAATTTGAAGGACTTATGGTTACCTATCATATTGATGGCAAGCTTATACTTCTGCACTATAGATAAATGATTCATTTGGGAGACGTTTTAGCAATTCTTGGTTTTCAAAGATAGCAAACATACTAACTTTCATTCCTAGTTTAGACGCATCTGTATAGATGTAGTGATGATCTGGATAGTTATTTGGGATGTTGACAAATTGACTTCGAAAGCGATGAAGTGTGATTTGGTTTTGGATTATTTGACTAGTTCTAGTCTTACTGAAAGCTGATTTCAGTAAGACTTCTCTATGGTTGATGGTATCATGTTTTATTTTAGGATTGATTTCGATTTCATTGAGGATGTTTTCGATGTATTGATGGCTTTTGTTTATTTTCAAAATGGTTTTTGTATCATATTTTTATGATGCAGTTATAACTTGGGTTCAGTAGGCATAAGATGTGTTCAGTATTGGAGTGAAGTTTATGTCTTTTTAAGGAGAGATAGGACTCTTAAACTGCTATGAATGAATTTTCCATTGGAGAGGCAGTTAAGGATCATAAGGTCATACAGAGTCCCTGCTGGTGGATGACACCAAGTTCAAAGATATGGGACTTTCTGCTTGATCTGTATATGAAGCAATCATAATCAAAGTTCGATCATACAAGGGTTCCCTAAGAACGATATCGCACTGCCTCAATTGTGAGGTTCCCGTTCTGAAGATCTGGGGAGTGTAGAGTACTCGTTCATTGCCATTATTCTCAAGGCCCTTCTCACCCGGAGTATCTGTTAAGCTGCCGTTGATGGGTCAAATGGATCCGTTTGAAAATGATTCGTATTCGATTGAACCTTTAGAAAATAACAGAAGAAACTACTATACGTGCACAATGAAAGCAAATCTTTAAAGGTTAGGCATATATCTGTGGAATTAATATTTGGCGTACTATATAAACTTGTTAAGGTATATAGAACTTTGAAACGTGCATTTAGGTTCTGTTATTTCTTTAATAAGTCATCCAAATTGTATTTTATTGATGCGTACATTCCCTCTCCTTTCAGTTTTAATGATGACTTTTTAAAAAATTTACTGAACTACTACGAAACAAAATTCAAATTATTGAATAACTGTATTTGTTTTCCATTCAACTTAATAAATAAATAAATATATAAAGATATGATTTGTATGATTACGACCTTCAATTTTATAAATAATAAACTTCAACGATTATAAAAAAGAAAAAATATTAATAACAAGAGAAATCTTTAACTTTAATTCAATGCCAATAATATAAAAATAACTTATATGGGTAACAGTATTAGATCTCGTCATGAAATTCGTGAATATTTTTTATTATACGTTACAGTCTTGCAAGAATGTTATTTTATGAGTATATGTAAAAATACTCTCTTGTCACATGTCCATAGCATATCTTTCTCTTCTTCATTGATAATTCATCGGGCAAAAGTCATCCTGCATAGTGGTGTCGAGAGGAAGAAGCAGAGGCAGACAAAAGAAGAGGTGGGATATTAACATCCGGGACTTGTCAGGCCTGTCTTTCATAAAGTCGCAAAGAGCAGCTCATGACCAAGGGAAAATGGGGATGTTTATCAGTCATCAGTGGTGCCTCAACAACCGTGGTGGGATTCCGAGACTGGTGATGACCAGAAAGAAGATATGTAAACATACAATTAAATTTCAAAAATATTCATATAATTATTATTTCCTTTGACTCCTTTAGACATAAGGTAAAAATCATTTAATTTTCTGTAGACTAATAGGATAGTTTCGTTTGAGAATATTATATATATATATATATATATATATATATATATGTGTGTGTGTGTGTGTGTGTGTGTGTGTGTGTGTGTGTGTGTGTGTGTGTTTTATATATATATATATATATATATATATATATATATATATGAGGATTATCAATTAAGTTTCCAGAATTTTTCGTATAGGCACTTTTATTGATAGTACACACATAAAACTTTAGTCCTCTTCGAAGTAATCTCCTCCGGCTGCAATGCACTTGTTGTACCGTTCCAACAACTTTTGGAATGCCCCATGGAAGTCCTCAATGACCTTCGTAACACCCTCTTTTATCTCCTCTATTGTCTCATAACGACAACCTGTGATATTAGGGAATAACCAAAAGTCACAAGGAGCAAGGTCTGTACTATTGGGAGGGTGGGGAACTGTCTAGGTGCCCATCTGTAACATTTTGATCTTCGACCCAGCCGTCAATTGAGAAACAGGTTCATCCGGTTGAAGATATCAGGGTCTAACCATGACTGTGGACGGGTTGAATTGGGTGCAGATGTGACGCCCACAAGAAACAGGTGGATGTCAAACAATTATATAATCCGGTGCGACAGACAGGTTCAGTTAGTTGATGTCCGTTAGTTGGAGATAAGATTCTGTAGAGAGAACCAGCACCCTGCAGAGGGCTATGGGCCATCAGGACCCCCGATTGATCAGCCCAGCAGAACGAGAAAGAAGTGCTGCTAAAGACAAAGGAACTGGGGGTCAATATGTTGCAGTTTGTTCAGTCTCCAACTCACCTTTCACACGTAACCCTTTCGCAACCCTTTCGCAACCATTTTGAATAAAGTGTGAGAGGTATATTTTTCTAAAGAAGAGTGTTCGTTCGTCATTATTGTTGATTATGTTTCCGCATGTATATGTATATGTGTATAGTTGCATATGTATCATGGTTGTGACTATGCAACACGTCTTACTCAAATAGTCTGTGACAAGGATGGAGTTGTGGACTGGTGGAAATGCCATTGACCCGATTTGAAGAGTGCTGGCCTCTTCCGACTGAATCTCTTGCTGAACACCCTTAAAACCTCAGCATAGTAACCCTAACCCTTTGGCCAATCAACTCTGGTGTACTGACTTCCTTACTCTTCCCACGCCTCCCATCATCCCTCACAGACTCCCTGCCTTCCTTGAATCTCTTATACCACTCAAAAACTGATGCTCAATTCATGCAAGATGCTCCAAAAGCAGTGTAAAGCATTCCATACGTTTCTGTGGCATTTTTTCCAAGTTTAAAACATATTTTTATTGCATATCGTTCTTCTAAAGCGTCAGATTGCATTTTTGAAACTCAATAGCTGTGACAATCAGGTTTTAGTTGGGTGTATTCCAATTGCTGCTGTATCTGTTCGTTTGAACCTGAAATCATAAAAAAATTGGTCAGTCATCTCATAAGATGTATAAGAATAACATAACAATACTGAATTTTCAAGTGTCTACAGCAATTTTAAATGCCTATACGAAAAAAGTCTGGAAACTTATCGTATGCACCTCGTATGTGTCTCTGTGTGTGTGTGTGTGTGTGTGTGTGTGTGTGTGTGTGTGTTTCTGATGAAGTATAATAATTTGGTAGGTTTTCTCACTAATCAAAACAGCAATTTAGTAACACTATACCACATGTTTACTGTTTCATAGTCTTACTTTGAAAATAATAGAGCATCTACATTAGAGCTCATAAACAAGTCCATGAGTATTCGCTAGAAATAGACTTGATATTCATCTCGTTTTTGCTAAATCAAATTAAAGTGTATGTAAAAGTTTTCCAGGAAATTTCAACAACCTTTAAAAGGAACAGTCCGCTTTTCACACTGATGCAGACGAAGCCGAGCATCTGCTGCCTCTTGCAACTATTCTACCTCAAGAGAAACCTACGCCGCAAAGTTAGAAAAGAAACAGTTTTACTCTGTAAGAGAACACAGATGAAACAGTCCATGTGTTTTAATCAAGACCGTGTGATCTCCTCTGAAATTAGTTGACCAGTTCATATACCTGGCTAGCAATATCTCATCTAATGAAAGTGCAGTCGACACACATATAGTTAAAGCCATATGGGAATTTGATCTGATAAACTAAAATAGGAATTCTTCCATGCTGGAGTCGTGTCAGTATTACTGATGGTTACACCATTTGGAATTTAACTAAACTCTCAGAAAAAAAAAGTTTAGATGCACACTAAACAAGGATGCTGTTTTGAACAATTCCTGGATGTAGTACTCTACAAAGCAGCTGTAATACCGTCAATTACCTCCCATCTTACGAGCCATCCAAATGAGTCGACCAAGACATGTTCAGCTGGTGAAGTAAGTAAGGGCAAACTCATAATCGATGTTCTCCAATAGACTTTGACACAATGATAAAGTTGTGTGAGCAGACCAGCAAATAATTACATACATCAGCTCTGTCGGTACACTAGGTCATATCTAGAGGACTTGGCCAAGTGCTATACTCAATGGGATAGATGGCAAGGGAGACTCATGGGAATCCGTACTGTTGGCATTAATTGATGAATGACAATATAACAAAGACTAATTTAAGATCTTCGGGTGGTTTCTTTTGGAAGGATTTTTAAAAAATAATTATTTATTCATTGTTTTTTATTTTTATTTTTTCTTATCTGATGGCAATGAAAAGCTCTGTATTCCCTAATGTTCCAGCATTACTGAGACCTCACACACAGATTGTTTATTGTCATATCCAGGACACTTGTTGGGTGGGGGTCTTATCCCTCTGCATAGAAGCAGTCGGTGTATTCTAAAGCCCCATCCAACTGGGCAGCTGATATCTTAAAAGGAGTAAGAAAGGGATAACGAACAAATCGAGTGGGCTGGGTTTTTAATTTTAAGAACCGTGTCTTTACGTATATTTCAACTTTTCCTCGTTCTCAGTTCACACAAGCATTCATGTCCTCGTACCTAAGACTCCAAGAGAAAGAGAGAGACAGAGAGAGAAAAAGAAGGGATGAGAGAGGGGTGAGACATTGCATAATCATGTAATCCGTCATCTTATTTTAGAGTTCACAGAACACTTCATCCCTATTTCACTTAGATGGCAGATCGCTAATGAACTTAGCAAGACCCGGTCCGCAGTGCTAGATCAAGTATATCTTGTTGGAGCAAGCGCACTGGAAGAGATGTTGAAATTTGTCAATTCGTCTTTCTTTTGGTTTCTAGCTATTTGATAACTTATCTGTTCACACCCTCGTGTCCTTTACAAATAATTTTACATTTTGTAACTCCTCTGGATGAAGTTCATTTGGTTTTAGTTTACTTGTTTCCTTTTTCTGTTAATAAATCTCGTTTCTTGGTAAGTTGGGTGAAAGAGGGCCTTTTAAGGCAAGATCGTACTCTCCTAAAAGTAAATGGATTACTTTATGATAAGAAGGATATCTGGTCAAGTCTCCACTCACCAAAGCTCAATATTATCATCAGTATATTCATGATACATTGTTAGTAGATAAACACAAGGAAAAACAAAATAAGCTCATTGACCAATATAGAAACATTCAATTCATGCATAATTTACATAGAGGAAGTGTTGATAAGAATACACAAAAGTGTCCAAGAAGACATATTTTGTTCTATGAACAACCATTATATGAAAGGGTACACAAACGGAAAAATGCTAACTTGTTGTTGAAGAGTACAACGGCTATCACCTACAGAGGAGACAGCATCCACGCTATTAAAAGAAGAGTGGTAAAAAGAAGTTATATTTACAGTTCAAAGAATATCAAGAGACCGAGAGGGATTCTGGGATAGTCAAGTGACAACGGACAGATCCGATCATCCAAGGGATACAATTATTTATTACCTCCTCCCTAAAAACTTCTTCTTCTTCTTCTTCTTCTTCTTCTTCTTCTTCTTCTTCTTCTTCTTCTTCTTCTTCTTCTTCTTCTTCTTCTTCTTCCAAGAAAAAAATGACACTTTCTAACCTGATTCCTGATGTACTTGTCTACCTGCCAACTTTTCTTCCTCCTTTAATTCATAGAAAAATAGCCGGAAGCCAATTTACGTAAATACATTTATTGAACATATGCTTAAATCTTACAGTTTACTAAATATGTGTTTTTGCAATCACCTCCTTATATTGTCTTAACGTTTAGTCATCGTTTATTATTTTCGGCTAGTTATTAACGTACAATGCTTGTTTCCACTACCAGACGTCACTGCGATTGCGATGGATAATAGAAAGAAAAGAGAATATATATTTAAAGGCTTATTCACAGCTACCAAACTGTTGCGTACATACGGTATTAATATTAATAACTAAGCTGAGTTTATTTGTCACTTCTTTATAGTTGACCGAACCGTTTGATGTGAAGCAACCAAATTTGGTATGACAACAAATTATCCTTCTGCGGAGAAAGAGGCACCCATCGAGCGGGGCTCTTTAACAATAAACATTTATCAACATGATGTTGTAAGATTGCAATAAGATTATATTGTTTAATGAAGAAAGGAAAGAATCATTTAAGAATAAAATTGACGAATTGTTTTACTTAAATAACAATTAATATTCAATTAGGTATAACGAATTATGTTAAATCAATTACTAATTATTCTTCAAGGTTTTCATTAAATGTTATTAAACAGAATATCCACCCTAATTTATATCCATTTATTGTAATCTATTTCCTTCCTTCGAACTTTTTTTTTCTTTCTTTCTTTTTCCTTTCTTTCTTTCTTTCTTTCGTTTATATTAATATCTTATTCCCACCCTTCTTTTTTCTATTTTTTCCCATTTAATCTCTTTCTCAAATTCCTTTCTTCCATACATCGGTTCTATCCAACTTGATCCCTTCTTTTTTACCATTCTTTTGCGATTTCAGTTCTTTTTTTTTTTTTTTTGCTTTTTATAACGGTTTAATTCTTTCTCGTCAAAGCCTTAATACTTAGTCTTGTTGGCTATCTCTTTATGTTCTCCCTCTTTATCATGTTTGCATTTTTCTTGGTTATGCCTTTCTCTACAGCCACCATTGAAACTACTCTTAGCACTATTATTCCAGCAACTGAACAGTTATAGTTTCTGTTGGGTTTTTATCCAGTGTCTTTGGAATTGATTCGCTACAATTACGACGAATACATTTTGCTAAAAACTTAAATATACAAAAGTATTGATATGCTAGCAAGCAAGCTAGCTAGTTAACAAGTAAAATATCTTATGAGATAGATAGATTGATAGATAGATAAGAACACACACACACACACACACACACACACACACACACACACACACACACACACATATATATATATATATATATATATATATATATATATGTGTTTGCTATATTTATAAAAAAACTGGTGAATTTCAGTGACAAAGCATGTGTAAATATAAATTTGAATATTATAGGATAGACTCAACGGTGCCGGGTTAATGTCAGTTTCTCTTCTTTTCAAATTATTTATTTTCTTATTATTCTTTGCTGACTATGGTTTTGTCTATGTAATAATCGTTGTCTGTTAAGGGTTTATTTTCAACGTCTTCCCTACAAAAACGAAAAGCGAAAGAAGATCGAACACTCCCTTACGGCATAAAACAAAGAAACAAGGTGAAAAGACTACAACAAAACCTACGCACGATCTAATAACCTAATCGGTCATTTTCAAAGTCAATTCCTGCCTTTAGAAACAATGCAGCTTTCACTTCTGTGGTTTTTTTTAACAATTGTGCCTAATTCGTTTCTTCTGCTAAAACAATGTTTCATTTATTTTATATATACATACATGTATATATATATGTGTGTGTGTGTGTGTGTTCGATATTTCACCATTTTCATTCTAATTCATGTCGTTTCCTTTTGTTAACCGGCATCTTTAATATTCTTTTTTGCTTACCCTTAGCTATTTGTTCGACACATTATTGTGCATTTGTTCTAATCAGTGATCTAGATTTTGTTTCTAATAATTTTCGGCTTTTGTTTTCCAGTCTTTCAGATGGTTTCGTTTTGTTTCGATGTTTCTTTGTTTTTTCTTGGTGTTCTCAAACACTCTTTGTAAGTAAAGTAAGTAAAGTTGATGACTGTAGCCAAGGGTGACTCAAAAATTCCCTTTTCAATGCCTACTTTACTGAGGTGTAGGGGAGGGCAGTACTTCTTTCCCTGGATTGATCCACTTTACTTTTGATCCGTACCTTATGCTGAGTGTCAAGCAAGGTACTATTTGCTAAGTATTTGATATGACTCGACCAGGGATTGAAACCCCAGTCTCCTTGAGCATTGGTGAACACTCCACCCATTAGAACAATGGCCCAGTTTACGCACACACACACGCACACACACACACATATATATATATATATATATATATATATATATAAATTAAAACCATACATTCCATCGGACTGGTCCATCGATTTTGAAGAAAATTAGGTAATATTTAGAGAACCTGCTATCTACAAGCCTTTAATATTGTATGAGTGAGGTTAAGTGTCATCGAGCTGATTTGAAATTCACTTAACGATAATATCCAACTGAAATGCCTGAATTTTCTTTACTTACCACCAGCCATGGATAAATAAAATAGACCGGACTCTTTAACCTTGATATGGGGACTGTTATCGGAGATAAAGTAAAATAAAAACTCCCATTTCAATTGTGTATAACAGACTGTGTGGGTGAGTCTGGGTAAAAACATAAGTTTAAAGTTCAAATATTCACAAATGAAGAGAAGTTTCTTCCCATATTTTTCAAAACAAACCAATAAAACAAAGAAGAGAATTTTGAAAATGCAATTAATAAAAGTTCTTTAACCCATTATTGCTTAACATGTCACTGATAGCACATGTATCTTTTACTACTTTATTAAGTATTTATCTGACCAATCATCACGATAATTTGCATATATACTAAAAAACAAAATGATTGAAATGGGTTTGTTTAGTCGACCATAGTCGAGGGTGACCCGAAGGCTCCCTTTTCGATAGCTTACTACACCAAGGTGTAGGGGAGGGCGCTACTCCTTTCCCTGGGTTTGTTTAAAACATATAAAAAATATATACTCCATAAATAGTGATTTAAGGAATATGTTAACGTTAAATTTCGAACAAATAATGTATTTTTGAAAATAAATACACAATCTGACGATCTTTTCTACCAGATTTAGCGGATCGATTTTAAAAACTGATAGAAAAGCGGAAACGGTTAATATTATTCAATATGTGCAAAATTTAGTTTTTATGAAATTTAGATTAAAATAATTAATTAGTTGATCAAAATGAAACGGAAATAGAAGTTTCAAAAATTGGATCCCCTCAACACACACACACACACACACACACGCACAGACACACAGACACACACAAACACACACACACACACACACACACACTTGTACACACGCATGTATATATATATATATATATATATATATATATAAGGAGAGAGCGAGAGACATATAGACAGAGAGAGACAAAGAGACATAGAGAGAGAGAGAGAGAGAGAGAGAGAGAGAGAGAGAGAGAGAGAGAGAATTGGACAAAAATCATTACAAATGTAAAAAAAAAAGATTAACTGAACTTTAAGAGAATAATAATAATAATAATAATAATAATAATAATAATAATAATAATAATAATAATAAAATGACCAAAAATTGTGGAATGCGCTTGGGGAGAAAATCTCTGAACAAATTATCTCTCTTGGGAATCCACAAAGAGATCTAACAAATTGAGTATTAAAAAAACAATAGATCCAGAACGCATGGTGGCAAATATCCATATGATATAACAAATTTGAATAGCGTTTTATTTCCCTACATACATACATACATACATACATACATACATACATACATACATACACATGTAAAGATAGTGAAAAACTGTGTGTGAAGGAAAAAGTGACAAACTAAGAAAGAAAGAAAGAAAGAAAGAAATAAAGAAAGAGATACAGTGAGGGGAGAGGGAGAGAGAAAGCAAAATAGGAAAAAATAAAGATGGAGACAGAAAGTAAAAAATCAATTGAATGAACTTTCACAGTAAGTAAATCACAAGTGTAGGACATTCCATAGACACAAGACCAAAATCCGTGAGAATTCTTCTCTAAACTAAATTAATTAATCTCAAGGGTAAAATTTGAGGATTTTAAAAAACATTCCGGCGCAAAATAGTGGAGGCGCTGAGCTGGTTATTTTGTCGAGACTTATTGTTGACACGTATGCAGACAACTATCAAACAGATATGTCATCATTATATATATATATATATATATATATATATATATATATATATATATATATATATATATATATATATATATATATTACTTTTATAATAAGTATAAGTACTTGGTATAACACAAATAACTCATTTGGAGAAACCAATAAATTTCAAGAAAATCGACAATAAACAAAACAAAACATAAGGACTCTTGAAAGAAAAAAGAAAAAAAAATGAAACAAAAAGGATTCGATTTTATTTAATCAAACCAGTTTAAATATATATATCATTATGTCAATCTGCTAGGACGTATTTCCCTGACCCTCTCTCGCCACCCGTCATTATCGTTCATCGCTCGCGGGAGGTCTTAAAGGCTACATCCTATATCTGCACTGAGCCGTTGTATATAGGTTCCAGCTGGTCGTCCTTCATTTGCTCGTCCATGTGAAGGGGTCCACAGGAGTACATTGCTTATAAGTTCGTCCTTATTTCTCAAGGAGTGTTCTGCATGTCTGGTTTGTCTAACTTGCATAGTTTTCGCGAAGGGTGGTAGGTGGCCATACAGCTGCTGTTTTGTGGGGTGTTATCTTCAGGACTTGTTCAATACCGCTTGCAGCATTCTTGTGTAATTGCTGTCAAGCTTTTTCTCCATACGTTTAGTTAGCGTCCATGTACTGCATCGATATAGCAGTATCGACACGACTGCTGCTTGCAACTAAATGATCCCTTTGTATGTCACAACCTCAGGGAATGTTATGGGTTTTATTTTTTTTCGGGCAGGATGGATACTGATTTGTGTTTATACAATTTTAGAGTATGGTCAAATGTCTATTTCTGCCTGGATCACTTTCCTTAGGCAGCTGTGTCTAGTCTTATATTATTTTTGATCTAGTTTGCATCATTCACTTATTATGTGATTAATCGTTTCGTCTCTATCATCACATAGCCTTCAATTGCTAGTCTGGTTCGTTTTATTTATTTTTGTTCTGGTATAGTTGGTACTTATAGCGTTTTATAATGCTAATATAAACAGAAATTCAGTTTCGCCCTAAAAGTTTCCATTTGTTAGCCATGTCCAAGTCTTCTCGTGTGGAATTTCGTTAGTTTGTTGCTTGAAATATCCATACAGAAACCTGAAATTGCACTGGTAACATAATATTGCCTGTGCTTTTTGTTTGCTGTAGTCTTTTTTCGTTATCTTTGAGTCCTCGTATTTCTAGTACTATGCTTGTCACGAAACTTTACTGTGATCTTGCTTCGGTGACGACCATGAGTTTCCGGGTTGTTGGTTTATCAACTCCATCAATGCCCACGTTGTAGTTAAAAGATCCATAGATACAGGATGGCACAATCTATCTGGAACTTCTTCTGACGGTTGGGGGGGATTCATTGGAACAAGTTGACTGGGTGTTAGCAATTCACAGACAAGAAAAACTGTCTGTTAAAAATTAACAATTATTTATTGAAACACAATGGTGTAACAATAATATTTACAGTATATTTATAGAGAGAAATTATCGCTTGTGTTTGAGAGACATTTGAGGTATTTGGTTGGTGCAGTTTTTCTCATTCAAGTTTTGAAATATCCACCCAATTGCTTTTCATTCCATTTTTCAAATTTCTGTTGTTCTGTTGATGCCTGTGTTATTTGCGTTGTTTCTGGTCGCTGCAATTATTATTTCTTTGCTCTTTTTCATGTTGTCTTCGAGTCATCGTATCGATGTATCGACGCTATCTTCAATACTGGCAAATCCTCTTCCTCCTTTTCTTGGCACATTTATTCTGTCTATGTCATCTCTAGAATGTCAGGCTTAATGTATCGTCACTAGTTCTATTGTTTTCTCATTCATTTGTTGAAGTTCTTTCCTCGACCACTTTAAGAATAATGCCAGGTATCTAACAAGTGGAACAGCCCAGGTGTTTATCTCTTTGATGAGATTTTTGCTAAAAAAATTCGTTTTTAGTAGTATTCTTGTTATTCTGAGATACTCTTTTTAATTTTTTATTTCAACTTCGCTTGTTTGATGGTGATTTAATTTTATTATTTCTATTATTTTATAGCATGCAAATATTTTTATTTTCATTTTTATTTCACAACTGGCAAATTCTTCACACTAACATCAACTGGTGGTCAGTCACTGGAATCTGAGTATCAGCAAGATTCCCCAGATCTCCAAGTAGTCTTTGACTATTCTAGCTGATCTCAACAACGTTGTGGTCTGGATAGTCTCAAATCTTTCTCTGATTTCCCATACTTCTCGTCATTTTGCAACCTTTTAGGGAATGGTCCCAGTTTATCAACTACAACTGGTATTGCTATCACCCTCATGTTGTGCTTTTTCATTTCTATGGCTCAAATATTAGTAATTCTTTTCAATTTGTAAACTGTTGGAATGGAAGAGTCAAACAGATGACGAGTTATTTATTTATTTATTAAAACTTGGCCAGGTATTGTTGCTAAAATTAGGTGATCTATTTGTATCTCAAAGGATTAGAGAATTTTATCCTTCTCATTTTCTGGGACATATTCTTGTTTGTGCGTATGCCATATGGTAGAAAAGTCAAGTTTTAATGAATAGCACGATTCACAGTGGATCATCTTCCCTAAACAGTCTTTTATTGCTTTTGTATTAGTTTGCGGTTTTCAGTTGTTATCTGATTAACCGTTTCTTCTCTATTTCCTCTTAACTTACACTTGCTATTCTGCTGTGGATTATCAATCTTCGCTTCCATATAATTGGTAGTTAGAGCGTTGTTTTGAGCTGATTTTATAAGAGATTCAGTTCTCCATTTCCATCTATACATGTTTATTTCTTTTCTCATGCTATGTCTGTTTTATTAGCTCATTGTACGATGTATGATAATTTACCCGTTTTACAAAACATTTTTACCCAAGTATATAATTTTCTTCTTCTTCTTCTTCTTCTTCTTCTTCTTATTATTATTATTATTATTATTATCATTATTATTATTATTATTTACTCCTTGATAGTTTCACACATCGGCGTTTGCCGATGGTCTTCCACAGGATTTTGAATGACAACAAGTCTCCTTAAGTCTCCACAGTATTCTGGCCAATCTCAATAATGCAGTAGTTTCGATAGTCTCCTCTCGTCCTTTAATTTTCATGTCCTTTTACAAAGCCTTTAGTGACTCTACCAAGAGCACCAACGACAATTGGCATAACTGTTTCTTTAATGTTCCACAGTTTTTTCAATTCCCTAGTGAGGTTCAGGTACTTATTCTTCTTTTTGTTTTCATTTAATTTAACTCTGTGGTCAGCTGGAACAGCAAAGTCCACTATTAGGCAATTTTTTGGTTGATCATAATAAGGTATAAAACGACTCATTTGCTTAGTGGTTAAAGTGTTCGACAATGGTCCGGCTACCAGGGTTCAATCCCAGGTCGCATTATACCAAAGACTTTAAAATGGTACTTGCTACCTCCTTATTTAACACTCAGCAATATACGGTACGTATAAAGGGTAAAGTGGGGAAAATCTAGGGAGAGGAGTAGCGCCCTTCCCCACACCCAGGTGAAGCAGCTATTGAAAAAGGAGCCTTCTGGTCGCCCTCGAATACGGTCGCCAACTTTTATAATAAGGTCTGGTCGTCTGACCGAGGTTAGATGATCCGTTTGTATCTCAAAATCCCAGAAGAGTTTGTGCGTCTAATTCTCCAGGACAGATGCTGGGTTGTGCTTATTCGTATGGTCAAATACTCTTTCTGTGCTAGTTTTCTGCATTCACTTATTATGTGATAGATCGTTTCGTCTCTATCACCACATAACATAGATCTGCTGTTTTGTTGCATCTTATCTATTCTTGCTTTCATATGGTTGGTCCTTATGGCATTGTTTTGTACTGCTATCAGAAGAGATTCAGTTTCTTTCTTAAGGTTTCCTTTTCTTAGCCTCGTTAACGTTTTCCCATGAGACATGTCGCTTGTCAGTCGCTTAAAAGGTCCATACAGTTGTTTTTCTTTCCATTTTTGTTTTCTGGTAATTTCCGTTCAGCCTCATGTCATGGGTATTGATTCTGATGGCTGTAATCAGTCTTTTTCCACGCTTTTCTATGTAGTCTTCAATCGTTGTATCGATGTGTCAACGTTGTCTTCAATGCTCACAAGTCCCTTTCCTCCCTCTTTTCTTGAATCATGTCGTCTGTAAACGTCATCTCTGGTATGCAAAGCCATACAATTGTCATTAGTTTATTTGCTCTCTGGTCCATTTGTTTGAGGTTTTCTCTAGTCTACTTCAAGATTGGTCCCAAGTATCATACAATGAGGAATGTTATATAGTTTTTTCTCGCGTTGCTTTCTGGTTCTTCTTACACACTCTTTTTTAAATTTTTGCTCTCGTTTCCACTTGTTTGATAGTGTCAGCTTCCAATATTCCCAAGAATTTGTAGGTTTCCTTTTCTCTGAGCGTTTTCATTTTCTCTCGATTTGGTAATTCCATTCGTTCTGTCATGCGTCGTTTCCCGCTTTTCATTACTAACAGGGCGCATTTATCTATTCCAAATTTCGTCCCTATATCTTGATTGTATATTCTAACTGTCCGTATTAGAGTTTCCAATTATTATTATTATTATTGAAACTCGTTGAGAATCACAATAGAATCAATTATTATAAATAGATATTACCATTGTTTCTTATCACGTTTGTTCAATTTTATTTTTATTTCTTCCTCTCTATCTCTCTCTCTCTATATATATATAGATAGATGGGGGGGTGCATGTGTTCAATTCCTCCATACGAGCAGGATACTATGCTAGGTCAATTTTCTAAGCAGAATTTAACAAGTTAGAATTCGGTTTTCCTTCCCCTACATCGGTTTCCATACCAGGGTGAAAAAGCACCGTTTTCCCTACTATATGCCAATAGCTGGAGTGAGAATTGTTGGATTCATAACTCTTCCAAGGGCATTACCGCTATGTGAAATGCAAACAGCTTCCTCAAGGATTTGAACTCGGATCACCGTGTCCATTTCCTACGATGACCATTACACCATAATACTTTTCTCTCTCTCTTCCCCCTCTTTCTCTCTGTGTCTGTGTCTGTATCTGTCTGTCTGTCTGTCTGTCTCTCTCTCTCTCTCTCTCTCTCTCTCATATAATAGTGTGTGTGTGAGATGAAAGAAGCCTTTACTTCATCGAAAATATATTACAATAAATTATATTCCTGGTTAATATTAACAATAAAGGCTGCGCTCTTTACAGAGAAAGTTTTAAGTAGATTAATCAAATAAATATCTTGATTATTTTGTTTGTGATTTTTCTTACTGTTGTTCTCATCTTTATTTTAAAGATGAGGACAACAGTCAGAAATATCACAAGCAAAATAATACACATCAAATCTCATCTTAAAAATTTAGACAGAAAATATTTACAAATATTAATCTTTTTTATTACATCTTTCACGCTTTAGCAACAGTTTCAGGATATTGTTAGCTTTTTCCTTTCAAGAAGAATATTTGGGTCCCAACTTTTCTAAGTCTTCCCTATATTGAAATTTTACGCCATGAAATTCTACCTTGTTTATATGTTAGCCTGTTCTCGTGTTCATCTCCTTCATTAAACAATGACCTTAGGCGTCTTTGCTGACGCTGCACGCTGTAAACACGCTGTTCTCGATGTCTTCCTTTTCTTGCTACAAAAAGTCGCTCAGTACCTCATTTACACTACCGAACAATACAATTCGTACACGGTTTGAATGAAATAAGCAAAAGACAGAAGAAACAAACTAATGAATCATTATTTTTGTTTTTTGTTTTTTTAAACTATTTTCCTGTGTTAGTTTTTTTTATCATAATGATTCAACTCTTGTACACTATGACGTTCCACGGGGGTTCTCTTGGGATGTTGAACATTGCTCTCTTACGAGGATAGCATTTCCGGTTTAATACACGTCACTTCCAGTGTTTCTGCTTCTGCATTCCGAGAAGTAGTCTTCCACTCACCGTTTCGACGGACGCATGACCTTCTACGAAATTGGGAGCACCTCACAAAAGTTGGCATTTTAGGCCATGTTTAGTTCTTAGTTTTTTGTTCTTTACCTTTAGAAGTTAGCTAAGTTTTACATCTAAGATTAATAATATTTTGCGCCAATATGACTTCTCTTTTTATTTTTGTTAGAGACCAATTCAAGGGTAGAGTTTTCATTTTCTTGTAAAGGACAATTTTTATGTCACACTTCAATGGATTCAATAAATATTTACACTAAATATTATTGTAGGAAATGATGTTTGCTTACACAGTCAGCTCTATTAAAGTAAAGGGAGATAGAGTACATTCTATGACATATGGTAGGTACACTTAATCGAACGGTTATCGTCGTAGGAACTGGAATAGGCATTCTGAGTTCACTTCTTGACCGAGGCTCTTAGCATTTAACTTCGCGCTAATAACCTTGGAAAAAGCCTAAATAAATTACTTCTTCCTATCCCAGCTATGGAAAATATAGAGAAGACTGTATCTTTGGCTAGGCAACTAGTCTAGGAAAAAAAACTACATTTAAACAATCTTTATTCCACTTAAAAATTGATCTAGTTTCAGAGGGGTTGGAAAATTGATATATTCTGGTTGATAAACTCCACGTCATAGTAGAGGAATCCTTTTGGAAAACTAGAAAAATATGAGCAGCAAAAAGAAAGAAAGCAGAGAAATGTTTAAGCCTAAATGTTACGGAATTTAACACACTTTGCCTTCCACTACTCAACAAGATTTAAAAAAAAAACTCGAAATAAATAAGGGTCCTTTAACTTACTTAGCTAGATATGAAATCGGAAGAAAGCAGTAGAATACAAAAGACGAAAAGAACTCCTAACAGTTGGCGAAAAACGCTATTTGAAGGATTACTTTCGGTAAAATTTTCTTAATTGGTAAACATTTTTAATGGCGTCGCTTTCTTTTTTAACAATAAGATATAATCTAATTTAGAAAATCCTCTGAAAAAAAATTCATTTTTTAAATGTCAAATTTTTCGTCTGATTTTAATAATATGAGAATGATGATAATAAAAGAAAATGTAAAGACAGACAAATAGCTGAATCTTGCCTGAGTGCTGAAGACACTATGGAACATGAAAAGGAGGGTGATAGGAAATGTGCCTTTGGAACGGTCCTCAAAGGCCGGGATGAGAGACTGAGAGAAAGAAGAATTTAGACCATCAAGACCTCTGCACCATTATGATCAACATGAATATTCAGAAGAGACATTGGCACTTGCTGTCACTCAAACTTCAATTAAAAAAACTACCTATCAAAACTGGTACAAGAAAGTTGCATAGAGTGAGACTAATCATAAAGTGTAATCTTATTTGGACATCTTACTTTAAACATTCGTCAAAATGGAGGTCATTCAGTTAAAAGACCTGTAAAAGAAAGGGAGACATAAAAAAAAACAAGTGGTTGTATATGTCTCAATTATCACTATTTTATTGTTTTAGCTGAGATATTTAGCGCTCTTTGTCATTTATTAAACTTCGACGAATTTCTCAACAGACAGCAATTTGCTACGTATAATATTGACGTTACACAATCTTCCAATAACCATTCCCCTCATTTGGTCTTGTATGGTGTATCAAATACAATAAGTAATGTTCGTAAATTAAATCAAGATAACCTCCATTGGATATACACCCGACCCCTATGATAGATTCGCAAACTGGTAAAAGGCTCCCACTACAACATTTACGCTACAGAGTAACAAAAGTCTTACTCGAATCAAAAGTAATAAACAAATGAATCATTGTTTTTGTTTTGCTTAGACTATTTTTCGGTTTTCTTTTATCAAAATGTTTCCGCTCAAGTACACGATGGCATTCCACGGGTGTCCTATTCTGGAATGTCGAAATTTGCTCTCCAAGAGGAAAGAGACCCCGCCCCCATTTCAAACGCGTCACTTCTGGTATTTTTGCTTCTATATTCGAGGAATAGTCTTCCTCTCACCTGTTCAGTGAATATCTGTTTTTCTAAGGAATGGGGTGAATCTCACTAACGTTGGCATTTTGGGGTCAGGTTTAACTGATTTTTTTTTGTTTTTTTTTTCCTTTAGAAGTTTCTTAAATTTAGATCTGTACGATTAGATACGTCTTGAGATTATATGACTTCTTTTTAGTTATAGTTACAGAGAACTTTCTTTACCTTCGGAGGGATAATTCTTATATTAACCCAACCCCCGGGTTCCAGTATTATGAAAACTAAATATAATTGTAAGAAATGATATTTGTTTATAAATGTCCACTATCACAGACTAAATATAGGGAAAAAAGTGCTGAAGAGGATTGCAAACAGTTTTGGTATCCGAGGATGAATCAAAGTGAAGATGACTGCATTATTAGAATAAATGCTAAGTCAGTGGGTTTACTTGAAAACTACCAGTAACTACTTGTGCACATATTCAATGAATAATCAAGAAAAGAACATTCCCTGAAAGTCACATGGCAGTTCTTTCTTTTGACAAAAGTCATTAACAAGTGGTGTGCAATATAAATAAATAAAAATCTAGTCTTTTGCGACAATATACCCACCGGCCTGTTCCCACTATCTCAACCTCCTAAACCAGCACATGTCACTCCGAATTTCTAGTGGTTTCTCTCATCTCCGGCCAGAAGCATTTCACATTGCTTTACAAACACACAAGACACAACATACACAATCGAGAAGGTGGAAGAAAAGAACAAACAAGGTCGGACTTAGGTTAGCTCCAAGCGCAACAAGGGAGAAGTCTGTGACACTTTTGTATCGTTTTCTGTGCATCTGGCTATCGCAAGCGTGTATCCGAGCGAAATTCCTACACAGCCACCAGGAACGCTGACATCCTCTTGCGTTGGCCAACCCGTTCTCTGGGTCCACAGGTCCCAACTCCTTGATAGTAGCCGCCCCTCTCTGACCGTCTCCTTCCCACAACTTCTGTTTACTGATTTCTTCTGTTCATTGCCATAGGACCTTGCATTCCCTCGTGTTCTTCCGGTCCCGCAGGGAATCTCGCCCGCAAGCGCTTTCTGTAGGTTTCGCGCCAAAACGGACTAAAAGATCCTCTGACTGGCAATCCCCCACACCTACAGAAACGAATGCCACCTATCATGCCACATTTTTACAAAATTTGTAAGACGAACAGAATTCAAAACTTCTGTTAAAGGCGGGCGTAGTGGAATGCGATAAAATGGATGTTTGTGCTAAAATGTTTGTGCATAATTTTGGAAAAAACATTCTATATGTCTTCGTTGAAACATCTGACAATATCTAAATGTATATGTATATTTCTATATTTATGCAATATCATTGAAGCAAGTTTAGTCTTTAAAAGTTAAAGCTAAGCAATCCAGGAAATGAAAATATGTAAAAGAAGGAAAGGGACGAGAAAAAGACAAGGGTACCTCTTAAAGATCAGAAAATTTTGCAAAAGTTATTAACCGGGAGTTTTAAAAATAAATTGGGTGAAATCTTATCTTTTACAAAATTAGAAAGGCAGAAAGGATTCAAACTTCCAACAAAAACAACAGGTATTCAAGTGTGTAAATATCAAGAACCGTGAAATGTTGCAGTAGGAATTAAAATTAAGCTCTAAAAGTCATTTTTTTTAAAATAGACTTTTACCTTTGTCAAACCTTAATAGTATTTTTTTCTTTGGTGCCTGCTGAAGTGTCTTCTCACACTGAAGAATCCCAGGTCAAATGTGTGACAGGAGCATGAAAGATCAAAATTAAAATCAACGTGGGACTCAGATGACTGATCAGAGTGTCATGATCGGCAGATGAAGCAAGCATACCCGAACGTATAACGAAGGGTAAAACTAATCAGATGCGGGGGACATTCCCCACCCCATTAAAAATGATATTCCTCACCAACTATTGACCAATGATGTGTTTACTTACGATATAGAAAATGTTAACCGCACAACTAAAAGAATAAATTTATTAATCGCTTGAATGTCACGGATTATTTTCGGAAGAACAGAAATTATGATGCAAAAAGAATAAGAGGTACATATGACCTATATTTATAGATCAGAATATCCTTATAGAGGTCGAAACAAAAAAGAAAAATGTAGCCATTCTAGAGACAGATTACAAAGTGGCTTTCAATATAGTCCAACCAAGTTGGATTGTAGAATGTCTGAAAATGGAGTGCAAAATCATAATTTTCATTAAAGAAAGCCATAGAAAACAAAAAAACTAGAATTAGCAGCTGGAGGACAAAAGCAAGCCGTGAAGAAAACATATTGAGGCATCAACCAAAGAGACTCACTCTTTTACCAGTGTTTTCTTTATTACAATGACACCACTCAATTACATAATTAGGGAAATGCACAGGGAGCTACAAATCTAAAAGATCAGAAGAAATTAGGAATTATTTGCATGGATGATATCAAAGTATTTTCAAAAAATAAAAAAAAGATCTGGAGACTTTTATACAAATAAAAAGACTCTACAGCCAGGATATAAGAATTGAATTTGGTATCAACAAATGTGTCATGCTAATAATGAAAAGTCGGAAACGAGCAACATCGAAAGAAACGGAATTGCTAAATCAGGAAATTATCAGAACGTTTGAAGAGAAAGAAAATTACAAAACTTACGAATCCTGGAAGCACACGGAGAGCAAAGAAAAATAAGAAAAGAGTTGCGTAGAAGTAAGAAAAAGCTTGAAAATAAGCTTCGCCGGAGGAATCTCTCCTAAGGAGTAAACACTAGGACAGTTGTTCTCAGGGCCATGCTTGAAATAGACTATCGAGGAAAAAAAACAAACAATTGGATCAGAGAACATGGGAATTGATGTGTATATATGAGGTGTTACATCTAAAAGATGATAAAGGGAATCTATTTATATCAAGCAAAGAAGGAGGGAGTGGACTCACCAGCATTTAGGATTGTGAGGATGTATCAACCTAAGGGCTCGAAGACTATACCAAAAAGAGCAGAGAAAGTCGAATCACAGCAGTCAGTATCATTGTTGGCAACATGAGAACAAATCGACAAACAACAAACAAAACTGAAAGAGGAAGAAATAGGTGAGATTTTTCACGATATCTGGACATAGATAAGAAAGAGAAACTTCAAGAGAGAAACTGGATCTCTTAAACAGCACCACATAAATTACGCTATAACGACCATTTACATAATAGCGATGATTGATTGAACACAACAGAATAACAAAGGTAGATTTTGTGAAGAAAGTGAAGGAACGGATATACCCATAATAATCAAATTCAGCAAAGTTGTTCAAAAGGTTTAAAAGAGTAGGCTGGACTAGGAGAAAAGGTGATCCAGTGGGAATTGTGCCATACATTAAAATTTGATCATACTACCTTATGGTATGTTCACAAGCCAAAATCCATCCGAGAGAATAAGCCGGATAAATTGTCGGGATTTTGAAATACTAACAGATCAACTAATCCCTTGCCTAGTCACCTGAGGCTTGATAATAGGTCTATTGCCTCTCTCCGGGGAGGTCAGACTCTCCCAGTGAGTTTCATGGATATGACATTAAACTATCTGTTCGTGAGGATCCAGTTTTAAAACTTTAGTGAATATGGAGTACACTTCATTACAATTACTCTCAGGTTTACTCTGATCCGGAATGAAACTTTCAGTTAAAGTCACACCTATTGGTGAAATAGAAACATCCACTCATTTGTTATACTTGAAAGTGTTTAACTACGTGCAAAAAAACTATTAGTGTATGGTAGGAACACTTGAAACTATTTACAAATAAATGAGCTCTGGCTCGTTAATAAGAGAAATATAATGTTAACAAATTTTATATCTAATATATATGCATAAGCAGGATTTAGCATTGAATAACCGAGACAGGTTGATATGCCATAAAATAGAACAAAACTAATCCAGGTCAGGACACCAGACCTAGTATCAATTAACAAGAAAACGGAAATTGTCGTCTTATGGATTTTGCCGTCCAGGTTGACCACTGAGCGAAAATATAAAAGCAAAAAGATAATCAAATACTTAGACATTGCCAAAGAACTAGAAACATCTGGAGAATGCGAAAGGGACAGTCATACTAATTATGGTTGATGCTCTTTGAACGGCCTCTAAAAGATACGAAAGACTTAAGGAAGAGAAAATCCAGAGGAAAAATTCAGTCCACCTTCACCACAGCATTGTTATGATCGGCTAAAATTCGCTGAAGATTTTTCGGGGCCTGAGGACACCAGTTGCCTCTCAGATTCTTGTGAGATATTACCAGCTGACACTGGTGTGAAAATGAGCAAGGAAACCAATAACAATAATGATAAAAAGATAATAATAATAATAATTATAATAATAATAATTATAGACAACATCAAACAAGTGGACATGAAAGAAAAAAAGAAAAAAGAGTATTGCAGAAGAACCAGAAAATTACTAGAGATAAAACTCTATAGCAGGAACTCTGTCAAATGGATAAATACCTGAGCCGTCCCAATCGTTAGATACTCGTGATCTTTTTTGAAATAGAGCAGAGAAGAAGTTAATCAAATGGGCCAGAGATCAAGAAAACTTATGACCATACATAAAACATGGATTCCAAGAGATGACGTAGACAGACTATATATGCCAAAAAGAGAGGGAGGAAGACGACTTGAAGACACCTTCGGCACATCGATTCAAAGATTGGAAGACTACATAGAAAAGCACGGAGGAAGACTGATTACAGCCACCAGAAATAATACTAACGACACGTAGACCAGCTCAACGACAATAACTAGAAACAACCGTGGGAAGAAAAACAACTGTATGGACGTTTTAAGCGACTAACAAGCAATATCTCACACGAGAAAATGTAGACGGGGGATTAGAAAAGGAAACCTTCCGAGAGAAACTGAATCCTTTATAATTGCAGCACAAAACAACGCTATAAGGACTAACCATATCAAAGCAAGAATAGATTAGACCCAACAAATCAGCAGATTGGTAATGTAGTGATAGAGACGAAACGATCAATGATGTAATAAGCAAATGTAGCAAACTAGCACAGAAGAGTATAAGACTAGACACGACTGGGTAGGAAAGGTGATCAACTGGTAATTGTGCAAGAAATTGAAGGTTGACCATACCAACAAATGGTATATGCACAATCCAGAATCAGTCTAGAAGAATGAGTTCCACAGCTTTTCAGGGATATTGAGATACAAACTGATCACCTAATCTCAGCCAGACGACCAGACCTTATAACCAACAGAAAAGAGAGAACTTGCAGGATTGTGGACTTCGGCGTCGCGGCTGACAAAAGAGTGCAGTTGAAAGAAAGCGCAAAGAAAGATAAGTACCTCAAATATACAAAGGAGTTGAAAAACTGTAAAACATGAAAGTGACGGTTTTACCAATTGTCATTGGTGCCCTTGGTACAGTAACTAAACGATTGGTACAATGAATGGAGGACCTGGAAATAAGAGGACGTATGGAGACCATCCAAACCACCGCTTTATTGAGATCGGCCAGAATACTGAGAAGAGTCCGGGAGAATTGTTGCTACTCAAACTCCAGTGAATGACCATCAGCTGACGCTGATGTGAAAAACTCTCACGCAGTAAATAATGAAAATAATAATGATAATAATGAACTAATCTATGAGGGTGCAAAGTTAAATGAACTAATATATGCAGGTGCAAAGTTAGTTTGGGAGAAAATTGGGATTCCCTCAAAACCACGAAGAAACACTCAAAACAAAGATGGGAAATTCGACTGGAAACGCAAATAAAAACTCCGAAAATAAGCTAGAAAAAATGGAGAGGCGCTGAAATAAGCGAGAAAAAAAGGAACAGGCAACACAAGAAAGAATAACTGTTCAACTTGAGGAAATAAACCAGAAAGTACTGGCAAAAGAAAGAAGATTAAAGAGATAACGACAAAGTGTAAAACAATACAGACAAAACAGAACATTCCAAAACAACGAAAGAACATTCTATCAACAATTGGGAGGGAGTGACACGAAAACATGCCAACAACCGGATGCCACAGAAACCGAACTATTTTGGACGAAAATATGGCAACCAAAAAACATAACGAAAATGCTGAATGGATAAACAATATTACAAGAGAACTAGAGGGACTAGAAGGCCCCCAAATCAGAAATACACATCGACTTACTAAAAACGACACTAAAAAGAATATAAAACTGGACAACACCAGGCCATGATGGAAGTCATGGCTTCTGGTTCAAGAAATTCGCCTCCATTCACGACAGACTAGTACCAGAAATGAGCAGATGCGTACAAGGCGCGCCAGTACCTGAATGGGTGACCAAATGAAAGACCATATTGATCCAAAAGGACCCAAGCAAAGGAACTGCTCCAAACAATTACGGACCGATAACCTGCCTACAAATGATTTGGAAAAGATTAACAGCACAAATAAGGGAAAGAATTACTACTAACAAACAAGCCGCGTATTGTTCCCTGATGAACAGAATATATGCTGCAAAGGATCCAGAGGCACAGCAGAATTACTCTACATAGATCAACACATCCTAAATGAGAGCAAGACAAGACGGAAAAATCTAGCTCTGGCTTGGAGAGACTACAAAAAGCCATATGATATGGTCCCACAAGCTGGCTAATACACTGTCTCAAAATGTACAAAATATCACATGAAAAGATCATGCAAACCTGGAGAGTGGAGCTGACAGCAGGAGGAAGAAGCTTAGGTGAAACAAAGATCCAAAGAGGGCTTTTCCAAGGAAATGGTCTATCACCATTACTGTTCATCAATGCCATGATGCCTCTGAACGACAAACTCAAAAATGCGCAGCCGGATACAAAATTAGCGGATCGCAAGAGAAGATCAATCACCTAATGTACATGGATGACATTAAACTATTTGCAAAAAGTGAAAAAGAACTGGAAGCTCTTATACACGCTGTTAGAATATACACTCAGGATATAGGAATGGAATGTGTCATAGAAAACTGTGCCAGGTTCGTCATGAAAAGTGGCAAACGACATATGACTGAAGGAATGGAACTACCAAATAATGACAAATATAAAACGCTGGGAGAAAATGAAACCTACAAATAATTGGGGATCTTGGAGGCTGACACCATCAAACAAGCGCAAATGAAAGACGAGATTCGAAGAGAATATCTCAGGAGAACTTGAAAACTACTAGAGACAAAACTCTCCAGCAGAAACCTCATCCAAGGAATAAATACTTCTCAAGTGGAACTTAAACAAATCGATCAAAGAACAAGAAAACTAATGACCATGAATCAGGCATTACATCCCAGAGACGACGTTGACAGATTATATATATCTAGAAAAGAGGGAGGAAGAGGACTTGCCAGCATCGAAGACACCGTTGACGCATCGATACAACGGGTCGAAGACTACCAAGAAAAACACGAACGAGGATTGATTATAGCCATCAGAAACGATACGGACAAAACGATAGACGATAGAATGACAACAATTCGGAAACAACAATGGGAGAAAAAACAACAATCTGTCCGCTTTAAACGACTAATAAACAATATCTCACACCTGGCTAAGAAAAGGAAACCTTAAGAGAGAAACAGAATCCCTCCTAATAGCAGCACAGGACAACGCCATAAGAACCAATGATATCAAAGAGAGAATAGATAAGACGCAACAAAACAGTAAATGTAGGTTATGCTGTGACAGAGACGAAACGATCAATCACATAATAAGCGAATGTAGTAAATTAGCACAGAAGGAGTATTAGGCGAGACACTACTGGGTCGGCAAGGTGATCCACTGGGAAATGTGCAGAAAATTTAAATTTGACCATACTAACAAATGGTATATGTGTTATATAGTCATCTACAGCATCATGCAGCATCATAACGACACAATAATAGACAGACGCACGATGATAAAGACGCAGTAATAAACGACGCACGCAGAAAGACGCAGAATAACTTCTTTATAAAAATATTTACCTCTCACTTTATTTGTACGGTTTCGAAAAGGGTTACTCAAACTTTGCGTGTGAGAGGGAGCTGGAGACCGAACATAACTGAAATATTTTGACTCCGAAGTTATGGCCGTCAGCGGTGTGTCTTTCTCGTTCTCCATGGCTGCTCAACTGGAGCCCCTTCGGCCGGGTGTGGCTTTCCCTACCACATCTCGTCTATAACTCCGTCTGATCTTCAACTCAACTGCCAACTGGCTCGTCGAACTCAACTGACCGGAACTCAACTGGTCCTCCTTCTGTTCAATTCGTCGGCCTTATATTACCTTCAAACTCCCACGCGGGGATATGGACACGCCTCCGCAATTTCTTCCGATATCTGGCGATCGGGATGAGTCACTCTCTTCCGGTGCGTCAGTCTATGAGAGTATAATGGAATTTTTTTTTACCTCGTCCCATTTCATCGGCCAATTTCCGCCCACGCGATTTCCTCTCATAACTGCCATTAGAATGTATCACTTCCTTCCGGTGCATCACCTTGAATGGCATTTTTGGCCGGGTCAAAAGGTTAAAACATAACATATGCTCAGCCCAGCACCTGTACGAGAAAATGACACACATAAACTCCTATGGGACTTTAACATACAAACGGATCACTTAATCCTGGCTAGATGAACATACCTTATAATAGTCAACTAAAAAAAAAAGAGAATTTGCAAAATTGTAGACTTTCCTGTCCCGGCGGACCACAGAATAAATCTGAAGGAATATGAAAAGAAGGATAAGTACCTCGACCGGACTAGAGAATTGATAAAGCTGAGGAACATGAAAGTGACGATTGTGCCAGTTGTGATTGGTGCTTTAGGCACAATAACTAAAGGATTATTAAAAGGCCTGGAGGACTTGGAAGTTGGTGGACGGGTAAAGACTATCCTAATGACAGCACAGCTGAGAACGGTCAGAATCCTGAGACGAGTCCTGGAGACTTGAAGAGACTTGCTGTCACTCAAACTCCAGTGAAAAACCATCTACTAACACTGATGTGAAAAACTCTAATGGAGTAAATAATAATAATAATAATAATAATAATAATAATAATAATAATAATAATAAGCTTTTGATTGAAATGATTTATGTGACTACTACAGGCATATGTTTATTGAGCATAAAACATAAACAAAATATCTTTCAAAAATCAAATCAAAAATTTAAAAAAATACTCGATGAAATGAGTTTGGGTGTCAAAATGAAAACGTGGAAAGCAAGAAAAATTAAAAGAAAATATAAAATTAATTGATAAGATCCTGAGAATAAAACACATAGAATTCAATTTGAAGGACACAATACAAATAAAAGGCCAGCGTATTCAAAGATACGAAAATATAACAAAATTATTTTGAGACAAGATATTTTAAAATGAGAAATAGGATAAGAGACAATAAATGTAATAACGCGCCTATGACTGAGGCTTTAAAAACGTTTTGGAGAAATGTATGGAAACGTAAAAACTCATATAATAAACAGCAAAGTGATTAGAAAATATGAAAGGGACTTATAAAGTGATTAACCACTTAAAAGGAAGTCACCTAAAATAAACATTTTTAGCCCCCACATTAATTAATGAAGAAACTTATGTCAGCAATCATTTAAGAAACTGATTGGTCAATAGAAGGAATTATATTCCTTCTACCAAAGTCAAAGAAACAACAGACGTTAAAACAAGAACCTTCCCACTCATCACGTCTTCCCGCACCATAAAATAATAAACACATTCGCTTAAAGATAATAGTTAAAATCATTAAAATGAGGAGACCTTTCTATTAGAATAAATGAGATGCAAATAAAATGACATAGTAAAAAGGCCTTTCTCTTTGTCAAATCCTTTAACAAAAGCTGAATATCTTTTCCTCCCAGTATTATAGGAGAGAATTGGGATTAGTTAAATCTTGACATATATCACATATGATGAAATAACAATAATAATAATAATAATAATAATGAATATTTTTATTGGGATCGGGCAGAATACGGAGAAGAGTCCTGGAAATTTGTGGAGATTTGTTGTCACTCAAACGTTAGTGAGAAACCATCAACTAACGCTGGTGTAAAAAAAAATAAAATAAAATAAAAAAATAATAATAATAATAATAATAATAATAATAATAATAAGAAGAAGAAGAAGAAGAATCAAAACTCTACACTTCAGCTAATGAAGAAATTTATTTCAGAAATCTTTAAAGAACCTTAGAAAATGGCTAACAAACACAAAGAAAATGAAGAAAAGAAAAAAAATCTATGTATGGTTTGAATTGGATATTAAAAAAAGCTTGTGATAGCGTATTCCATGAAGGAATTCTAAAGGTTTTAAACATTTTAAAGATATTCCCAGTTATAATACCTTTGTTAAAATACAATATGGAAAGGTGGCATGTGAACCGCCGATTAATCAATGAAAAAGCATGCTCAAAACTAATAATCTGAATATTAACAATAGAATCTTCTAAGGAAACTCTTTTTCACCTCTTCTTTTTTGTACATCTGTAAAACTTCTTTCCATTGAACTAAAAAATACAGACAATGAATATTAAATAAATTTTAAAAATAAGTAACCAATTCTATTTGGATGATTTAAAGTCATTTGCGAAAAAGGATGAGGATTTAGAATGTCTACAAAGCTGTGTGAAAGTCTTAGTGACGACTTCGAAATGAAATTTTGTCGGGACAAATGTACGAAAGTTACATTTAAGAAAGGCACTTTGGTAAAGTCACACGAGATATGAAAATGGAAATCACAGAGTTAGAACAGCATAAAACCTATGAACATTTAGGAATTGATGAAGCAAATGATATCAATCAGACTATAAACAAAGATAGAATTAAAAAAATAATTCTATAGATGAATAAAAGCTGTATTCAGAGAAGAACTGAATGCGAAAAATAAAGTTATAGCAATTGGACATCCTGGCAATACCTGAAGTGACATCCAGTTTTAATATGATAAACTTGACGATTGCAGAATTTAATAAGAATTATTGGCCACTAAAACCCGGAAACTAATAACTTTCCACAGAATATATCACTTAAGAGTAGATATGAAATGTTTACACAAAGACAGAAAATGATGGAAAAGGCTTAATTCAATTAGAATTGACTAAGATTTGAGAAGCCAAAGAAAAATAAAATGCAATTAATACAGATAGTTATAAATTTGCTAAACAATTCAACCTAACACCGAAAAGAATTACTGATACGCCAACGTGGGCGATAAGAATAACAAAAATAGAAGCGCTGACATGGATAGAGCAAAAGCAAATTGATAACTGGACTGAGAGCAGAGACAGAGGGGTTTATGATAGTGACACAGGATCAAAGCCAATCAACACGAAACTATCAGGTAAACATTATAAAAATAGATCAAACCTAATATGTAGATTAATTTTAACATTAATCGAATATAAACGTCGAGGGCCCCTCCACCATTAATGTTCCTCATAACATTCTCTGTCTTTGTCTCTGAATTTCTCTTTCTTTATCGCCTGAATGTTTTGGTGCATTTAGCATTTGGGTGCATTATTTTATAGTTCGAATAAAAAAACAAACACAAAAGTTCAATTTGTGCAGTGGCTCTATCTCTTGATATTGAACACTTTTTTTTCTTTATCTTTCTTTTTCGCTGACCCGTTCGCGAGTGAAAAACCTTGGTCATCCTAAATACGATCATGGAGAATGTTAATTTTGACCATTCTCTGAAGAATATTCTCCTCCTGGCTAAACACAGCTACGTAATCTGACTCAGTGAAAAACCTCATAAAAAGAATGGAACGGAGTGTCCTGGTAATGACACAAAACTTAACCTGATGGTGAGGCTCCATTTCTAGAAATCTTGGGAGTGTAGAGTCATCCTTTCATGAGATTACTTGCAGGTCCACCCTGACTTGGAGTACCTGTTAGAGTAAGATAGTTCTGTTTGATTTTTTTCATCTGCGTGAACTTCTTGATGACTGATACTGTTTTCTGAGTTTTTCTATTTAAAAGCATTTGAGGAGAGTGAAGGGGATATAGTTGTAGCAGGAAAAGTTGGGAGGGATTTAAAGTCAAATGCATCAGGTTTCATTAAAGATTTTTTTTCTTTTCAAAGTCGAGATAGATTTTAGGGAGTTGATAAGAAAGAAGTAGGGAAGGGTTTGTGTGAAAGGGGTTTTTGGCATGACTTGTTTCATGGAATAGATATTGACTATACTGCGATGTCGCAGAAAATTGTCTGTATTGTAGTGTCTGGGGTGAGTAAGGGCTAACAGGTACATAGTCAGGAAAAGCAAAAGGTAAGGTTTCTAGAAAATATGGAGGCACAGAGTGAAAAAATATTTCTTTTTTATCTATCCGTTTTCTATTTTGATTTTGTTTTTGTTCAGTATGATGATTGCCAGGTGTGGTGAGATTCGGTAAAAAACTGGACGTTGTTTTATATGGTTTGTTTTGGAGATGACTGAAGATTCTAGTAGCCTTCAGGATGTTTTACTGGGTATGAATTTGATTAGGCTGGCTTTGAAAAAATCGAATGTGTGTTTGAGCTCGAACATGAGGGAGAAAAGGGCGTTTCGATCGTCATTTGCTTTAATAGATCGTTTATGTTCGTAAATTCATTTATCTAGATTGCGTTGGTTTTCGCCAAAGTAATGTTTGTTGCAATCTTTGCATGGGATGGATTATATGTTTGCGTGAGAGGTGGTTTCGTTGTTGGTCCGTTTTCTGATGTTTGTGAGGTATCTAATGGTTTGTGATGTGGTTTGTGTGATTTGTATTCCTAACTTGGTTAGTTTGTCGTAGAGTGGTATGTGTGTTTACGTACAGAGAGATTGGTCTATGGGTGATGGGGATAGTAGGTTTGGTTTTCTTTGGTTTATTCGATGAGTGTATATTAAGAGTTTTTTTTAGCATTTATTATGAAAAATTTTGGGTATTTTAGGCTTTTGAGAGAATGTTCGATGAATTCAAATCCTTCATCAGTGTATTGTGGGCTACATATTCTGAATGCTCTTAAAAGCCTATTATAAGGCCTGTTTTGATTTTGTTGTTGTGGTGGGAGTAGAAATATATATAGTCGTTTTAGTTTGTGCGTTTGCTGTATACTTTAAAAGTTGAACTGTTCTGAGTTTCAATAATTAGGTTGTCCAAGAAGGGTATGATGTTATTAGATAATTTTTTATAGATGAAGTTGAGGGAGGGTTCAACATTGTTTAGTTTTTTCTGCGATCTCTTCTATTTTGATGTTTAGGGGTAGGAAAATAATTATATCATCGATATATCTGAAATATGTAGTGTTGCTTGGTAGTCTCTAATTAAAAGGGCCGGATTCTTAAAATTCCAGAAATAGACAGGCTAATATGCCGCTGGGTGGATTTCCCATGGGGAAGCCATGTTTTTGTTTGTGGAATTTATTGTTAAATTTGAATTAGGTCATGTTTGTTGTGTGTTTGCAGATGTTGATTTGGGTGTTTATGGGTAGTGGTGAGTCGAATTTATTTTTCTTTTCTGAGTAGGAAGACGGGTAACGAATTTGTTGATGGGTATGTTTGTGTAGAGAGAAGTTAGGTCTAAACTGTTCATAGTTTTGTCTTGTATGTTTATGTGCTCAATATTATTAAGTAAATCACACGAGTTTTCGTTGTGTGAGGGGCTGATTGTGCCGAGTAGGTTGAGGAAATATTTTACCTTCGCGTGATCTATTTTGTCGGTGGCGATAGTGATTCTGCAGATAGTGGATTTTGGGTAGGCCATACAATATATTCCATCCCATGCAAAGATTGCAACAAACATTACATCGGTGAAACCCAAAGCAATCTAGAGAAAATAACTTACGAACACAAACGATCTATTAAAGCAAATGGCGATCAAAACGCCCTTTTCTCCTTCATGTTAAAACTCAAACGCGCATTCGATTTTTCCAAAGCCACTTTAATCAAGCACTGTAAAACATTTCGAAGACTACTAGAATCTTCGGTCATCTCCAAAACAAACCATATAAAACAACGTCCAGTTTTTTAGTCAATCTCACCATCCCTGTTGAACATCATACAGAACGAAAACCAAATCAAAGTAGAAAACGGATAGATAAAAAAGAAACATTTTTTCACTCTGTGCCTCCATAGTTTTGAGAAACGTTACCTTTTGCTTTTCCTGACTATTTACCTGTTAGCCCTTACTCACCCCAGACACTACAATATAGACAATTTTCTGCGACATCGCAGTATAGTCAATATCTATTCCATGAAACAAGTCATGCCAAAAAACCCTTTCACACAAACCCTTCCCTACTTCTTTCTTATCAACTCCCTAAAATCTATCTCGGCTTTGAAAATAACTTTTCCTGCTACAACTATATCCCCTTCACTCTCCTCAAATGCTTTTAAATAGAAAAACTCTGAAAACAGTATCAGTCATCAAGAAGTTCACGTAGATGAAATAAAGCCCGAAAAAATATCACACATCGAAATCTGAGTTAAGTGTTTGATTTATCCAACTTTCTACATATTTCTATCATACTTACATATATAACCTAAACTGAAAACTGTTAGTGAGTCCCCGTGGTGTGATGTTTAACGTATTGGACTGTAGCTAAGTAGTAATCGAGTTCGAGCTTCTGTTGTGCTTCTGCGTTCCCTTTTGGATCGATACTCAGAGTATCATATCTCTTTTCCTTCAAGGATGGCTTTGGTCTTAATAACCAACAACATTTACAAAAGACTAACAAAAGCGACACCAGTAAAATATACCCAAGATTTCAACATATAGACAAAGATTTCTAGTGGATAAACCCAAGATCAGCAGATATTATTCATATTTTCCGTTGATCATGAAATTTCGAGTAACACAGTTAAATTATTGTGGCAGTCTTTTTCTTTCTTTTTATTTTATTGTATATCTGGATTTCGATATATATCGAGCTTTCTACCTAGGACGGATTGGGATTTTTAGACTCGGTTAGGCAAACAGTCTCGAAGAAGAAAAACTGAATTTAGATTACTGGTACACAGCTGAAATTTTAATTTTTGTCATATCCAGCCTGTGGTGGAAGGGTTGAGTAAATACATAATGCACTTTTAGATTTACATCTGCATGAGTGAACAGCCTGGAATTCTTCTTCTTACATTCTCACTCTATTAATTTGTATATGTACTCATAGGTATAAGTGTATGCGTGAGGGCGTACTTTGATTTTTAATGTTTTTTTAATGAGATGTAAAAATCTACACCTTCTCAATTTTTTCATATTTTAATTGCAAACTTTTTTCAGTTTCATTGTTAAAAACTTCAATTATTAAAATGATATTTAATAGCCGTGGGCTATTTTCGTTAATGGTTAAACAAAAGCAATCTTTACTGATTATATATATATATATATATATATATAGTAAATTTTCAATGATATAGATATACATATTTTTACTTACATACCGAATATTTAAATCAAATTATTTTTTATTTTTTCATTCATTTAATTCAATTTTCTTACCAGCTCTGAACCCATATTCAATTACATGAAATTTCTTGTAAAATAATAAAAAATATTTGTATATTTTGGTATCTTGAGTTCATATCTGTTTTAGTGTGGATGTGTGTGCATAATGATATAAAAACAAATTTGAATATTTCAATAATTTGGGTACGTTTTATTAAAACTAAGAAATCACACACCAACACACACACACACACACACACACACACACACACACAAACTGGTATGGCTGAAAAGTTCATTGACTGACCAAGATGATTTCATGGAATGTAACCAAAGGAGGTTCATTTTTCAACATAGTCCCCTCTGCAGACCAGATATTACTTCCACTGGTATTGCGATCGTCGGTTCCCATTGGTCTGAAGCCTATGAATTGCTGATATGACGTCAAGATATGAACTTTTCAGTCTACTTTCGTATATATTTATATCTACTTATCGATGTATATATATATATATATATATGTATGTATGTGTTTGTGTATGTGTATGTGTGTGTGTGTGTTTGGGTGTGTATTCAGAATCTAAATTTACCACTAAAACTTTATTAACTCTTTAAATACTGTGTTTATGTATGAAAACGCAGAGCAATGTCTGGATATTTCACCTGTAAAATGAAAAAAAGACAGATTAAAACATTATGGCTACACATGGCTTATTTTCAGTTGAGCACGTATCAACATATCTGAAATCCATTAAATTATGGTGATTTATTTGAATTTATAATAATAATAATAATAATAATAATAATAATAATAATAATAATAATAATAATAATAATAATGTGAAAGCAGATGATGAGAAATCGTATGTGAAAGAAAACGGATGGAAAACAATAACACAAAAAATGCAAAAGAAAATGTGAAATTAGTTAAAAATTATGTTGTAAAGAAACTGAAATGATATGGGAGACAAGAATCAGATTATTAAAAAAATATGTGAAAGACGATATGGAATAATATAGAAAAGAAAAAGAAAATATGAAAAAGAGGTTCATTGATTGATTGGTTTTACGCAATGTCAAATCTCGATTGTTTAATTCATGTTAAAATTAACAAATTATACAGTTTTAGGTAACTTATGCTAATCCTTTGTGAATAGCTATAGTACGTATTTTTGATACAATAACTAATACACATGTATATCTTCTCAAGTAATTCCATGTCAAACTAATATTTTATACCGAATCATCTGATCTTGCCGAACTATTTCTATTTAAAAAAATATTTGTTTTTCCCTAGTTTATATTGTTTCAGTTCTTTTCATATAATGCTCGAAATTGTCAAACAGATCCATATAACCCATAGACTGAACCAAGCAGATACTCCCATTTCGGTTTAGAGTGGACCTGAGATAAATGGCAACGAAAAGGTAACTGCACACTCTATAGACTTCCAGAACCACAATCTCAGCATTGTTATTACTTTAATATCATATTCCGTATCTGGAATTTTCGGGAAAAGGGGTCTTACTTACTCTTCGGCAGAAGATACAGAGGGAGTATAATGGGCGCTGTTGACTGAACCGATGAAAGGAATATGAAATCAGAAAGAATTAAAAAAAAAAAGAGAGGTATAAATATGAAAGGAAAAAGGTAAATATTTAACTGAAGGTGTTCGAAGAGGGAAAAATTTTAAATTTATGCAAAAAGAAAAAGCTGTGGGGAAATAGAACCACTTGTGTCATTCTACAAGAATGGCTTTGGCATTAACTCATGATCGTTGATATGGCATTAAACAAAAAAAGCAAATGAGAAAAAATAACATCTTTTAGAGTGTTGAGAAGAAAGTATAATCAATCAAAATGACAGATGTGACTTAAGAATGGAAAGATAAGAAAGCGAAAGAATAGGTTAAATGAAAAGATATGGAATTAAGAGAAGAAAAAAGAAAACATGAATGGAGAAAGAGGTTAGCAAAGTATAAAAATAAAAACATATATGACGTTTTGATTTTTAAAAGAAAATAAATAAAAAGAAATAATATGAGGAGTGATCATGCCCAAAACAAACCTCTTCTCGTCCAGTGATAACAATGAAAAAAGCTTTCTCAGTTTTCTTTTTAAAAAGTAAATAAACGGAACTAAGAAATAGAGAAAAAAATTGAAATTGAAAATAAAGAACGAAGAAATGGCTACTCTGAAAAAAATGTCAGCTTGCTGGGGAAAATTCTTTTTGGTACCTGACTCGACTGCTTGCACACTATCAGTCATTTAGTGTATCCTGGGAAACGGATAAAAGATATTTGATAATAGTGGAGAATAGATAGTGAGAAATGGGAGAGAGAAGAGTAGAAAAAGAATTAGAAAGTCAAAATAGTTGAAGAGGGAATCTGAGGAGTCAAAGAGTAGATGGAAAAAAGCAGTTCATTGCCAAAAACATAGATTAATAAAACTAAATACCAGAAAATAAAAAAATATATAAAAAAGAAAAAGAAAAGACACTTGATGAGAGGTTCTTAATAACATAAAAAAATAGCATATGTACTTTCGTCGAGCACTTGGATTCACTTTGAGAATTATTTCCGGGCGGGCGTCTTCCCGAATCAAGTTCCCTTAAAAGGCAAAAGAAGATTGGGAGGCAGAATAAAAGAAAAAATATTTTTGGTGTATAAATAGCAGGAGATAAAAATGGTTACGTATAAGTTGGAGATCCGGACAAAAAAGGAGAAGCAAGAGGGAAAAAAATATTTATTTCAAAAATATGAAGAGAAAAAAGGAATAAAAAATTAGATTGGTTATGACGCAAATAACCAAGAAAAGGAAGAGGGAAAAAAAAGAAAGCGAAATTATGAAAAAAGAAAGTGTGCGTGAAGGAAAGTATATAAACAAAGAAGAAAAAAAGGAAAGAAGAAACTACAGAGAAAGAACAATAAGAATAAAAAGTAAAAGAATAGAAAGATTAGCAGAAAAAAGGAGAAAATGAAGAAAATAAAAAAAAAGTATGAAAAAATACATGATAAAGAAGAAGAAATTGAGAAGATGAACTTGAGGGAAAAACAAATTTAAAAAAGGCAAAATTAAAGTAAAATGAACTTAAAAAAGAAAGATGCACAAGTGACAAAGAAGGTTTGAAAACTAAAAGAAAAGATGAAAGAGAATAAAAAAGGAAGACACAATGATATGAATAAATACAGAAGAAGAAGAAGAAGAAGAAGAAGAAGAAGAAGAAGAAGAAGTGTGCCTCATTGCTGTGTAAAATTTATGAAGGTAGTCTATCAAACCTATTAGTTGTCTGTGTGATCCTCACATTGTGCTCATTGTTGCTGTCGTACAAAGTGAATTTAGGTTAAAAGACGAAAATAAAGAAAAAGGTCAACCAGAAGAAAAAGAAAAAAAGAATTAAAAGGGAAATAAAAAATTTAAAGGCAGAATAAGGTAAATGAATATGTATAAAGAAAAGTAATTGAGAAAATGAAAAGGCAAAAATCAAGAAAAAATGAATGGGAAAAGAAAAAAAATACAAATAAGACTAAAAATGCCAAGAAAGAAAGAAAGATAGATAAATAATTATCTGTAAAAAGGCTTCCCCACTTACAAATTATATTTTAGGGGAAGAAAATGAATGACATAACGCATTTGGACTGAAAACAAATGGGAATGAATTATTGCTAAGACAAATTTGCTTAAATATTTCTATCTCGAAAAAACACCAGGATTTTCTGCTAGTGTAACTTGATATGGTCAGTCGGAGTTAAAAGCGACGGGAGGTAAATTTTGGAGAAAAGAAAGAGAGAAGAAATAATAAGTAAAAGAAAAAGCAGACACAGAGTCTATGGAACAGCTAGTTGACCTCTGGTAAGTCAGGCCAAAGCAGTAGTTGTAGGCCAGCAAGTCACGGCTGAATGACTATGGTAATTGGAAATGACAATAAGAAAACCGGAGGTCCCAAATCTTCAGCGCAGGTGTGTAACCACTGGAAAGGGTTATGGTCTTCCCTCCGACACTTGGCGAAACTAAAGGGACGACTCGGATTTGGAAGTTAATTGTCAGCCGGACGCTACGGAAATTTGAAGACGGCCAAGGGTTGCAGCTCCCATTTTGAGGTAAGCTCCAAAAAGGGATCTTTCACCAGATGCGAACATGTGACGACGAAACCAGCAAACAAGCAAGTGTGAACTACTACAGAAAACTAGTAAGAAACTTGAAGGTCTGTATCTGCTCTCTCTTTCTCTCCTCATGACATGTTGTTTCTCTTTGTCAGGTAACTCAGTTTTCATATTCTATTTCTTACTACCCGCGACTAATTAAAAAGTGTCTTAGCGAATGAATTGTTGTGTTAATGAACAAAGACAGAGTTTAGTGTGTTCGTCACGTTTTCCTACGGTTAAGTTACAACTACTTAAGACGTAGTAATACATGCATAAATTCGTTCGAGCAAGAGGTAGTACAACTGTACATTTGGTGTCTAACGGTATAACGTCCTATTTGATGCAGTAATATTAAAACATGCTATTTGATACAATTATATATATATATATATATAGTTTATATATATATAGTTTATATATATATATAGTTTATATATATATATATATATATATATATATATATATATATATATATATATATATATATATATATATATATATATAAACTGAAGAATGTATTTTTGGCAGCAAGTTGCTATGAGAGCAAGTTTTATTAAAGTCGATGGAATATTGTTCATTATTTTTAATTGTAATTTTTCTTGTGTCTTGATCCAGATTGTAAAGAAATTGCCCCATATCTACTGCCATATCGCTTTCGACGAAACTTTTGGTCATAATTAGGGGTCATTTAGTTTGAGAGGACAGTTTAGTTTGAATTTTAATGATTTGTGTATTTTTAGTGTTTTTATTTTAAAGGGGTCAGTTCGCACGTTTACAGTGTTTTATTTTAAAACGTTCAGTTGGATAGGTTTTAACAGATATATTTTTTCAATCTTAGATGCATCGGGGAGGTCTTCAGTGATGCGCTGTCTTCATTGCCGATTTCGGGTTATTTCTGCATCATATCAGCTCCGACAGTAACCCCGGCTTGACTCTGAAAGAGCCAAACCGCCTCCGTGATCGCTCGTGCCTCTACCAAAGCAAAGAAATAAATAAATAAAACGGCCGGACTTCGGCCGTTCTTATAGACATATATAATCTGTTGTATGAATTTTCTAAGAGGGTTACATAAAAATAATTTTAAAAACACATATATTAGAATAGTATTTAACACAGGTACCAAAATATCGATCATTTTTAAGGACTACAATGATCAACCAAAAGAAGGGTCGAAAGCGCTTGGGAAAATAATATGGAACAATTTCTTTACCACCTAGATACAATAAAAAGAAGAAGAACACTTGAAAGATAAAGATAAAAAATAATAAACAGTGTTTCATCGTCTTTAATAAAACTTCCCTTGATATATATACACACACATATATATATATATATATATATATATATATATATATATATATATATATATATATATTGAGAGAATTACACGTTGACTTGCTCAAAACAACACTAAAAGAATATCAAACTGGAAAGCGCCAGGCTATGAGGGAATACATGGCTTCTGGTTCGAGAAATTCACCTCCATTCACGGCAGACTAGCAGTAGAAATGAACAGATGCTTACAAGGCGCCCAAGTACCTGAATAGACGACCAAAGGAAAGACTAAATTAATCCAAAAGGACCCTAGCAAAGGAACAACTCGAAACAATTGCAGACCCATAACCTGCCTACGAATGATTTGGAAAATACTAACGGCACAAATAAGGGAAAAGATCTACTACTTTCTAACAAGCTGCGGATTGTTCCCTGACGAACAGAAAAGATGCCGCAAAAGTTCCGGAGGCACAGCAGAATTACTCGACATATTTCAACACATCCTAAATGGGAGCTATGGCATGGATAGACTACAAAAACGCATATAATATGGTCCCACAAAGCTGGATAATACACTGTCTCAAAATGTACAAAATATCACATGAAGTCATAAACTTCATCGAACAGACCATGAAAACCTGGAGAGTGGAGCTGACAGTTGGAGGAATAAGCATAGCTGAAACAAAGATCCAAAGAGGGCTTTTCCATGGAGATGCACTATCATCCTTACTATTTATAATAGCCATGATGCCACTGAACCACATACTCAGAAAATGTGCAGCTGGATACAAAATTAGCAGATCGCAAAAGAAGATCAATCACCTAATGTACATGGATGAAAAAGGACTGGAAACTTTCATACACGCAGTTAGAATATACAGTCAAGACATAGGAGTGGAATTTGGCATAGAAAAATGTGCCATGCTCGTCATGAAAAGTGGCAAACGACATATGACTGACTGAATGGAACTACCAAATCACGACAAAATCAGAACGCTCGAAGAAATTAAGACCTACAAATACTTGGGGATCTTGGAGGCTGACACCATCAAACAAGTGCGAATGAAAGACACGATCCAAAAAGAATATCTCAGGAGAACTTGAAAACTACTTGAGACAAAATTCTCCAGTAGAAACCTCATCCAAGGAATAAATACTTGGGCTGTGCCCCTTGTTAGATATTCGGGACCCTTTCTTAAGTGGACCAGGGACGAACATAAACAAATGAACCAAAGAACAAGTAAACTAATGACCATGCATTAGGCATTACACCCCAGAGACGACGTTGACAGACTTTATGTCTCTAGAAAAGACGGAGGAAGAGAACTTGCCAGCATCGAAGACACCGTTGACGCATCGATACAACGGCTCGAAAGCTACATAGAAAAACACGAATGAGGACTATTTCCAACTATCAGAAACGATACGGACAACACGATAGACGATAGAATGACAAAAACTAGGAAACAAAAATGGGAGGGAAAACAACTCAATGTTAGCTTTAAACATCTAATAAACAACATCTCACACCAGAAAACCTAAACCTGGCTACGAAAAGGAAACCTTAAGAGAGAAACGGGATCCCTCCTAATAGCTGCACAGGACAATGCCATAAGGACGAATCATATCAAAGCGAGAATAGATAAGACACAACAAAACAGTAAATGTAGGCTATGCGGTGACAGAACGAAACAATCAATCACATAGTAAGCGAATGCAGCAAATTAGCACAGGAGGAGTATAAGAGAGGACACGACTGGGTTGGCAAGGTGTTCCACTAGGAAATGTGCAGGAAATTTCAATTTGACCCTACAAACAAATGGTATATGCACAACCCGGCACCTGTCCTAGAAAATGACTCGCATAAACTCCTATGGGATTTTAACATACAAACGGATCACCTAATCCCGGCCAGAAGACCAGACCTCATAATAATCACCAAAACTAGAGAATCTGCAAAATTGTAGACTTTGCGGACCACAGAATAAATCTGAAGGAAAGTGAAAAGAAAGATAAGTACCTCGACCTTGCTAGAGAATTGAAAAAGCTGAGGAACATGAAAGTAACGATTGTGCCAATAACTAAAGGATTATTAAAAGGCCTCGAGGACTTGGAAGTTGACGGACGGGTAGAGACTATCCAAACGACAGCATTGCTAATAACGGCCAGAATCCTGAGACGAGTCCTTGAGACTTGAGGAGACTTGCTGTTACTCAAACTCTAGTGAAAAACCATCGGCCAACACTGATGTGAAAAACTCTAAAGGAGTAAATAATAATAATAATAATAATGTTTGTAAGATACCAGGGATCATTGTTGAAAAGGACGAGGGAAGGACTTTAACAAATAGACCAGAGAACAAGAAAACTCATAATGATGCATAAGACATTCGAAGACAACATAAAAGTTAAGAGGAAGACTCGTTACAGCGACCAGAAATATAACAGACAACATAAGTATCAACGGAATAAATAAACAAGAAAACAAAAACAGGAAGAAAAACAACTATATGGATACTTTAAATAACAAACAAGCGAAATTTCACATGAGAAAACTTAAACATGTCTAAGAAAGTGAAACCTTAAGAGAGAAACTGAATCACTTCGGATCGAAGCCATAAGAACTAGAATAATACACAAAACACAACAAAATCGCAGATTTCGGTTATGTGGTGATAGAGGTGAAACACAATTTAAGTGAATGCAGTTTGTTGGCGTAGGAAGCGAATAAAGCGACATATTACTCCGTGGGGAAGGGGATCTACTGGGAATTGTGCAAGAAATTTAAATTTGACCATGCAAACAAATGGTATATACACAACATAGAATCCGTCCTGGAAAATGAGACACACAAACTTCACAAGGATTTTGAGATACAAACGGATCACTTAATCTCGGCCGGACAAACAGACCTAGAGATAGTCAAGAAAAAAAAGAGAACCTTTCGAATAGTGGACTTTGTGAGAATAAAAGAAAGCGAAAAGAGAAATGAATGCCAAGCTAAAGAACTAAAAAAAATATGGAACATGAAACTGTCGGTAATACCAATTTTATCAGGTTTACTTAGAACAATCCCACAAGGATTGATAAAGTAACTAGAAGACTTTGAAAAAGAGGATAAGTGGAGGGCGTACTGAATTTTGCATTATTAAGATCTGCCAGAATACTGAGAAAAGTCCTGGAGATTCGAGGAGAATTGCTGTCTCTCAAACTCCAATAAAAAAACATCAGCTAACGCTGATGCGAAAACTCTCTAAAGAGAAGAAGAAAGTCTGACAATCTTCAAAATATCCGAGTAAGTCATTACGGAAGCAATGGAGAAAGAGCAAGTCGAATTAGCTGCTGGAGAACAAAGCCCTAACTAAAGTTATAATGAAAAGATGGAATTTTCTAGGAGACTCACTCGCGCGACTACATTTGTTACAACAATGATGCCACTTAATTATGAATAGACAAAATGCCGAGGAGATTGAAAAATTTCAATGTCGCAGGAAAGGTAAATTGGCATCATATAAATGGATGATAATAAGATATTTGTCAGGAATGAAAAAGAACCAGAAACCTTGATACTAACAATAAGAATCTTCTGCCAGAATGGATGAATTGAATTTGGGATTGAGAAATGTAGTGCTTAAAGGGGAAAAAAGCGGATGCAATAAATTAGCGCAAAGAGAGTATAAAAAACTGGACACGACTGGATGGAAAATGTGATTCTCTGGGAATTGTGCAAGAAGATTAAATTTGACGAAGAAATAGTATACGCACAACTCTGAATCTGTCCAGGAAAATGAGATGCACAAAATTCCCTGGAATTTTAACTAGACGACCAGTCAACTAAAAAAGAGAACCTGCCGAATAGTGGACTTTGCTGTTCCGGCTGACCACAGAGTAAAACCCGAAAAAAAGCGGAAAGTCCTTTCTAGAGAACTAAAAAAAGTGTGGGACATGAAACTGACAGTGATACCAATAGTAAATGGTGCGCTCGGCACTGTCACCAAAGGATTGGTACTGGGACTTGAAGAATTGCATATATATGAGGAAGAGTAGAGACTATCCAAACTATTGCATTGTTGAGATCAGCTAGAATACTAAGAAGAGTCCAAGAGACCTGAAGGGACTTGCTATCACTCAGAACCCGGTGGAAAACCATCAGCTAACGCTGGTGTGTAAAACTCTTAAATGAGTAAATAATAACAACGAGAAACTATCGATGTAAAATTCCGAATGAAATGAATGCAATATAAAGCAATGGGAAAGAAATACTAATGAATAGAATTACACCCATTTATACAAATAAATAAAAAAAAAGATTTTAGAAAAAGAAAATTTGAAAGGGAACATACAATTTTCAGTCGCTCATATATCTAAATCAAGAATGAAAAAGAAAAAGCAAGGAAAAATAAGAAATCAATAGTTTATATTCGATATCAATAGGGACGGACCCGTTCGCTCTGTTTTTCGCTCTAATACCGCTAGGAAAGGCATGAATCCATCTCTTTTCTCCTAGGGTGAATAGTGGGGCAGACAGTGGTCTTTAGCTATGGTAAGGCAACCAGTCTTGCAGAAGTTGAATTCTGAATTCAAAGCAGCTGTATTCCCCAAGCAAGATCTTGTGACATTCTGCTCATGGGCGAGAGGTTGACTAAATACTTTCAGTATCACCCTACTTGATAGGGTGATACTTTCAGTATCACCCTACTTGATAGGGTGTACACCTTTAACAATTTTTTAAATTAAAAAAATGTTTTCTTCTAATCCAAAGTTGCCTGAGTTTTATGAATTTAAGTGAAACATAATATGATCCAAAACGATATCATTAGGTTTATTTATTACGAAACCTAACTTCATTGAAATACTGAAAATAAAGATATGAATACGAAGAAAAATGTAAATACAAAAAAATGTGACTTGCTTAATAGTTACAGATGTCCTCATGATGTTCAAAATTAAACATGTGTCTAGACTCCCTAACTTGTTAGACCCAAATACTCTCGCTTGCATATCCTTGAACCATACTATGAGGGTATTATATAATTTATCGAAAAAATATCCAGAAACATATCAAGAAAGAAAACTTTGAATTAAAACCAGGGTAAAATCTGCTTGAAAAATTGAACTTGTATCGTACTCTGTCCTTGGTGGAGGTTGGCTAAATATATACTAAAACAAGAATTTGTGGAGAGGGATGATCGCTAAGTCCTTGAGATCAGGTTGTATTTCCCCTTTCATTAAACAAAATGGCAGGCGATTCTCATACCAAACGTCTATCAAGTAATTATCGATTCAAAAAAATATTCAGTGGAAAAAATGCAACGGACAGAAAAAAAAATGAAGTTGTGTAATAAAAAAAGAGAAGAAATTAAATAGAATTAATAAGTCACGGAATTGGAACGTTTATTTTGGGGAAAAAGATTTAGATGTTTATGACATCTTCTTCTCTCATTCTCTCTGTGTGTCTCTGTCTGTCTGTCTGTCTGTCTCTGTCTCAGCCTATGAATTTTTTTTTTACTTTAATAAATAATAATTTATCAGCATAAAAAATGGTGTTTGATATCAAGTGAAACAGACTTGCGTAGACGATACACTGGCTTTCAACACAGTAACTAATGGTACACAGAACTAAACCCACAAACTCTTAAGGGCTCGAATGATTTCTGGCGACAGGAAATTTGTGGCCCCGACTTAAAAGAAAAAATCTGAACCAAATTTAATCAATTTTTCTGTAGAATTTTGCATCCCATTCCAGTAGCAGTTTTTTAGTAATCCTCCAACTTTTGTAAAGACTTGGTAAGTAATGCCTTTTACCTTTCCCTCTCAGCTTATGGCACTCTGACAGTGGCTTTGCATTTAGAGTCTTTCTCATAGATTTGTTGACTGCCATTATTTTAAGTAGCAAACCACTAAAATTTGTTGATCAGTTCACTTACCTCGTCAGCCAGATCTCATCTACTGAAACAGATTTCAACTAAGAAGGCGTGGACTACTATGGAAAGGTTATGAATCAAATAGTAATATAATCTATCCGATAAAATAAAAACAGGTTTTCTTCCAAGCTGTACATGGATGCACTGCATGGGCATTTAAAAACGCATAGATTAGAAACTTGATGTTCAAGACAGCACATAATATTCTTGAGAAGTTCTCAAGAATGTTGCGTGCTGTTTTGAATAAATCTTGGTGGCAACACATTATAAAAAAGCAGCTGTAAGGAAACCAACCTCCCATCTTACTGATAAACAAAGTAAGACAAACAATACATGCGGGACAATGCTAAAGAAGAAAGAACTTATAGGCGACGTTCTCTTACGGACACATACAGAAAGACCCACTAGTGTTGGCCGCTCGCTTACTTACATCACCTCTGTGAAAACTGTGGAGGTGACCGAGAGGAACTCCAGGGAGCAAAGTATATATATATATATATATATATATATATATATATATGCTCATTGCATGACTCTCTCTTGAATTTCTTGGTTCTGATCCCCTTAAAATTTTGTGCCTAAAGATTTTATTTCCATTCCATATCCACGAAATAAAGACATCTCAAAAATTACTGATAAAGTAAATAAAATAGTTCCTACCATAGATTTCACTCATAAATTAGAAAATAACAACACCTTACTTCTCTATGATATTTTACTAATAGATAAATTGATGAACCAAACTAGAATTTAATGTTAATCACAAAACAACTTAGAAAAATGACCATATACATTTTCAACACTGTTTAACATTTTTTGATATTTTAAAATCTAAAATTTTTCACGCCAAAATGAAAAGTGAAATAATCATAGATTTTTACATAAGACTTGTTGGGATTTTACCCACCCCAATTCTTAAATAGTAAATCTCACTTTATAAAAAATCCTTCAAACACTTTCAATATCCTAAATCCTTTAATAGAACGTACTAAAATAAAAGCTTTCAAAATTAACAAGCATAAATGATTCCCCAAAATTTGTATAAACAATTAAGATGTAATCAATAAGATAACAATACCCACCTCATATCTAATTCTGGCATTTAATGTTATCCAATGTCTGGATTGAAATGAAAAATTCTTGAGTGAAACATTTCGTAAAATGCAAAAACGATTTTACGAATAAAAAATGGACTTGAAAAAAAAACAGAACGGTCGGACAAAATTTAGAAGTTAATCACAAGTTTAACTTTTGTGAGTCCGGAATGTTAATTTATATGCATAACAAAAAATGCCGGAAATTTGTTAAATATAATATCATTTCTAACTACCATTCTATTAAACTGAGATCCAGCTTTTTCATCTTATCTCCTTATTTAATCAAATTAAAGCTAAAACGTAACAAAAATTCCTTATTTGAAATATTTTGGTTTTATGTATATATATATATTTAAAAAAATGTCAACATGAATGAATCGTTTACTAGATGGAGGTAGTTATATTGCTGCTGACCTAAGAATTGTAACATCAGTAGTAATGATAAAAAAATATATGAAGGTTCTATGCAAAGACATAAAAATAAAAAAGATATTACAATCATAGAAGTAGTTTCTCATATAAATATATAGACACAGAACTAGTTTATTTAACTATATGTAGGAAATTAAAAAGAATCTAGGAACAGATCCTATATTAAAATTGGAGATAGTGAAAAGATGTCGTAAATAAAAGGCAGGAGATGAATATTGCCGACTATATATGGAGGAAAAGCTAGCAATAGATTCCTACAATAATCCTTGTAAATTACTCAACCAAAGGTCAAACATACTTTATATGTAAAGGCATAAAAAAGCTTAGTTACTTGGCAGGTAAAATGTATCTTTTTGTTTTGTTTTTGATATGCTATTTTTTATTCTTTCTGGCGACCACTTCATAAAATGTAATTTGATTTATCCTGATGATCCAGTTAGGTGAAACCAAGGTAGATTACTTCTGGGTTTATTGGTCTATATAAATATATATTTATAATAGCTTTTAATGTTTTCTCTATTATACTCTTAATCATAATTCTACTCAAATTACTTATTGCTACAAAAGAAAGATGCGAAAAGATAAAGAAATTTGGAAAAATTAAGGAAAATGGAGAGAAAAAGGAAGAAAAAATAGAAAGAGGTAGAATTGATTTATATTTCAAACAGTGACTCTGGTGTGAAAAAATTACTAGGAATAAAATAATAAAAATAATGATGGATACTTTAAGTGACAAATTAAGAAAATACGAAATGACTTCAATATGGCAAAGCAGTGGAAATCTAAAGAGAGAAACGGGATTTCTTTTGATAGCAGCGCAAAATAATGGCATCAGGAAAAATTGATGATACACGGAAGAATAGAAAGTTTAGATTAGAGCTGACATAGAAAATCATATAATAAGTAAATGCATCCAAATGCATCAAAGAAATACAAGAATAGAAATAGTTTGGAGGGAAAAGTAATTTACTGGGAAAATTTGACCATACTATGAAACGATATATGCACACAACAGAATCTGTGCTAAAAAAATTAGTATCATAAAATTCTTTGGGAATCACAAAATCTCAGCCAGAAAACCACTCTTAGTATTGTTTTTACTAAAAGAAAAAAATCTCTCATTTTGTGAATGTTACTGTTCCAGATCAAAGTGAAAATATTAAGGGAAATGAAAACATAAGCAAATAACTGAATCATGCTAGAAAGCTAAAAAAAGAAAGGAATATGTTGGTGACAATGGTATCGCTTGTAGTTAGAACCCTTAGGACTATCCTCAAAAGCCTGGAAAAGAGGATGGGGAAACTGGAGATCAAAGAAAGAATAGAGTATTCTTTCTTTGATCCATTGTTCCCCCATCTTTTTCACTGATAATTAGATATAATAATTAGAATAGTCCAGGAGACCTGAAGAAACATGCTTTCACACAGACTTCAATGAAAACACCAGTTAAAACTGGTGTGATAAAGCTAGTATATATATATAGTCATCCACAGATAGATCTGTTTCGTTCTATCAGAACTCATCAGTGTGGCTAGACAGTATCTTCCCGTAGCTGGGATCGAAACCCGGTTGACTCAAACGCCAAACCAAAGCTTCTAACCATTCAGCCACGAGGAGATAGCTGCGAAGTAAATTTTAAACGGTTATGAATCACAATTACTATTGTTTACATACATCCGTTCAACGGTTGCCGAGACCTCAATTCATCTACGAAGAGGCTTGCAATAGACGCTAATGGCAACGCGATTACTTCTTCGCCAGAGAACTCAACCCCACGGGGATAGGGGAGTATATATACCTCTATAGTCATCCACAGACAGATCTGTTTCGTTCTCTCTCTCTCTATATATATATATATGTATATATATTGGTGGCACAATTTATCATGTTTGTTCTCTTCAAAGTTTATTGTCGGTGTAGCAGATGTTTATCCGAGTGCTTAATCATCCACTTTTCTTCCTTTTCTGACATTGGAAGGAAATGATCATTGAAATATTCCTGTACTGTCTACAACGTTTGTTTACTTTATTCTTTTTTATTAATCTGGAATGGAATATAAATTTTCCTGGATTATCAAAGACAACTGATCCTTTCAGGAAATAAAATCATTCTTATCCATATTTCCTGTTGATCTCACTAAATAATTCAAATGCGACCTTTTGCCAAAATCTTCAGAATTCAGCACATATTTTCCTAAAGGAAAGATATCCTTGAGAAATCCATAAATATACGTTTTA
>OY757929.1:62846825-62854325 GCA_963585895.1 Sepioteuthis lessoniana | reverse complement strand
TGTGTGTGTATAAAAATCATAAAATATTTTTACATTGTGTATTATTAGTAAAAATGTAGAACATTGATCGCTTGCTTTGACTTGGTTGCCTTGCGTAGTGTAATGGTTAATGATAGTTTGCTAGACAAGTAGGACATTGTCAGTAAGTTCGATTCTCATACACTAAACCATATTCTGGCCTAACTAACTTTGCACTAAAGTAAGCTAAGCTTAGTAAATCATTATTTTGACAGCAAGCACCTGAGTAAGTTGAATTTCACGATATATGTTCAATCAATATTTTGCTGATCATGTACGAATACTACTTTGACACATCTTTGCTACCGATTTCTGGCACAGCAGAAAAAGAAAAAAAAAACTTGCTGATTCGACAGATTACAGAGAGAAACTTTGCTCGATGGTGTCTGCTTAAACATTAGATTCTAATGGATAATACTGTATAGTTGTATATCTTTCACGGATTTCTAATTTTTCCAGCCTCTTCTTAAGATTCTTCAGTGCAATATTAATCGCACAAGTACTTGTGAATACAGAATAGTATATGTTGAATTACTTGAGTCATTAACAGCATGTCAACCCGTCTAGTGTTATTTCATGTTTCGCGTTAATAGAATCGAGTTCATTGTACGTTCATATTTATATATATTATGTAGTTGTTTCTTAAGAGTCTTTTTCTTGAACAAAGTTATATTCTCGTATGATAGAAATAATTTGCACACAGTTGTATTGTTTTAAGTATTCTTATTTAATACTTATGTTTTTAAGGTTTCAAGTAAGTATCTTTGCCTAGTAATACCGTTTCTTTGCACATAAATATAGTTTTACGTAACAAATAATAATCTGTTGTAAATAACGATATCTTCAAATTACTATTCCTAATACAAATAATTTGCTGTTTTTTGCTATCAAACATTACTTTCCAATGGAAATAATTAGCACACAGTTGTATGATTTCAAGTTTTCTAATTAAGTACAAATACTTTACACACTTTACTTTTATGTGATTTCAAGTAACTATTTCTATTTAATAATAATTTGATGACACAGTCGTCAACTTCAAGTAAATATATTTCATGCAAAGAGTTTACTGATATATAACATCAAGAATTCCAACTGAAAACGAATATTTTTTTAAAAAGTTATATTTTACACATAGACAGGAGCTTAAGTGGTACTATCGGGTAAGAGTGAACCTGGAAGTAATGACAACGAAGGAATAGTCCACACTTAACAGAATTAAAGCTTCATCATCGGATGAATTTTTGTTTCATCCTTAGGATACCTCTTCCACTGGAGATCCAGTGAGGGTATTCTGCTCCTGCGCCCCGCCGGTAGGGAACAAGGCATCTTAGCTTAAGATAAATACTGTTCAATAACACACACACACACATACACACGTGTGTGTGTGTGTGTGTGTGTGTGTGTGTGTGTGTGTGTGTGTGTGTGTGTGTGTGTTATTGGACGGTATTTATCTTTTTTACATTGGAATATATATATATATATATATATATATATATATATATATATATATTCGGATATTTTTATAAAATGAATATTTTATACTTTAATTATTACCTTTTGAAAAAATAAGCGAATGAAAGTGGCGTTTAAATGTTTCAAAACTGAATTGGAAATATTGGATATGCGAAAATATGAAGCTATAATGTCTCTTATGATCTTCAAAATCAATTTAAACACAAAATATCATTAAAAATAAAAGATGGAAAGAAAGAATAATAAGAGCGGGAAGAAAACATTTCTATTTCTACCTGAAAAGCTGATAATTATTACAGCTCATCTGGTTGACATATTCGTCTGCAAGTTCTTTAGATGAAAAAGAACTTCAAAAAAAGATTTTTTGCCTTGAGGTCGGGGCTTAAAATTCACTCACTGGGTCTTCTCCTCAGAATTAAAACCCTCCCAAAAATACATCTTTAATTTAATTGTGAGACTTCAGTTCTGTAGATTTGGGGAGTAAGGAGTGCCCCTTTGTTCCCATTACTTCCACGTCTACTTCGATCCGGAGTGGTTGTTTCTGTCAAGTGTCTATATGTCTATAAAACCGATCTTGAAATATTCGTATTCAATAGGACAAAGAGCAAAAAAATTGAGAAGCTTCAACACAAAAAATGTAAATAAGAACATAAAATGGACGAGATTCCCTAACCTCTCGGAATTGAATAACATTAAAATCAATTAATCAATTTTCAACGGGAAGAGCTTTGAATAACATAAACATTCAACTGAAGACTTGTCAACTGGATCGGATAAAGAGTATAATATATTCTGATTGTTTTACGAAAAATATTTGTTTATAAAAGTGACTATAAAAGATCTCTTGATTATTGACTTTAACAGCAAACAAGATGGGCTTTTGTATTATAATGCTTGCCAGTAATTTTGATGTTATCCCATATTCAGGTCAAACGACAAAATTAAGCTTATCTTCGTAAAGGACAACTTTATCAGTGAGCTGCAGAGAAAACTAAAAGACACAAGATATGTGTTCGATCAATATATGTACGATGATGTACGAAAACAACTTACACACACCTATGCCAACCGGTTCATCGCACACAATTAAACGAAAGAAAAAAATTGTTAATTCGACAGATTGTCCACTTCAACATTCGAGTCTACTATATAATACAACTTTACATGCAACGCACAAGTGATAGATTTCAATAAGAAAGTAATTTCGACAGTGAGATTCGATCTTCTGCAAACATATTTTCTGTATAGAGTACTTCTAGTTTACAAGCAGACTGTTTGGAGAGAAAAAGATTTGTAGGTTCGAGTCTAGTCAAGAGTTTATTCTTTGTTTCCAATTCCTGCGATTTACTAATTGCTGTAGAATGACGAGCGCAGTCATTACGATAAAAAGAAATCGAAATTACAATGATAGTAAAAAATTGATTATTTTCACAGTCTCACTAAAAATTACAAATAGCATCTACCAAAAGGGTAATGAGGTTTGCATGCCGAAATAAGTAAAGTTTAGTAAATTCCAAAATTATATATATATATATATATATATATATATATATATATATATATATATATATATATATATATATATTAGTCTGATGATTGCAGGACAGATACGATCACAAAATACTACTGATTGTGTCTACGCTATTATCATATTTACCAACCCCTCCGCTCGGGCAGGATATGACACAAGGTCAATTTTTAAGCGGAGTTTAATAGTGTCTACGCTATTATAACTTAGATCTAGATATGCTTTATCACTGATACTTGGAATTCTTTATAAATAAACCAAACGACTGTTTTCCAGAGGTGAGAGTGTACTATTTATATTGGAGAATATACAAAGAAACTTGATGAAAATAAAAAAAAGCTGATTGATCACAATTATAGTGGAAGACTAGGGAAATTTGATTTAACTATTTCACAAGAAAGAAAAATTATCTAACTTAAACATACAATATAATCAATGGAATTTGTATGGTAGAGATTTAATCAATATTTCTCCTCGAACTGAAAATTTACTGTCAAGATAGATTTTAAAAAACTAAGTGGATTTTTTTTTGCTAATAGTGTAATCTATTTGGGGAACGAAATCCCTAATGCGTTGAAAAAAGCAAGACCCCACCCATGATTCTGCTGGATATGACCCTAAAAAAACTGATGATGAGGTTCCAGTTCTGGAGCTTTGGGGAATGTGGAGTACTCCTTTAATACCATTCCTCTCAAGTTCACTCTGGCAGGGAGTATGAGTGCATATTAGTGTCCCATGTATGAGTTGAATAGAATTCATGTATCTTTTACAAGGGATTATCAATATTGAATAAAATCTTTTAGCGTTAATTAGCAATACTTGAAACAATTTAACTGTGTGCAAACAACACTTGAAGCCATATAACTGTGTACAAATAAATGAGCACTGGCTCATTTTGAAATAATCTTACCTATAAACTATTCGTTTACAAATCCCACCCACACATACACACACAAACACAAAATACACACACACACATACACACACACACACACCCATATATATATATATATATATATATATAACAGGATTTGGCATTTAATAACTGAAAGGGTTGATATATCATAAAACACAACTAACTAACTAAGATTTTATCTTTACTTAGTTATTGTATTAATAGTTTTGTGCAAAGATTAGGCCAGCTACCTATAACGAGTAATTTAATCTATCTATCTATCTATCTACACACGCGCACACATGCACGCACACTCTTGCACATATATATATATATTTGATATTTTTCAACCAAACTGGTATTTGGTATTTACTCAGATTTGTTTAGTGTGGCAAAACTACACCTCTAGGTTTTTACGATACCTACTTTTTCGTGTATATATATATATATATATATATATATATATATATATATATATATATATATATATATATATGTATGTATATATATATATATTTCATATTAAATTTGATATTTGGGGGCATGAGACATCAACATTTCTATACCTAGAGTTTCTGTTGAAGACACTACGGCAGTATCTTTGAAAACCACTCAGCGTTTCTATTGCTCTTGATGATTCAAGAATAGAGAGAAGATAACATTTTTTTTTAGAAAAACTAGCTTGGAACCAGGAAAGACAGGTCGGCTGATGGAGAGCTGCTAACATCGTTTATCTTCCACCCTGAATACAACTGCAAAGAGGTTTCCCTCGGGCGCTCCTAAATGGAAAGGCGAGTAAAGAGTCTAATAGGACTGAGTCTGCAAGAATGAATCATAGATTCATGCAGGCAGTAGGTTCGGTTGGAAGAACACAGAAAAATAGGACGAACACAGACATAAACACACACAGACATAAACACACACTGCCGAGGGAGAATCAATAACTCCCACGCCAACGAGTGTCCCTGCCATGAAATAGACTGCGTCTGATGATGAGTCCTGGTGCTTTGGAGAGTATCTATTCATTGACATTACTCCTCTCTGACCCGAAATGTTTACTTGCTAAATTTTTATATGAAATTTTCAGAGAATGATGTTCGATCTGTATAATATTCACCACTGAATTAAGTGCATGGACAAGAATTGAGAATGTTTATTGTATGAAAAAATGTTTTTCAGAATAAATAACGCTTAATATATATATATATATGTGTGTGTGTGTGTGTGTGTGTGTGTGTGTGTGTGTGCGTGTGTGTGTGTGTGTGTGTGTGTGTGAGTTTATAAATATCATATACCCCTGTATTTGTCTATTTCTTTCTGTCTTTCATTGTTTCTCACTTTATGTTTTTCTTTTTTACTCTCTGAATTTTTTTCTCGCAATGATTTTCTCAGTATTTCTCTTTCTGTCCTTGCCTCAATATCTCTGTTTCTCCTAATATATATATATATATATATATATATATATATATATATATATATATATATATATATATATATAAAGGGTCAGAGAGGCAGAAATAGATAGAATGATATCTATAATTTCAACCCATCTGCAATTTGGAGAGTTTTATCTATGTTTCTGTTTATTCTGCACCCCAAACCCCTACCCCCTTATACATATATATATATATAGAGAGAGAGATAGACAGAGAGAGAAGAGAAAGATATACAGACAGACAAACAGATAGAGACAGGCAGACAGAGAGAAAAAATCATACATATATTACACAGAAAGGCACACACATACACACCACCTACACACACACATATACAAGGTGCATACGATAAGTTTCTAGACTTTTCGTATGGGCACTTTTTTTGATAGTACACACATGAAACTCTAGTCCCCTTCGAAGTACTCTCCTCCGGCTGCAGTGCACTTGTTCCGTTTCAACAACTTCTGGAAGACCCCATGGATGTCCTCTTGTATGAGCGTGTCAATAACCTTCGTCACAACCTCTTTCATCTTCTCAATTGTCTCGTAACGACAGCCTCTGAGCTTAGGGAATAACCAAAAGTCACAGGGAGCAAGGTCTGGACTATAGTGAGGGTGAGGAATTGTCTTGATGCCCATCTTGGTCAAATAGTCTGTGACAAGGATGGGGTGGTGGACTGGGGAATTGTCCTGGTGGAAAGGCCACTGATCTTATTTGAAGAGTGCTGGCCTCTTCCCTAGTAATCTCTTCCTGAACTCCCTTAAAATCTCAACATAGTAACCCTAACCCTTTGAACAATCAAGTCTGGTGTATTGACTTGCTTACTCCTCCCACACCTCTCATCCTCCCTCACAGACTCCCTGCCTTCCTTGAATCTCTAATGCCACTCAAAAACTGATGCTCGATTCATGCATGATATTCCAAAAGTTGTGTGAAGCATTGCATACGTTTCTGTGGCATTTTTCCAAGTTTAAAACAGAATTTTATGTCATATCTTTCTCATGTGTCAGACTGCATTTTCGAAATTCACCTGCCGTGACAATCAGGCTTTAGTAGGGTGTATTCACATTGTTGCTGTAGCTGTTCATTTGAACTTGAAATCATAAAGATTGGTCTGTCATCTCATAAGATGTATAGCAATAACATACTGAATTTTCAAGGGTCTACAGCAATTCTAAATGCCCATACGATAAAAATCTGGAATCTGATCGCATGAACCTCGTACATTTATATTAAGGAGAGTATGTAGTGAGAAGCCGCTTAACATCTTAAAAATTGTACAAATATTTGTTTTTATTTTTTACTTATTTATACTTTAAACAAATTATGGAATATAATGTTTCTCAAATACCTTTTTTTATTGCACTGCACCACAATATATATATATATATATATATATATATATATATATATATATATATATATATATATATATATATATATACGGATAAGTGTACGTCTTGTCTGCTGAGGCTGGAGAATAGGCTAACTGTAGAAGAGTATAACTCCCACGCCAACGAGTGTCCCTGCCATGAAAATAGACTGCGTCTGATGATGAGTCCTGGTGCTTTGGAGAGTATCTATTCATTGACATTACTCCTCTCTGACCCGAAATGGTAGTACCTGTTAAGGTCCTATCTATTGGTCAAACATAACTGTTCAATAACACCCTAAGGAATATTAGTTATTTGACAATCTACAGCTGTGTGGAAGATATTTGTATTAAACAGGAATACTTGACTAATGGATTACTTATGTGAAAAAGCAATCTTTGAAATCATTTAACTGTGTGGAAACAAATGAGCTCTAATACATTGTTTAAAAATAAAGTTACCGACGAACTATTCGCTTACAAATCCCATATTTGTATATAGAATGTACTTCTAAATGACTCGCAAGGGTTTATCTACCTTAAAACACTAGCCAATCTGTATATTATAGTGTACAAGTATATGTATTTCTGCGTACTTCGGAATGAAAACTATATATATATCCATGTGTGTGTATGTGCATGCCTCTGTGTGTGTGTGTGTGTGTGTGTGTGTGTGTGTGTGTGTGTGTGTTCATATCTATATATACATTGACCTCTTTATGCCTAAACAACATTTTCATTAGGAACTCTTTGTGCTTCTAGTCGGAAATCTATT
>OY757929.1:62831825-62841825 GCA_963585895.1 Sepioteuthis lessoniana | reverse complement strand
TTGAATTTATTCGAGTAAAGTCAAGATAAGTTTTATTATGTTATCAGTCTTTCCTTATTTTTTATGGTAAAGTTATTAAGTGATGAATAAAGACATGTCATGATTACCGTCGTAGGAAACAAATATGGCGATCCGAGTTCAAATTCTTGATGAAACTGTATTTCACGATTCGCTAATACGAAAGATATGAATCCAACAGTTCTCTCTCCAGCAACGGGTGGATAGTGAATAGACTTAACTCTCCATTGACGTGGAATGAGTAAAGCTTAGATCAAAATGAATGATAATGCACTGGAACTGTCTACAAATCTTCGATTGCTTTTGGCTATTCTCCTTGCAACATATAAGGAGAACCCTGATTCTATTCGATCAAACTCTGTCCAGACATTCATCTGTTGTCGCTGCGACCGTGCCTGCTTATTCCGTTTTGGCCTTGTCAGCCGAGACCAACTCGATTTTTTATTTTCATGCACTTAGCTTAGCTATTAGTGATATATATATATATATATATATATATATATATATATATATATATATATATATATATAAATTTCGGAGGGAGTGTAACAATTATAATCATGGAAAGTAAAATTGGCCAGTCTCGTTCAAATTTCGCGTTCAAATTCAAAGGAAACCCCACTGGGTTCACTTCAAAATAATACTCCTCTGAAATGAATGAATTCATCACTTTTCCCGACCCATTGCTGTGTATGATATGATAAAGCACGCTGAAATGTCTTGGTTAGATGACTAGTCTAGAGGAAGAACAATTACTTATCAAGTAATTTCCTTCTTCCGACATTGCAAAATGACAAAGCCTACAAATATTCGGAAAACAATTAAACATAAATTAATTAGAAAGCTGAGAGTTTTTTTTCAAATCACAGAAATTTGCTGCAAGGAAGCGTTATGAACGAAAGAAAATCATTAGACATTTTAAATTTCCTTTTAATGTTTTGAATATTTCTCGAATGAAAGGGCACACTATATCTGAGATCAATTTTAAAAGTCATGAACATCGAAATGATGCCCGTAGATAAAAAGATGTCATCATAATTAAGATGTCTTCTTCAGTCACGTTTACTATCGGAGAATTCATTGAGTTTATCGACGTATTTACTTGTATTTGTGTTTGGGTTGTATACGTAATCTGAGGATAAAATAATATATGGACGAAATAGAGCAGGATTCTCCCATTCAAGTACTCAAAAGGGTCATTACATCCAGGAGCTGACGCTCAGTGATAAACAACTTTTTTCATCAAAATGATATGATGTGGAATATATGAATAATTATTCATATATTCCACATCATATCATGAAAACAGAAATAAAAAAAATTACAACTGAATTTTTTCCCCTTTAGATTTTGTAATTATAATTACAAAATGTAAAGGGAAAAATATTCAGTTGTAACTTTTATATTTCTGTTTTCATTTTTGATGAATTCCATTTTCTTTGTTTTATTGTATTTCACGGGTAAATAGAAATAAATTGTGCAATAGATATTATCAAAATAGAAAAAAAAGCAAAGTTTTATCCCATTTACAGCAATAGTTGATATAATTCATGTTCTTTTAGAAATTTACTATCATCTCAGGTACACACTCCCTATGCCAATATAAATTATCAAATTTATTTCTTCTTAGGTGATCAAATAAAACATATTTCTTCATGTTCTGTTGTGTGTGTTAGTTGTCTATCATCTCAAGTACACCATCCAAGCCAATATGAGTTGTCAAGTCTATACTTTCCCACGTATGAAACAAGATTTCTTCACGTTTTGTTGCGTCAGTTAATTTTCTATAATCTCAGTCACTTCTCAGCTACACTAGGTCTTTGAAACAAATCGATTTTACTTACGTTCTTATTCAGAATGTTTTTTCTCTTTGTTTATTTTTATATATTAATGGCATTTTATTATTTCTGCTTTTCATCTTTTGATCTATAATAGTCGGGTTTGTATAGTCCAAAATAGGGACATACCTGGAAGTAATTCCCGATAAAGCAAATTCCATAGGGAGTGAAAGCTTAATCTAAGTAGATCAACATATCAAATGCCTCCTAGAAAATAGCCTTGAACATTCTTTTACAGTATAAAGACTAAAGATTGGTGTTTACTAGAATGATCAGAAAAATGGGCAAATGTGAAAAGGGTGTATCAAGTTGAAATTGTCATTTCCCAACAAATTTCATAGCTTTGCGTTTAATGTTGATATGATACATACATATTAAAATGTTCAAATTATTCGCATCACCAGATTTTCCTGATATCGTCATATTTATGAATACCATCAATGCTTTCTGCATTCAGTTTGTTCTATGAAAACAAATTTGGTATAAACTGAAAGCGTATTCTATGTATATCACCATATCAAATGCCACCCTATATTGGTCTTAAGCAACAATTTTTGCTGCCATTGATGAATGGGAGTATTTTACCAAGATTTTCTGAAAAATGCACAAAAATGAAAATGGTGTATTGAGCAAAAATCATCATAACTTTGTGAATTTTATAACTTTGTTCTTTGATATTGTTATGATGCATACATATTAAAGTTAACAAACTATTTACACAATTACAAAATGTTGCTGCTGTCACCCTTTTCACCAACACTAAACTCATTCCTTTATCGATTGATAGATCCTATTTTTTTTAAATCAAAAAGATTCGGAATGACCTGTATTTAAACCTTTTGTCTCGAGAATACGGAGTATTCGTAAGTTTGAAAAGATTTTTTAAAGTTATAAGTGTTGTCAAGCCCACACAGGCGAGAGTTTATAAAATATTATGAGAGAAAAATTGTCTTCTCAAAAATACTTAAATTTTTGCCAATTAAAAGTTAAGAAAAAGAGTCAGAGCTGAGTTTCCTGTCTAGAAAGTCTATTGGAAATATCAAAGGTCATATGTGCGATGCAGCAAAAGTGAATGGGTACTTAGAATAAATCTATAATGTTCCATGAGAAGTCATCGTCCTTGTTTTCTTCTTTGGAATATTCCCTTTTATTGCCAGTATCTATGTAAGAATAGTTGCAAGATACCCTTTACCAGTCTTCACAGTATTGCACATATGATAATCCATTTTTCCTGCGTGAATACAATCTTGTTCAAGCTGGACTTTTAGGATAACTTACTGTTGAATTGTATGAGCCAATCAGAAGCATATAGTTAATTTGTTTGGACTAGGACCGAAACATTGTCCAGAAGATTCAAACCCTATTTTATTGCATTAAGAATATCTTGTTGCAATCGTTGTCATTACTTTTAAACACGCAATAAATATTAAAATGCTGCTCGCACAGTTAGTAGAAGGTTCTTAAGCTGTAGTTGAGAGCATTTTGATACTATCAATATGAATTATGAAGTAGCGCCCCCCCATCTATAGCACATACTTCAAATCTCATAAGTTATTATGTTGGGTTGCTTATTCAGTAGTTACTGCTTTAGTTTAGACTTCTATGACTTTCTGATAAAACTATCATTAAACAGCGTCTTTGGTTCATGCGTAAGTTTGCATAAAAACTGATCCTGATTATTCACGTGTGATAGTACCAATGCAATAAATCAGATGAACAGGAATCTGGGATCAATATTGATATTCTTCCTTCTGATATTCACACCTTCAAGGAGGTCATCCAATGTATTAATACATATTAAATCTAGAGATGCGTGAATTTTGTTCACCTATATTCTTTGCCTAATCGCAGTTTGTTCCATTTTCAGTTGAGGCTACAAAACCCGTAGGCAGATTTCTCAGCAATGGCTCTTCGAAGTGCAGTGGTTCATGCGCATCAGACCGATATAAGAGATTTATAAGATCTTAGTTTTCTCGTTCGATACGGCAACTAGAAAGTTCCTCATGTTGTTCACTTGTTTGCAGTAGTAAATTGGTGAAATAGCTGGCTGCATTGTGTACTCTGGCACATCAATGCATTATACTAAGACAAGCAACCCTAACTGATTCGCTGACTCTGTGTTCTCTTGTGATGCCACCTTTATTCATGAACGATCTCATCAGCACCAGCTCTATTATCAGATAACTCCATAGCCCTTCCCGACCACCACAAAAAACTTATCACTTATTTTGGTGTGAAATCCAAGGCGAGAAAACTGATCATACACTCACGGAGAATTTTCAGATAACTCTATTATTGTTTCTTGATATAAACTTGAACTTTTAGCATAATTCATGTGCGCAGTTGCAGTGGAAAGCGTTGTTATTCTTTTCACTGTTGCGAGGTGGAGATGCCAATGCCCAGTCTTGTTGGCAATGATGTAATTTTTCATTAATTCTACGTCACGTAAATACTGAGATCAATACTTTGTAGTGCAGTATTGTGATGATAGATCATTCATAACTTCTTTGAGCTCCTCGGCTTGGATGTAATGAGTACTATATTGTTTAGTATGGGTCTTGTCTGAGAAGCTACCGTCTCCAGGACAGCCTTAACTTACCCCGCTCTGATTTTTTAAGTTTGCTTTTTGCTCTTCCGGGTTGTTCTTCTTGTTGGATCATTTATTTTAGCTGTTTTACAGTTTTAAAAAAGCCAACAACGACTTGCGCATTTGATAATTTTAAAATTGTCTGCTTTGACATCACGTGTTTGACATCAGTAACACCATAGATCTATTTTAAAGCATGTGCAATACTCAAACCTTTCAGAAGTGTTTAAAGACTTCTTAAATAACTCATTAGTTGATAAAACCCTGCTAGTATTGTCACTATGTCAAACAACTACACAGAGTAAACGCATGTCGTGTCATTTGGATTCAAATCTAATATAGGAAAAAAGGATACAGTTTTCTTACTGGGATGTTCCCCCAACACTGCTTTTAATATAAAACCAATACAGTTAGGACGACTATTTTGAAGTAGTCTGTGGGATGAATGCCAAACTGTTAGTATGGCATGTGAGGGTTCAAGTCTTGGAAGCTTTTTATGGACTTTTAGAAAGTTTTCTTAGTAGTTTTCATTGCATAATGGACCCACCTTTGTCTTTTGTGATATCTGCAACCTTGTAGTGAAGATTTACTATCAATAGTTGCAGAATTAGGGTCCACGTTATCCACCATCCACTCAATAAAGGAACCTGAATGTATTTTTAGGATGTAATTCGTTTTCTTATTCACCAGTACTGAATACTTGTATCTTTGGACTTTGTCATACCCTAAGTAAAAACCAAAACGATTTAATTGTGTAATCAGCCACTTTGAATAAAAGATCTGATCCCTCTGATCCACTAAAGCAATAAAAGCAGAGGTGCAATGAAAGACTTTTGGCGAACAATATGCACGATTGGTTAATGCTGACGACCTATGATTTCGGTTTAAATACAACACTCTTCATTAGCAGATGCAAATACTTCTGCAACCATTCAGATTCTGTTTTCAAGACTGAAATGTCCTCATCAGATGATTTTACACTGATAATTTGTCGATCGTACTTCATTTTATTAGATAATCTTTGCAGCTTTTGGGATGATGCTTTGAACTTCGTCTTCAATGGTATCTTTTATACTGAGTAAGCATAAAAAAGAGGTATTCTTGAAACAAACAGCTTTACTTTTTTCCATTTAATTCCAAAAAAGAAAAACTGTCTTCATATTTCTCTTATCGGCCGCTTGGATATGATAACATCGTCGGTACCATTAAGGGCTATCATTTTTTCACGACGGTCAGTCAACGAATTGGGTTCAGCTTTTATCAACAGCCATTCACAGATCAAATTAAATTTATCATTATTTTCCTCTTTAACAGGTTGAGCTACTCTTGTTGTATGTTGCTTTTTGCAAGCCCTCTGTAAATTTTCTATTGCAGCTGTAATACTTCGACAAGACAATGTAATACTTTACAAGACAATGCATTGGTCAACCTGTAATCATGTCTTTGTCTACTGACATATATCCGATTTATTTATTTTTGGATTCTTTTTGTCTAAAAGGACTTCTCACCACAATATTAATATTTTTCTTTCTTATAAAGATATTCATTTTATCTTTAATTACAAATTACCATTGCCTACAATGAATCTATTAAATTGCAAAAAATCGGAACTAACAAATTACAATAAAACATGACTTAATAAAAATATTTTCTTGTGGTTCGGCTATGTGGTTACGTCTATTACTTTTTTCTCATGATTCAGGGATCAATAGCAAAATTTTAAAAAGTTCAAGTCATCCATAATAATTCTCTATCAAGGGGATAAGGGGTTTATGTAGCAGATGATTTCCAAAAATCTATTAACTTCTGATTTCAAAACATTTGTTTAAAATTCTCTCTAGCTAAGGAAAAAATTTAGAAACCATTGCGGGGTATTTTAATAAGAATTAGAAAGTAAAATTCTACCTAAAATAATCTATGGTGATTCGGTAAGAACCAATATGGCCGTGATAACGTCCTGGTCTAATTCTGTTCGGACTGTGGCTCTTTCTTAATTTGTTTGGCTGCAAAAGTCAATTTCAAAATTCAGCATCCAATGATACTCATCAATGGTTTCACCTCAGGAAAAAGAGAGTATACTTATTGTTTTCTTCCCGTACAAAGGCGTCCATTTTAGTAGATGAATCATACATAATATGTTCCTTGTTTCAGACACTGAGAGGAAAAGGAAACATTGACATACTTACCATTGTATATAAATATAGATAGCACCAACTTCCAACCCCCACCAAATTCCACGACATTGTTTATATACATACATTCATTATGATCCTTTAAATAAATAAGAATATAAAAAAATAGTTAGTATATGTCACAGATAGAATTAACCAAACTTGCTGAGAATATTTTCACCCTTATTGCTGGTATATTTACTTAAGTAAAATGGCGCACATCAACGATATAGTAAAATTCTACTTTCACAGCATAAGATGATTGCAAAAAAGTGGTAATATTAACGATAAGAATGATGACTTCAGGAAAATTTAGTGATATAAATAGTTTGGTGACTTTATATATATACATCTTATCAATATTAGGATCAAATCAATAAAACATATTAAGTTATAACAATTTCTGCTCCATACACCCCTTTTACTTTTAACCATTTTTCAGAAAATACCGCAAAAATGCTTTTATTCTCTTGGCTGTTACAAGTTTTCATGGACGTATTCGATTTGTTAATGTACATAGGAAAAGCTTTCGATCCAAATCTAACTTATTTCGTCAAGAATTTCTTCCGAATATGGTCCCTTATCGATCAGACTCAAAGAGAAAGTAACTGAAATATATTCTCCCTTTTTCTCGGCAAGGGAACAATTACCATTTCACATGAAAATTTTAGCTATGAAAATTGTTCTGCTGCATACCATAGAAAAGTAATATATAGGCTGGGTGTTTCAAATGGAGACTGCAGTTTTTCGTCGAATTTTACAAAATAGTGAAAAGATAGGATGATAAAATGATTGGTACCAAAGCGTATCCTAGTAAATTGGCCGCAAACAGAGCAGAATGCCAATACTTATTGTTAATTATGATCCTTATTTTCCTCAAGTATACACACATATTTTACTTTTTGTCCAGATTTATAATCCATATCAACATTTGCAGATTACTAGATTAAAATAGGAGTTGCATTTCGGTTAACGGTTACTGTCGTAGAAAATGGAATCGGTGACCCGAATTCAAATCCTTAATGAAGTTAATTACATTTTACTTCACGCTTATGATCATCGTTAGGGAATAAAGCCGTCGATTTACTTCTCAGATATGGGTAAATAAAATGGATAATTGAATCCTTTTGGCTTGGCAGTTGAGGAGATGAAAAGTTCTGATTCAAACCAACTTTATTCCGCAAGAAAATTGACCGTGGCCGAAGGATTAATGAAAATAGTCCCCTCGACATTCAACATTCTGTTAATAAGCAGGATTCAGATCTCTCCCGATTTACGATGTCATTCAAAAACGGACACGTGGCTGGAGAAGGGAAGCATTCGACCGGATCTTAGCCTGAAGGCTGCTGCAGAGACAATGAATAAAATGTGCCTTTGCGCAAGAGGCTCCATGCAGGGCTTCCAGGCGAGAATGCAAGAAATTAATTCACATTAACAAAATAACCTTTTTCAGCCAATCCTAAATCTTCCTCCTAAAAATTTCCCAGAACCGACTTGATCCAAAGGGTAGCTATTTAACAGGCGAAAATCTTCAAAGGCGTCAGACTGGCTTATCGAGTGTTGAAGGGAAGAACACGCTACGGCCATCTGAACTCTGGCGAATTTTCACTTGCTGTGAACAACTGTTGACCTAGCTACAACGCCACCCCGTCCACGACTGCTACTACCACCAAGATCATCTGATACCCTTAAAACCCTTATACCACCATACCCACCAAGTGAGTTTCTTAACTTAGAACATACGTGACCGTACATGAACTCTGGCTTCATACACACACCTCGATTCACTCTTTCGCTTGATATTGTACGCTACAAATTTGTACAGTTGATTCTTCGCTTTATCGCCTTGTTTTTTCCTTTTGTTAATATAATTGTTTAAAAACTTTCAACCTGTGTTTGTCTTTTTCTACCATACGCTAAATATGACAGTTTCATTACTTTTTTCCACTGGTGAATTCACCTGTGAAACTTCTTTGTTGATATGAAGTGAAGCTCTCTATTTGATAACCTGGACATTTTAAAATCTGAACGTCGAGATGATTATTTAGTTTTCGTAAACAAAAGAGCTCGATGTGGTAAAAATGGAGAGTTCTGCATTTTCCCAAATTTGTACCAAGCATTAAACAAATACGTTTTTACTTATGTGTGTAAGAACGAACATTAAAACCAGATTTTTCCCTATATAAGTGAACTAAGAACATTGTTTGAAGATGAGTTTTTTTTCTTTCAGTTAAGCTTATCATAAAGCAACTCACACCCCAAATAATGTATCAAATATTTATCCCTTTAACTGGCCACCCAGGAAGCTCTTTCTTTCTGTTTTCAACTCTACCCATTCGTTTTTAATCTCTATCCGGTTGAGGGAATGCTTCTTTTCTGGTTCTCATTCGCGTGTTGGGATTATATATTTGCAAAGGGATTTACCAGGTAAGATTAATTACTCGAGTTGGGGACAGGAAAAATGGTAGTGAACATATGCATACCATATTTATTCATCTTTGCTTTTCTATTTTGTTTATTGTATCAACTTTAATCTGTTTGTACCAAAGTCGGTTAATAATTGTTAGAAATTACGAAATTTAGGTAATCCACACAAACAAATGATGATCAAAGTCATAAGCTTTCGTGCATCAGCTATCCAACTCAAAATAATATTTATCTATCTATGCCAGGTTATTCATACATTCACACACATACACACACACACACACACACATATATATATCACTTTGTTCATATTTATGTTTATATGAAAGCAACCTCAGAATAACGGTTATCGTTGCTAGAAAATAGATTGAGCGATCCGAGTTCTAATCCAAGATTAGCTTGTTTGCATTTTGCATATAAAAAATACCCTCAAGAATGGGAATAGTCTCGGTGATGGGGTGGTTAATATGCTGGATTGTGACAACGAGTTCGAACGAGTTCGAACTTTAGTCACGCTATTGCGTTTAATTTCAAACTAATACCCCAAGGGAAGGTATCAACACCCACTTTTCAACTTCAGCTATGGGTTGAATATTACAACTAAGGTTTTTCTATGAGGATAGTTTTGGTAATAAATAACCCTCTATGGTTGATATGCCACAAAGCTAAGAAACTAAACCAAACCAAACATACTGGAAAAAGAATGAAATCAATTATTTGGGCAGATTGGGTTCTTTTATCTTGGTATAGCACCGGGCCAACAGAAGGAAAACTGAATTCAAACCAGTTCCTGGTCCAGAGAAGTATGGAATTAACCAGGTAATTCCTGTCCAACACACGCAAGATGAATTACCATATAACCAAACCACAACCAAACAAGGTTATGTAACCAGGTAGACAGTTATATATATATATATATATATATATATATATATATATATATATATATATATATATGT
>OY757929.1:62826825-62829325 GCA_963585895.1 Sepioteuthis lessoniana | reverse complement strand
ATGCTTGCCATTAACACACACACACACACATATAAATATATATATAGATAGAGAGAGAAAGATTTAGTGTTCTTACTTGCTCACTTTGGGAATTAATGGGGAAGTAACTGTTGCAATATTGTTAAATACCGCTCAATATCAATACTCGAAGATTTACATACTATATATATATATATATATATATATATATATATATATATATATATATATATATATTGCTGTCGGCTGGGGCTGTAGAATACACCGACTGCTTCTCTGCAGAGTAGTAAGATCCTCCTCCCAAAGAGTGTCCTGAATATGACACTAAACAATCTGATGGTGAGTTACCAGTAAAGCTGGAGCTTTGGGGAATGCGGAGCCATCACTCGCAGGTACACTATAGCCCGGAGTGGTAGCAACTGATCGGGCCATATCTATGGGTTAAATAGAAACTGCGTACTTATGCTAAACTGATTTGCTTGAAATGGAATTTTTTTTTGTATGCTAAACTGAAATTTTCGAAATGGTACTGTTTTGACATTGAAGCTCCTAACACTAAACTGAATTGTTTGAAATAGAGCTGATTATTTGTGTAAAAATGGAATTGGTATAAAATAGCATGCAAAGGTTGATATGCCATAAAACCCAACAAACCAACCAACTTAACTGAATTTATTCGATTAAAACTGTTAGACTAAACTGAATATATTGAAATAGAATTGTTTTTGAACAACTGTGTACTTATTCTAAACTGAATTGTTTGAAATTGAACTGTTGATTTGTATAAAAATGAATTTAGCATTACAGAAACTACAATGGTTGATATACCATAAAATCCAAACAACTAAGATCCATAAATAAAGTGAATTTTTCTTAAGACTTTGCTTATAAAAAGCACTGTTTACATTTGCTTTTTTTTTCAACGAAATCTACATTTAATAGTGATGTCTTTTCCTTCCTCAGAAGTTCGTCAGTATGACTTACTTTACTGAACAATATGCTCATTTATGTAATATATATATATATATATATATATATATATATATATATATATATATATATATACACGAGGTTTATTCAGTAAATAAAGGGAATGTTTTTGAAAAAAAGCAAAATTACATTTTTTCAGAATTTTTTTCCATAAACGTAAACTCTGTCGTGTTAGGAATTGGTTCATTGCGTAATTTATTTTAATCTCACAAAAATATTTGTTTGTAGACAATTGTAAATTGTGGAAAATTAAACAGAGTGCTCCAGGCTTGAACTGGAGTCACTCAGCAAAAAGTTGGTGGCTGAGAAGTGGGAACTATTTGAAATTTTCTGAAGAATATGTCATGCGTATGAATTAGCATTTTTTAACAAAAATATTTACGATTGGAAAAACTTCGATTTACCACTTCCAAAGAAAAACAGACAGTCCATCTTGCCAAAATACCCTGGCTCTTTGGTAAAGAAAGTGTTCTGGCCGCAGTCTTCAGTAAAAAAAATTCATGCTGAAAGTCTTCTTATAAAGGAAAAGATCCATCACTATTGTATGTAGATTTCCTTAAAAAATTGTATCTGTAAAGAGTTCTTCCTGTTGCCAAATCCTTCAATAAAATTCACCTAATAAATTAAATAACTCTCTCGCACACACACACACACACACACACACACACATATATATATATATATATATATAAAGACCTGAATTATTAACAGGAATTTTCATATGAAATCTCTATATTTCATTGCGTCTATAGCATTAATATTCACTACCGAATTAAGATCGGTAACATGGAAAAGCATGATGTAAAAATTAATGTTCAAAATAAATGCTTCTTCACCTCGAAGACTACCGACGTATTAGCACTTGCCCCTCTGTCACGATCTATCATTATCCGCATTCTCTACTTCTATATCACCAGGCATGTGTTGAACCTGGTGCAAGCTGTGAGCAAATATATTATACAATTTACTCCTGATCCCAAGCTTTTGTGTCATGCACACGAGATCATATAGATTTTAAATAAATAGGATAAAAATACCTTATAGAAGAACTCTATATTCCAAATTTTCCAACAAGTAGCATATTAATTACAAAAGTTTCGCTGGTGGCATTTTTAAACTTCTGTAAATTTTTCTTAAAAAAATTTATAGAAGTTTAAAAATGCCACCAAGAGATCATTTCATCTAATTTTTTAGCAGACAAAGGAAGTAATGGCTTTATGTCTTTTATATATCCATTATGCAATCATGGATTTGTTGAGAGTATTTACAGTATTTACGTGTTTACGTGCGCGTATTCACATCGTTACGTTCATTGTTTATTTGTTTTAGATTCGCGTCTTAGAACTAAAAATCAATGCAGCACTTTTTGAATAAAATGGTAAGAGAATATATTTATCAACCCCTCCGCAAGCACAGGATGAGACACACAATCAATTTTAGGCGGACTTAAACAGGTTTGGGTTCAGAGTTTTCCTTCTATACTCTTTGCCTAGCCAAGAATAAAGAACCCAGGCTGCTTCTGCTATTTACC
>OY757929.1:62740909-62826625 GCA_963585895.1 Sepioteuthis lessoniana | reverse complement strand
ATTTCCTAAGCGTTAAAGAATAGAAAATGCGGAAACCCGAAATTAGACACATGAATTCTCTGGAACTGTCATTCAACGTCACGGATCTCGATGCTACGGCCTGCAGGGTTGGAAACGTCTTTCGAATTAGAAAGACAGCTTCAGAACTAAGGACACGTTGTCGATCCTGAGTTAATTATCACACGTATTAGAATATAGACTCACCTAAATATACAAAACGTTAAACTCTGTGTCGTGCGCAATTATCCTGTTACTTTTGAATTTGTATATATATATATATATATATATATATATATATATATATATATATATATATATATATATATATATATATATATATATATAACACCGTTAAGCGTATATATAAACAAAGAAAAATAATATATATACGGAAATTTACTTTGCTTACGCTAAGCTTGCAGATAACTCTACGGTTTGAAAAAAACACTTATATAAATAAATGCCTGCGTTAATCAGTTAATATCAGCACTTTTAAAACTATTCTAAAAACTATCTAAAAACACTTTTTTTTAACGAAAACTTTTCTCCTGATGATGAACTAAAGTTTAAACTGGAAGGGAACAATCAAACATAAGGACATATTCTTAATTGTCTTATCACTTTTTTCATGCCTTGTCCCCCTCTCTCTCTTTATCTCTCTTTCTGTCTATCTCTCTCTATCAAACTTCCCCCCTCTCTCTCTCCCTCCCTCCCGTCTCTCTCTCTCTCTCTCACTCTCATATATATATATATATATATATATATATATATATATATATATCAATCTCTTCTAATTTCAAGTATTAGATCTAATCTAAACAATTCACCTGAGGAAGATTTTAAGTGATTTAAACATATCTTACATTCACTGCCAAGTATTTTTATTAATTCAACTGGATAAGACGAACAGCTACTCATATCCATTGATGGTGTGCACCAGCAATATCCTTTGGATTGCTTTTAACAGGATATCTTCTTTGGTGGATGTTTCCTGTTGAGATCGAAGATAAGATAGAACAAAAAGCGTCATCTTGTAAATTGCCAGTGCTCCAACCGAAATTACGTTGCTGTATTCAGATCTAAATTCAAATCGTAAGAAAATATTTGTTAGCTTTTAATTATGAAATTAGATGCCCCAGGAAACATTTTCTGACTCAATATACAAACGCAGAAAAAGGAGATATTTTAAGAAACCGTTTATCAGTGCTACGACGACCGGAAGTTGTAATCTCAAATGCTAATTATCGAAGTTTCAATTTTTGATTATATATATATATAATATATATATATATATATATATATATATATATATATATATATATATATATATATATATAAAAATATATAAACAAAAGTGATAAGACCAGTAGGAATATCATAACTATGTTGTTCATTTTTTGATGGTTCTCAACTAGTTCCGATCTTAGGTTAGAGTCAGGAGAAAAAAGTTTTGTGGAAAAGAAAAGAAACATTTTAAAGAAAGTTTGAAGTATTTCTGAAAGAATATTTTAAATGAATTGATATGCTTAATGAAAAGTGATGTAGAATATATAGTTGAAGTTGTACTCTCACACACACACACACACACACACACACACACACACACACACACACCACACACACACACACACACACACACACACACACTCGTTGGGGAAGTTTTACCCCTCTACAAAAATACAGTCGGTGTATTCTACAGCCCAAGCCAACTCGGTCAATATATATATAATATATATATATATATATATATATATATATATATATATAATGATTAGACATGAAAATCACGAGACCTTCAGAGTATGATTTCATGTATAGAATTATTTGCCAATGTTTAACGTTTCAGTTTCTCGTCCTCCATTTGTGAGTGTAGTTATTAAATGAAAAAGAGTTTTAAAATATTTTTCATCCGTTGGGTACAATCTGTTTGTGTAATATAATTAGTATTCTTAAATTTACTTGAAAAGTATATCCATAACACATTTACCCCCCCCCCTCTCTCTCTATATATATATATGTGTGTGTGTCTGTGTGTGTGTGTGTGTGTGTATGTGTGTATGTGTGTTTATACGATTTATTTCATTTCCACCTATGATAAACATTCCATAGAATGTTTATCCAATTATCAGATTTAGCTTTCTCTGTCAGCTTAATTCCACTGTTTTTCTATCTATCTATCAATCTATCACAAAATAAACGATAAAGCCAACTTATTCTAAACAGAGATATTGCAGGTTTTCAGCTGTAATCAGACAAAATATGGACAAAAATCGATAAAAGCGAGTCTTAGTTTGATAGTGCCGTGGTTGGAAATGATACTAGATTAAACAATTTTCCGGAGATTCTTTTTATAAACCCTCGTAGCTGAATCATATTTCGCCTTAAAATCATCTCATTAAAATAGTTTTTATCTGCATTATCTTATCAAAGTTTATTTGTATTTTTTTCATTTATGATATTTTTTCAGGGTGTACAAGAAAAATAGAATCCTGGGAATTGCACTAATTTGCATCTGAGGTTCCAGTTCATGTTATACGGAGAATGTGGAGTACAATGGGTTAGTACCTGTTTGAATTCCATTTATGGGAAATATAGGTCTGTTTAAAACTATTCGTATTGTAAGAAAAGAAAACAAAATCTCTTTACAAAATGTAAATCAACACAATTTCCTAACCCCTTGCCTTAAAACAAATTTAGACCCTTGACATGCCATTAAAATCAATCAGTCTATGTAAAGACAGTTTATTCAAAGATCTGTTCTTTATCTCTATTGTATAAGTAAACTGATTGAATAAATAAAGATACAGAGAAAATTTAAAAAAAATGTGCATATAAACAGAATTCGATGGTGAAACTTTGAATTACAGATACAAGTTGCGTGTCCACATTTGAATTTATTGCTTTGTGTGTTTATTTTGCCATTTTATTCATTTTTGTAATTCTTACCACAGTTGTTATACCCATAAATTTCTTTACAAAACGGATAAGTCATCAGTGACTGAATCCTTTCAGATCAGTGCGTAATAAATACTTTTTTCTCTTGCTATTTAATATAGACCCTGGTCTTGTGTCAAGAGATCTGCAGTTGATTTAGGCTTTCAGAAAGCAAAGTTTGTCAAATAAAGAAAAAACAGAAAATGAGGTTTTTCTAAAGAACAAGACGATACTGTAACCCATGTCATCACGTTGACTGAACAGGAATAGAAAATCTGGCAGATTCAGTGATACATGGATAAGTATGTACATAACTTAGATTTTTTCATACAGATACGGAGATACATATTTTCGATTAAACAAAAGATTGGCTCGGAAAATAAATTGTTGGATACCATTCTTTACTGAGCAGAACAACCAGAGACATAAGAAGTGACGGGAACATAGAGTTATAAAAGGAACCATTGAATAAGAAAAAGGTGAAGATTTTTGTGAGGAATCCTGCACCAAGCACCCGTTCTTGGTTAAAGTGAACTGCTCAATTCCAGGACACTAGCTAACGTGATTGCTGGACGCCCATAACGCCTCTGAAAGAGAGTGTTGACGGAAGTAAGTAATTTTAAACCAACTCTCGCAGGGCTGACTTCATACGACACTGGGGACGTGGTAAACGCCGAGATTTTTGTAAGAGTTTAACACGTTGAATCCATGTCTGGTGGTCTCTAAAAATGAACAGCTCAGTTCCAGAGGGTTTTCCCTAACTCCACATCTTGAACTAAAATATGTAATGGTTAGGATGATATTTCGACACCCACGTTACCCCTATAAGGGAAATGCCAAAGGAACTAAACAATTCTAAATGTCACTTCTGGAAGTTTGCTTTCTGGGAACCTCGATTTCAACTGACCTTGTTTCACATCTCAACACCGAGATTGTCTGGCAAGATCTATATATATGCTGATCTTCTCACTTTCTTTCATTTTCCCTCAGTTGTCTGCTAAAAGGGAAAATTTCACCAGAACACAAGTTCTTTTCTTGTTTATTTACACTTGGTGTCGTCATCTGGCTGGGATTTCTTCATCCATTTGTATCTCAAAGTCACGGAGAATGTTATCTATCTAACTTGCAGGAACGGATTCTGGTTTGTACATAAACTATTTGTCAGCAGGATAAATTCTAATCTCTATCCCCACTCTGGATGGATCATTTTTCCCACTCAGCCGTGTCTAGCTTTGTATTAATTTTATGCCAGTTTGCTGCCTTCGCTGATTATGGGATAATTATTATCTTTTCTATTATTAGACATAAATAGTTCATTCACGATGAATGAGGGTTAAAAAATTATTATTATACATTATCAATTATGAATAATTGTTTACTTGAAATAATTGACTGCAGCATAAAATAATTCAACAAGGGTTGACATGCCATAAAGTTAACAAACCAATAAAAAAACACAAAGAAAACTGGAAGGTACAACGCTAAAAACTTGTGCAACATCAAATCATAAAGATAAGAGAATTATTCCGACCAAATTAAATAGAATTATTAAAATGCCTAAACTGAAAAAAATAATCAGTGAAGAACGTAATTCAGTCTGCTGTTAATTATTTTAGAATATCTAGCCTGGAGATTTAAAAATATTCTTTAAAAAACATTGTTCATTAAATTAGTAGCACAGAATTAAAGCAAACAAATAACTGACGACGATGCAACTCAAAAATAGACGAGGAATAAATCAAAACTAACCAAAATAAAATAATTAAGCCAACTTGCCAGAAAGAATAGAAAGCAGGAAGAGTATTTTTTTCTTAGTGAAGGAAGCGAAGATCAGAGACCATATTTTATTTAACGTGGTGACATCAATGCAGAGGCAACACAAGCTCCATTAGTGTTTTCTCCGAATTGTTAAATGCACCTCACACAGAATAAGGAAATTTTTAAATAGAAAATAATAAAATGAATGAAAAGAAAATGTATGTTGTTAAAAACTTCAAGTCGTTTTAAAAATTAATTTTTTACGTTTTTTTTTTTTTTTTTTTTTTTTTTATACCATACATCTTAGTTGATGCTTCGGGATGGGTCGTCAGTGATGTTTCCTTTGGGATCATGGGGGGTTTCGGGTCTTTCAACATCAGACCCCCTCACCCAAATGACCCAGTTGGCATCGATCTAACTCCAACTCCCATCCCGGCAGCCAACCTGCGCATCCACACAAGGAGAAAACAAAAAAAAAATGACCACAGAAAAGGCTCTATATATAATTTTGCAACAGCCAATCAGAGCTAAGCTCTACTGATGACTTTAAAACTTTTCTTTAAAAATCGGGAGGCCACTTTACTCTGCTTTTTTTTTTGCTACAATGGGGTCGTTATTCGGTTATTTGTTCATTCCGGTATGTATTCCTTCCTTCCCCCCCCTGTTTTTTTAAATTAATTTTTACTTAAAGAAAAAACTTAAAAACTTAAATAAAAAAAAAAAAAATAAATAAATAAAAAAAAAAAAAAATAAATAAAAACTGTACATAACTAAAGAATTGCGATTAAAACAACAAACTTGTATATAAAATGACATACGTTTAGTTTTAAAACTTATCTCCATTAAACACTGTACATAAATATACAATTACGAACTAAATCAGACGCCGCGCATTACTATACGTTAAAACATCCTAATCGAACGGTTTACGAATGAGAAAAGTCGAAGAAAAAAAAAAAAAAAAAAAAAAAAACTTAATAAAAATAAAAAAAAAATCTGTACATAAATATCAATTGCGATTAAAACAAGAAACTCCTATATAAACTTGACATACGTTTACTTTTAAAAACTATTTTCATTAAAAACTTTACATAAATATACAATTACGAACTAAAAGAGACGCTGCGCACTACTATACGTTGCAACTCATATTAAACCTTTAAGATGAATAACTGAAGAAAAAATCTAACATTGTTAGTGTTAAAAATATCATAATCATCATTATCAAGGTATGCCGGCAGCACAGTTTCATTTTAATCTCTCTCTATCTCTATCAACATACGAGGTACGTCCTTTAGACGATATCCAGAGTCCGCACAGACCTAAAGAATATTAGTTCTTGTTGTTCATAGTGGTCATGTGTCAGAGACTATATCAGAATGTTTCTATTAAGTTGGTTCTTACTTCCCAAGCAGTGCTCACAATATTCTGCTTGTCTTACTTGGAGGGTTTTTTCAGATGATTTGGTTTGTGGCCCTTCAGCTGTGCTTCCAGGATTTAGTAGAAATGTCACGAAGCATTCCTGGTTAGCTTATTCTCAAAGTGTTTTTCTTTGAGTCCAATTCATGCATCACTACATTAGTACTGACACAGCTTCAGAGTAGAAGAACATTCGTTTTATTTTACCAGACATCAGATTACCATATAGGGTCATTAATCCTTTAACAGCAGTCTACATTTTACCCATGCAAGAGTTAAAATAACTTTCAGTAAATGAGATGAAACATTTTTTTGTGTTAAAAAAACCTGATGTCAAAATTCTTTATGTTACAAATTATTTGCGATAAGAAATCATAATTTTTCGCTTGAATAAGTTATTTCTACATTGAAAAGACATCTAGTGATTTCCATATTGAAAAAAATTGCCAAAGAATCACAAATCGATTTAATAAAAAATGTATAAAAATCAATTACCTTTTTAAATTTAATAATATTGTCAGAACTTTTTCTTTTCATGAATAGTATATTCTATGAAGAAATCTTTTGAAATATTGTTTTAAAGATAAAGATATTTTCGAATATTCTTCCTTCTAATTATCTCATAGTGTTCTTTACTGGGTTTCCTTACTTATATTGAACCCTGACGAACGACGGTATCTCACCGTCCCTGTTTTATGATCCTCCGGTCTAATTCATCTCCTCTCCATCAATTCCAATTTGCAGATTCTTCTCTCTTTATTTGTCCTTTACTTTCGTTTTTCTTTTTGATTTTGGTTTTCTGTTTTACTTCTTGCATTATTTATTCTTTTTGTTTATTTACACTTGTCATAAACGATATGATTTCCTAATATGTCTAGCTCTCATACATGCTAAAAAGACAAAAGCTAAATTCAAGTGTCAAAAATATCGACGCGTATGCGCGAATGTGTGTGTGTGTATAAGAATGAGTGTGTATACGTGGGCGCGCGTGTGTGTGTGTGTGTGAATAAAAAATTGACGGGGTTCACTTAAACAACGACAGTCTTGTCAAAATTCGGCAACAAATTACGAGTTTCTGACACTCAAAGAAAAATACAACGGACTTTAAATCTTTCAATTTCTAACACTTGAGCTAAATAGTTCTGCCTTCGTCTGTCTTGAGTATATCATGTCAAATTAGTTTCTTTAACTTTTGTTATCATGACAGCATGTAAACCCCCAATGCAGAAATTATAATAATGGTTTCTTTTCTGTTTTGAAATGAAAAATAGTTGGTTGGTTAGTCGGTTGGTTGGTTGGTTGTTTTTAGGCAAATCAATCGCAGTTGGTTTTTCATGTTGAATTCAGTCTTTTTTAAGCAATTAAATAGTTTCAATCAACTAAAGCTTCAAACAACTTTTCTTCAAAATAACAATATACAAAATTATATAGTTTCAAGTATCAATTCCTATTTAATGCTCATTTTTCACTTAGTTATATGGATTCGATTATTCTTATCTAATACAATTAATTTTTTTTAAATAGGTACACTTGACCCGTAGATCGGACTGTAACAGGTATTATAACTCGAAACTGTGAGGAATGGCAATGGATTGATATTCCACACTCACCAGAGTCATAGCCAGAACACCCCTTTTGAATGAATTTTATTCTAAGTCACACAGACAAAATAAGTCTAAATTTGATTGCCTCCAATTTTAAATCACCATTGAGATGGTGTCGGTGATATTAAGGACAACATAACGAAACTACAGGTAAAGACCCCGAAATATGAGTGTCCAGGCTGTTTGTTAAATAGACTTAACTAACAATAACGATGAATCATTACTGGATAACTGTTCATTAATGGTCTCTCTGTCTCTCTGCCTTTTTCTCTCTTACTGTCAATCTATCAAAACTAATTCATCAGCAAATTAGTTTGTTTTATTCTTGGTTTCATAAAGGGTTACTCCGTTACATGTTTTGAAAAAAAGGAAGATACCCTTGTAAAAGTAACTTTGAGAAGATTTCGGAAAAATACTAGAGACTTCAAATCTAATATTAATAATTTTCACACAGATGTATATGCCGCATAGTCAGGTTTCATCCAGATATTACAATTCCAGGTCAGAGTGAACCTGTGAGGCTGTTCAATAAAATAATCCATCGACACTCCCCAGACAGTCAAAATTGGAAACTCACCAACAAATGCTGTTTAGTATTGTACCAAAGACATCACTTTTGTGAAATAGGAGTGAGTGTTATCCCTCTTTAAACGGTCCATTAGTATAATGGGTTGGTTGTTCCTCGAAAACAATGACGACTGGGGTTCAATTCCAGGTCGAATCTTACCAAAGACTCAAAAAATGGTACTTGATGCATCCTTTCTTAACTCTTACTCTTAGAATTTACGGATCAAGGGTTAGTAGAGTAATCTCGGGAAAGAAGTAGTGCCCACCGGTGTTATAGCTACTGAAAAGGAATCCTTCGTATTGCCCTTGACGGTGATCAGCCAACATAACTCACCTCTTCAGACGATGCAGTCGGCTAATTCTTAGCATCGACAACACGGTGTGTAAAATGCGTTTTAGAAGTACTTTACAGGAAATTAACTTCTTTTGATATGGAAGCATTTGGCTTATTCTACATGGAATTCAAGATTCTTATCTATCACATTGTTTTTCATGTAGTTGAGTTCTTTCTTGTTGATACAGATCAACTTTACTGCACTCCAAGCAAGTGTCACCTTACTTAAAGGCGTGAGGGCTCGTTTTATTCACCCCCTCTCTGTCTTTCCCCCACTCAGTGATTATCTCTCTGTCTCTGTCTGTCTGTCTCTTTCTCCCTCTCATATATATATATATATATATATATATATATATATATTGTCATCCACAGACAGACGGTTTCGTTGTATCACAACTCTTCAGTGTGGCTAGACAAGTAGGACGCTTAAAGCTGGGATCGAAATCAACAAGCGTACCACGTCAGCTAGGGAATTATAATGTATTTAGTAGTAGCGTTCGTTTGTTAACATTTTATAACTTACGGGATACCAGAGTGCTCAAATCGTTCTAAGAGCTTTGCAAAATTAACAACTTGCAAACCAGTACAGTCAGTCGGGGCTGCAGAAAACGCAAACGGCATATCTGCTGAGAGGTAAGACGGGCGTCCTGGATATTAAGCTAAACTATCTGATGGCGAACTCTTTTATTGTCATTAATTCTAGGTCCGCTGTCCCAGAGTGGTAGTACCTGTTAGTAACATCTATGGGTCAAATAGAAATATTCAACCGTTTAATTGTATGGTAAAAAATGAGCTCTGGCTTGTTTCAAAAGGTTACCAGGAAACAATTTCTTTACAAATTATTTATATTTGATGTATGTATAAAAAGGATTTAGCATTAGATAGCTACAAGGGCTGGTAAGCTATTAGACCCAACCAACCAAACTATCACAAAATTAAAATTATAGAGCAATGTAAATAATCACACAGTATAAACTTGGCGACCGTTCTCAAAATGACCTACCTTCTAGATCACCATTCCTATCGTTACACACACACAATATATATATATATATATATATATATATATATATATATATATATATATATATATATATATACATTTAAGGGATAAAAACTACATGTGAACCAAGTTGTTTGTTCATCAGATTGGCGAGGAACTGAGAGTTACTAAATGCCCTTGTCTATGCTGTATTAATATATATATATATATATATATATATATATATATATATATATATATTAAAGATTAGAATGAAATTAATCAGAATTAGGATGAAAATGCGTTTGAAAAATCAGATTTTATCATCAAAAAGAGAGAAACAGGATAATCTATGCAAAGTGTTTGAATACTTAATTCTAAATCTAATTATTAAATATTCATAGCGATGCAGTTAAATTAGATTGTTAAAATCAAGTGATTAGCATCTTCGTATAAATTCATTCTTTTTTCTGCCTTTAATATAGATTATTTTTTGTTGTATTCTTTTTATTTGCATTCTGATGACGCTTGACTTTTACAAAACAGATAAACCTGATTTACATGAACAAAAATCGTGTTCTTTATATCTAATCTAAAATTATGTTGGTATGAAAAAAAAACATGATTATACAAATCGCATATTCTACGAACTGATATCTCGGAAAAAAATTGGAAAAAAAGAAAAGATGAAAAACACACGAGCTACGGGAAAATAATCACAGCACGTATGTCTAGTCAAAAGAAAAACACCGACAGAATTACCTAAGCTCAAACGTAATAAACTGTTCAATACATGAGATAGAGCAAATATTATCAAAATAGTTCCTACATAGTCAAGAGCGAGTCTACCTAGGTTTCACCGCATGGATCTTCTGGATTTCTCTGGCCAGAGCAATCCTGAAGAGGCATTTAGTGAAACGTAGAAAGACTCACTCTCGGTCATGTAGAAATTATTTTCAATATATATATATATATATATATATATAATTAACTGATTTTCTTAACAATTCTATAATTCTGATGGTGTGAAAAATTCTGAATGATATAATTTTCAAATCGAAATGTATTATACAAACTGGTACCAGGGGAAAAACTTCCATAAAAAAAATAAAAACATTCGTACGCCTGGAAAAAATCAACCAACAACGGATACCTAGTTAAAAGAAAAAAAAACACCGACATAATACTTTAAACTAAACGTAGGAGTACTCAATGAATGAAGTAGATCGATATATATATATATATATATATATATATATATATATATATATATATATGAACCGGTGATTAACAAAGAGAATATTTCAGAAATTAAAATCTTAAAGAGAGATTTTAATTTCTGATTATATATATATACATATATGTATATATATATATGTGTGTGTGAGTGTGTGAACACACACATACACACACACACCCTCACACATACACACGCGCACACACACCTTCATATATATAATCTAAAATATAATTTTTTTACGACATTTCAACCTGTCAATGGCTATTTTACGATTGAATTTTGGGATTACTGTTCACTGTCCTTTGATATTTATGTATTTATGTTGTTTCTTAAGGGTTTTGGCGATAACTCATATAATATCAAGTATTCCTAACAATACAAATTATTTGCATGCAGATGTATTGTTTCAAGTAGTCTTATCGAATAATGATAATTATATGGTTTTAAGTCATTATTTCTATTTAATAATAGCCATTTGTTTGCACACGATTTTATGGTTTCAAATAACTAATAATTATCCTTAGTAAAAAGATAAAATTTCAAATAACAATTCTTAATATACATAATTTACAGATTTATGAAATTAAGAATTCCTGTCAAATAAGAATAATTTGTAAAGAGATTCATTTGACCCATAGATTGGAACCTAACAGGTAACATCACTCTGGAAGAGATAAAGATACCAAATTTAAAACAAATTGATAAACTCCATTATACATAAACTTATAACCGCATACAAAATTTCATTAAAAAACACTGAATTAAACAGCAGTTGACCAAATTTTGCATCAATCTTGGAAATTCTTAATTACGACTCTCTTGGCTGCCTTGTCACCTTTGGCAATAGAACACGCACGTTGGAACTATGGCGAGGGTTTAGACTTATCCCCTCCAGTGATATGGGTATGACACAAAACCATCGGTTGACGAAGCTCTAGTACAGGAGCTTTGGGAAATGTGAAGTATCATGTTATTGCCATTACTCCCAGGTCCACTCTAACCCGGAGTATTAGCATCTGTAAGAGTCTCATCAATGGATCAAACAGAACTTTTAAATCATTTACAATTTAATCGTGTGCAAATATGATTGATTTCGAATATGGTTTATTCATAATAGATATCAATACTTGAAATAATTTAACTGTTTGCAGATAAATGATCTCTAACTCGTTTAGTTACTTACAAACTATTCGAGGCGCAGAGAATAGTGTAATGGTTAGCAAGCTTGACTAGCAAACCAGCAAAAGTAAGTTTGAGTCTCATTGGGTGCCCCATTTATTCAGCCTTGTGCCACATCTAAGCAAAAATATTTGGCACTAAATAGACACCTTGTGTTGATATGCCATTAAACCAAATAACCTTATTCAAACCTCTCTTTGGCTAAAATCAATTGTTAAATCTATTCAAACGACTACAATCTTCGTTGTTTCGCCCTATAGTTCATCAACGATCATAAAAGCTTGTAATTCCTTCTCACAAACTGTCGGTTTTCCACATCTCAACCATTATCAACCTTGCTAGACCCCCGCCTACCGACGTCCACACTCTGTTCTTTATACATTTTTCATCTTTGATCTGATGAATGTGAAATGAAAATAGTGCGTGTTGTCACGTAATTTTTGGCCAGCTGGTCCCAATTTACATGAAACTGACGACATAATTGTTGGTTTGTTTCCTAAATGAGGAATGGTTCATTGTGACGAACTGGAAAGCAGCTATTAGTACGTGAATATATAAGAACTACATACAAGAGAAGAAGAGACATTTTATGACAGTACTTGAATATATAAGAACTACATACAAGAGAAGAAGAAACATTTTATGACCGTATTATAATAGAAGAGCTTCCGAGGAAAAAAAGCTGAAAGTTTCATTACAATTGAACTTATATAAAGAAGAATATTAGTTAGAGTTAATAACATCATGCATGATCTTAAATAATGTGGGAACTTCTATGAATTGAAAAACTTTCAGATGACTCGAGGTAAGAGAATTTTCAGAGATGCGATAATGGGGACACCACACACACACACACACACACACACACATATATATATATATGTATATATATATATGTGTGTGTGTGTGTGTGTGTGTGTATAGAGAGAGATTTCTGTTGGTAGCATTCTGTTTCAAATTTGCATCATGTAATTAGGGTTCGAAAATGTTTAAAAAATCCATATCAGATCATTCGCTCTCTCTCTCTCTCTCTCTCTCTCTATATATATATATATATATATATATATATATATATATATATATATATGAAAATATCTATATAATTTAGTTCATATCTACAAATTATAACACAAGATAACTTTTTTTTGAAAATATCAGTTTCAGGAGTTTTATTACTGCTTCGACCTGCTGATTTCAAATATAGGAATGATCTTCTTCTGTATGCTTTAGTAGTTTGAGCAATACAAATGGTGTTGGCAAGAAAAACAGACATAAAATCACTTTTCCTAGTATCTCCTCAGCAATTTTGAAGTGGATATTTGTATATTTACTATAAATAAAATTCCTAATTCTCTTTTAAGATTTAGTGATTATTTAAATTCCAAGATTATTTTTTCACTGATGCTTGTGGTTGCATTGTATAAGATAAAATATAATGAACTATTATACTAAAAAAAATTGTATGTAATTTTTTAGAACATTTAAGTTTGTGAATTTTGAGAGCTTTTATTTTGGCATGTTTTATAAAATATTTAGGATAATGAATTTGCGTGAAGGAATTTTCTGTAAAGTCAAATGCATGATTTAAAAATTTTTGGTTCGAATCGTAAGAGCACTAGGGTAAAAATCTATGATTATTCGCCATTTACTTTGATGTTATAATGTGAGTAAAAATACCTTTGGTTATTTTGGTGGATGCGGGGTGAACTTTGAATTCTATTTTATCGTTATTATTTGTGAAATGTCCAAGAATAGTAAGGTTTTGTTATTTTCAAGTTTATATGTAAAATCTTTGGTAGGGTCAAAATTGTTTAATCAATCCTTAATTTTTGTTAAGTTCCCTGGATATATGACTAATCTATCTATCTATCATCCTAATGTAACCGGTTTTTGTCTTTTCTTTTATATATATATATATATATATATATATATATATATATATATATAAAACAGAAATCTATACAGCAGAAATGATTACAATTTTGGGGTGTTACAAATTTGAAACTTTATTATTTTAGATATTCAAGGAAAAGGTTCGCAAGGTCCCCACAAAGAGGCGAACCCATGAGTAAACCAAATTTATCTATATTGATAATACCATTATATCGAAAAAAGCAACTTATTGGATTAATATGGAATTTGGGAATATTTTGTAAACATGTAATGCAATCATACATTTCTTTTTTTTTTTTTTACTTTTAAACACGGTGTACACTGTTGATAAGACCTAATAAGGTCGAAATAGCTGTACAGTGGTTCCATATGACGCGCGCACTGCTTGCCGGATTTTTTGTCATGTTAATTCAATTTATATTATGTAATGTAATATTTGTTTTCTTGAGATAGATTCTTTAATATTTGATTCCTTTTTTAACAATAGGAATATACATGCATAAATCCGGATGTTGCAAGAACAGACAATTTCATGAGCATATTAGAGCGATGAAAAAAGAGACATAAACAGCATTTTAGTCTAATATAATTTAGAAACTAATCCCAACTTATGTTATAAAAAATCAAGACATTAGTTTGCATAAACAATAAAAAAAACGATGGAAATTGTTGAATCTTGTATCATTTTAACACACAATTCTATCAAATAGAGACGTAGATTTTTCTATTTATCTCCTCATTTCGTCCAATGGGTGCTGAAAAGTAACACAATTTCTAATTTAGAATGATTGGGCTGCATCAATTTTATATACTTTGATAGATTAACCGATAGTTGGATTAAACAGAAAGACATTGAAAGAAAGTAACTTTGATAAAAAAAAACATATATTTACATGTATGTTCTTTGTTTTTTAAGTGAATTTTCGAAAGTTAATTACATCATTACATCACACAAATTTGAAACAGAGCGATGGCAACATATTTCTTGTTTGAAGTCATCAAGTTAGTTGACCTTGATTGAAAGCAGGTCGCTGAGACTGGACGAAACTCGCTGTTCTTCTAACCTTGAATGGTCCCTGGGGAACCTTTAAATGACATTGTGGTTTGAACATAAAAGCTGATGTTTGGATGAAATGCGCCACGAGGAAAAAGCTCAAGTGTCCGACTACCAAAAAAAGAATTGATAAAAGCAGTTGGCATGAGACACTGGTCTAAATAAACGCAAGGAATGCCTCTGGTGAAAAGAAATATCATGGCTAACTCATTCACAGTGAGCATCCAGCTTTTTTCCTATTTTTATCCTGGTCTCTATAGTTGAAATATAACCTGGATGCTCACTGTGAATGAAGAAACCAGGAGAAAAATAGGAAAAGAAATAAAATTCTAAAATACATCCTGAAATAATCAATTACCATATTGTTGATGAGCAAACGTTAAGTGACTCTTGGAAAGACGAAATTGAGAAAACTTTCTGTTGGTTAAAGAAAGCAAAAGAAGTGAAGCTGAAAAGGAGAAAAAAAAAGACATGTATGAAATCTCCGATGAGGTCAGTAACAACACAAAATAACTCTTTTGCTCTACTTATGTTATCATCAAACACATTTGAAGCTGTTTCATCTTTCTTACATGCATCATTACAACAGCACAAATATTTGAATTGTTTATTATATTCCTGTTTAATCCTCTTTTTTTGGCTTCTATTTTTCATTCGCATTTGGTGAATAAAATAACTTGTTAGATAAATTTGTTAAATTGTCATTAGCTTCTTTGTGGAGTTCATGCCTAGTTTTTAATTTAATGTACAAAGGATTGATTCTGCGGATTGTTGAGGAAATATTCATGTGAACAATATTTTTCTTAATATACTATACATCCATTTGAGCAGAGTCTATGATTGGGTGGGGGATGAAATGTCATAAAATAATTGGGAACCTCGTTCAGAAACTAGAATCTTATCTGCAATTTTGCTTTAAATCTCGTTCACCCAGTCTGATAAACGTCCGGTCCGTAACAATATTCATACTGTCGGATTTATTTCCAGGTTTCACTCTCCTTCTCTCTCTCTCTCTTTCTCTCTCTCTCTCTCTCTCTCTCTCTCTCACACACACACACACACACACACATACACACACACACACACACATATATATATGTGTGTGTGTGTGTATATTGGAATGTTATGAAAATACTGATAGATTTAAATGAAAAGTTTCCTACTGAATCAATGAATTTAAATAATGTTTCTATCGGTATGAATAACGAGCCGTCATCATCTATGCATTTTTATCATTGAATAGCAAGGTTAGTGATGCCGAAAAGTTTTGACGCCAAGCAATCGTTTAACGTAACTTCTACTTCTCCTTTGCAACGGGATGCTTTTGGCCGGAAAATAACTGTTCAGATACTTGATAACAATGATAGTCGGCGGGTGAGAGATCAGAAAAATATGGCTGATGTGGAAAAATCTCACATTCCAAGTGGGTATTATCCTAGCAATATTTGGCTGAGCATTGTCATCAAACAAAATTATGATTAAGCTGGAAAAGCAAAGGCGTCGCTTATCTTTTCATGTTCATGATTGCGGGTATATAAACTTCAAAATTAAATTCTGAAAGAAGAAATATATATATACATATATATATATATATATATATATATATATATTCTTTTAAAATTTGGATCAGAGAAATGTCCGGTATATCTAAAATTACCGTAGTCGGCAACGCCTCCATGAAGCTTGTAGAAGAAATTAAAAGATCAGTTAAGCGTTGTTTCAATTCGGTTAAATTTAGAGTCGTTCTTAAATCTAACGTGTTGTTTCCCCCAATCTTAAAAATAATGTGACCATTCTCCAAAAAAAGTTCTCTTATTTACTGTTATACATGCAAATGCGATATTTGCCAAATAGGCCGCACTAATCAACGTTTAGAGATTAGAATAAACTAACTTATTCCTTCAAGTATCGGAATACTTGCTTCCGACTACACTATGATGCCGGGCAGTTATAATTCAACTTCGGCCATTGGCCGCCATCTACTGACCTATCAGACCTGTGCATGCGTGCTAGGTTTGCTATCTTCGAGACATCAATAATTGAACCACAACTATCTTTTCTGGAAGCATTATTTATTAAAAAATACAAACGAGAATTATGTATCCAAAAGTAATCCAATATTCCATTGCTTTTTCATATCCTTCTCGGACCATCAGAAGAAAACATCATTAACCGTACCAACTTTGCTGGCTTACAGTAATATATTTTTTCAGTATGTTTTTCTTCGCCCCTCCTAGATTTCCCTTTGGTTACAATCCCATGCTTACTTCCTCTAGCACAAAATTGATTGTCACTGACAATTCTCCGAAGAGAAGTAACCGAAAGAAAATGTCCCTTTTTAAGGATTTTAATTTATTTTTATGGTTTTAAAATTTAATCCCATGCACTCACTTTTTCAAACAATATTTAAATTCTGTACGTACCACAAGATCTTCGTACATATATATATATATATATATATATATATGTGTGTGTGTGTGTGTGTGTGTGTGTGTGTGTGTGTGTGTGCATAATATTACACACACGAGTGTATATATATACACACTAATATATATTCATCCTTTTGCAATTAAAATAAAACTTTTATTAATAGCATGTGACTCAATGTCGAGCTTAATGGCAATCGAAGTCGACTTTTAATAGAAATTGTTTTGAAAGAAACACATAAGTAGCTTATTCAAACAAATATAATTATAGAAAAGAAGTTGTGTAAATAGAATGAAAGAGAGAAATTGTTAAAAATTAAAAATAAAAGAATACGTACACAATATTCTAAAAAGAAAGAAAGAAAGAAAGAAAGAACGATAAAATTTTGAAAATAAAGGAAAGAGTATGCACTATTGTAGAAAGAAAGAAAGAAAGAAAGAAAGAACTATAAAATTTTGAAAATAAAAGAAGGAGTATGCACTATTGTAGAAAGAAAGAAAGAAAGAAAGAAAGAAAGAATATACATGCAATCTAACGGAAAGAAAAAAGAAAGACAAATCAAGATGTACCACAAAACAGATCATAATTGATGCCTTATGGGGCAGACACCTGTGAATTGCATCTCCATTTATCACAACTTTGTTTACTCGTATTAACTTCCACAAAGAAGCTTTTTATTTAAATCCATCTTTACCATGATAGTCAGTGTGTTTGGCGGGGGTGAGCATTGATTCGTCAATTATGCCAACAAAACCGTCATCCTGACTTCATTCGCCATTCACCTCGTTGTTTTCAAATGGAAAAAAAAACTTCATGCAAATTAGCCTTAGTTGTCCCATCGGGACAAAAACTGAAACTGAGAATATGGCCGACATGATTGAATAGTCTGTTCGCCTTTATCAAATAAGTGATTTGTCTTTTTTTTCTATTGGGTATGTTGTTATTTTTAAAATATTATTTAATTTTTCTTTTTGCCTCATTAGTCTTTGAATTGATGAAGAACATAAAACAGAAGATTTTTTCAAATTAATATTTTTCTCATTTTTCTCTAACTTCTTGTTCTTCGTTAATCTCTTAAATATCCTAGAATAAAATTTAAGCCATCTCTATCCAATGCCTCTGTCTGCCTGTCTCTGTGTGTCTAACATCCTCTCTTTCTCCCTCTTTATAACAGAGGGGTGTTTATTTACCAGCCACTCTGTTATGGGCAGAGTGTCACTTCATTGGTGGAATAAATCTGATTTGAATTCGAAGTTTTCCATCTAGACTGGTTGCTTAACTAAGGCTAAAGAACCCAGTTTGCCGTACTTTTTAGCCCAAACTGCGGGAAGAATTGTTTTTTTGCTCAAACAGAAATGTTGGCGACTCGAAGTTACTGATTACATTTCACGATAACTGTCACGATAAGTGAGCATCCCTCACTCACACATAAACGTATATATATATATATATGTGTGTGTGTGTGTGTGTGTGTGTGTGTGTGTGTGTGGCATACACTCATTTATGTTTGATTACAGATCTAATAAATACCTATTTACACGTTCATATAAATAAGAAAACACAAAAACATACACACATACGTAAAAAAATAGCAAAAGAAAATTTTGCTCAGAATGCAACGTGAGCTCTGAAAAATACTCTCACAGGATTTTAAAGAGAAATATCATCTTGATTCTTTCTTTGAAAATGGCCAATTATAGTGGAAAGCCTTCGGTGTTTAGATTTTTAACAATGTTTGTACAAACTTGAATATTGCTTATGAAATCTTGTAATACGGCAAGGAAGAATTCATAAAATAAAGTTGAAAAAACGTTTATCTATTTTCTTTGTAACGAAAGTAGCCTAAGAAAAAGATTGAATTATATATATATATATATAATAACAACATAATATATGTATTTACTAAACTGCTCTACCACATGTAGGAGGCGACAAAAGGTCAATTTCTAAGCAAAGTACAGCTGGTTTAGAATTCAAAGTTTCATTGTCCTTAACTGGTAAACGTAGCAAGACTAAATGATCCAACTTTTCTCGTCTATATACTCTTCGCTGAGAGGGGAGAAGAGATTCAATCATGCCTTCCTGAAAATCATTACCTGGAAAATGAATGACAGATTTAAACTTGGGTCGAAGATTCCATTTAGGCGACAACCGTTACACTACGCGCCATATTAACAACAATAAGAAAAGACGCTGACCCAAACTTTTGGATCTTAGCCACAAACGAGTTTCAATCAAATTTCAGCAAAAAAACCGGGATTTTTATAGCCTCTTACGAAACTGAGTTCTTGCCTGATTTCACACGGAGTTAATAAGGAGCGAGTATCGAAGTTTAAGGACGGGGGGGGGTCATCCAATCGCTGGGAGCAGTAGATTAAGAATTGTTCATTCTTTCCCTAACCATTTCTTTTTTATTTTTATCTACCTCAGGACACTTTATCTTTGGCAATTTCACTTATGAATGATACTAGGACAGTTATTACTTCGGGAAAATCAGAAGTGAGGAAAATCAACTACTCAAATCCAGAAGTGGACTACAATTAATACAATGAGGAAGCAGCTGTTAGGAAGTTAAGACCTGTTACCACCGCCAACGCCTTTATGCACACGTCTGTCCAGGTACCTATCTACATTATTAGGTATCAATCTATCAAAAGATTCTTTTTACCTATCTATCTGATTATATGTATTTACCATGGTCATTTATTTGACACAAAATTTCTACATGTTTTTATTTTGAGAGTAAATCATTTTTCTCGCAAATTCTTTTCTCTCTTTCTCTCCCTCTCTCTCTATCTATATATATATATATATTGGTTATTCCATAGCTATGCTTTAGCATTCAAATCTACTTTTCGTACATAAAAGCATATATTTACGTGCGATGAAAATCTCAAAATAGAACATTTCTCTCTTTCTCTCTCTCTCTCTCTCTCTCTCTCTCTCTTTCTCTCTCTCTCTCTCTCTCTCTGTATAAATATATGGGATAGGTATGCATGAAATCCTAAGGACCTCTATGCTATCATAGCGAATTTTTTTGCGTGTGGAAAACGCTTTGATTATTCGTCAATTCCATCTGACTTCAATATGCACCAAGGCTACAAAAATGACTGGAAATATTATCATTATTTCTTTAAACTTCTGGTTAAATACTTGAGATTTAAATGTGATCATGGCATTTTCAACATCGTTACTTTGTCAAACAACTTTCCGTTTTTTTTCTTTTCCTTTCAACAGTGAGGTATTTCTCATTTCAGCCAGCGTCCTCCATATAATTATATTACTATTAATGTTATCATTTTATACATGTACACATATAGTGTCTCGTTGTCATTACAAGTGTCTTCAGATTAACAGGACTTCTCTAAACATTATCACAGATTCATTTAACGTCGATAACAGAACGATCTGAAGTCTTATAATACCTGATTATTCTGTCATTTAAATCTCGCGAAAACTCGTGTCAATTTTACACATTTTCCTGGGTAGCAGATGTTGATTATAATAGACCCAGGCTGAGTTTACCTGTGATTCTGTCGTAGGCGTAATATCATATTCGTCTTTGTGGAACAAAATTGGCAGTGCTGCTTTCTTGTTTTGGTCTATTATTATTACTCCTTGAGAGTTTTTCACATCAGCGTTCGCTGATGGTCTTTCATTGGAGTTTGAGTGAAAGCAAGCCTCCTCAAGTCTTAAGGACTCTTCTCAGTATTCTGGTCGATCTCAATAATGTAGTAGTTTGGATGGTCTTCAGTTTTCCTTTTATTTTCAAGTCCTTCAGTCCCTTTATTAATCCTTTGGTGACTGTACCAAGAGCACCAATTATAATTGGTACATTATTCAATTTTCTGCTATGCTTTTGGTTTCTAACAATCCTTCACCGGATCATTACCCAATACCTACGTTAAAAAATGTCGTGATAATGTATATTTTATTAATATTTATTCTATGCTACCTCGTTTGGGTATTACATCTCAACTCACTTTGATAGAACTCCCTTAGAGGTATGAGCAGTTTCATTCAATAAACTTTGTTTGTATTTCATATATGGAACAGCAAATATATTGTTCATATGTCTATCTATCCCTTTCTTAATCATACCCTGGGATACCACGATTACTGTCACCGGAAAGGTTTTAAGGAGCCACATTTTCTCAATTTTTATTTCCAGGTCTTTGTATTTACTTATTGTATTATAATCTTTGATTGATACGTTATTATCTCTTGGCACTGACATATCAATTAGAAGACATTTTATAGTCCTTACTCACTAAATATGATATATTGCTTTTTATTTTTCAGTCTGTTCGGACAGCAAATTTCTGAAGATTAGTCTTTCCCTTGACATCTATTATTGGTTCAGGTAATAGTAAAACTGATGTTTTTTTAATAAAGTCAGAGTGACAGTTCATTTAGGTCTACATGATTCTTCTAAGTGCTCTAACTGATTTTAACCGTTATGAGGTCTGTTTATATCGATTCTTTCTCTGGTCTCATGTTCCCTGTGCACATATTTCTATTCTAGCCAATTTGAGCTGTGAGGATGTCCCAGAAAGTCCTATTTTTTCACCAATTTCCAGTTGCACAATCTCTATTGCAGTTTTTTCATAATGTTCCAAAGGCTCCAACTACGGTCACACTCGTGTTACACAACATTTTCTGACTCTCTTGCAATTTCAATATATTCTTCTGTCCTCTTTTGTAATTATTATGCAGGCAAAAAGAGGGATTGTGGGTTTAACATGTTAGCAATCGAGAGAACACTTGCCAATCATGACACTCAGATATTTCATTTGAATTTCCCTCTAATTTGTGTTGAATTAAATCCTACTTTTAGGATTTCAACCTAGTTTATACTGAAGGCGAAAATGTACCCCTTGAATCGATTTATAGTCATGGATTTGACATTGACTATTAATAATTCCATTCCATTTTTGGTACAAACAAAGAAAACAATCACACTGAGTTGATATTCTTTATGATGATTTACGAGCTATTAAACGTCTTCATGAGGTGAACCTTTTAAAATCCAGGGGGCCATAGATTGAAAAACAGATATTAACAAAAACACAATTCTTGAATTGTTAATTTAGCGGTAATTGGAAAAATGTCATCATATTTCCATTTTGAACTGAGCCCTTCACAAAATGTAAGTTAATATATTGCTGTAAGTTTGCATTAGAAAGTATAGAAAAGTTAACATTTATTGCTCTAAACCTCATTCTGCAAATAGATTAATGAACAAAAACATTTCGTGAATCATATATGCACACATGTTTTTAAACACATTTGAGATAGAAATAACAGGGAATTAATATCATGTAAAACAAAACAATGTTTGTTTGATTGATTGATTTTGATTGCATGTTGACTCATCTGGGGTTATTTCATGCCCAGATGTAAGGGAATCACGTTCATTAGATTTTCATGTTTATACTTTTGTGGTGTTGTTTCTAAAGTTTTTTGGCACATTGTCCAATCGAATGCCAAGAATTTTTAATCAAATCTTTTGACCAATAGATGAACCATAACAGGTATACTACCCCATTCAGAATGGACCAAGGAGTAATAGTAATGACAGGGGGATTCCTCACTTCCAAGAACACCACAATCAAATACTGTTTTGTGTCATACTCAAAACACTCATATACTGCTGCAGAAAATACCAGCAGCGTATTTTGAACCTCTCTGACACACGGAATAGATTTTTGAGTAAAAACCCAAAATGCTTTTTTTAACGTGCGGCCCAATCAAATGGTTTTTAACTGATCTATTTGACCAAGAGAGTACCTGGGAGTAATGACAGTGAAGGGGTACTTCACACCCCCAGATCTTCAGAACTGGAACCTCACAACAAGATGTTGTGTAGTCTCATACCAAGGAAAGATCATAATACATCAGTTTTCTTTCGTGACTGCCCTACTATTTAAGCCTTAAAGTTTTAATTTATTCCAAAAACTACGAACTGAAAAATTTGGGAAGTAATTTAAAAATAAATTGATTATTTAAAAAAGAGATCTTTCTGAATTCCATCGCTGGCGTTGAGATGCTGGTTTTGAAATTTAACCAGCAAAGCAAACCTACTTACAGCAATCTGCTGTTACTTCACCAAACCAGTATTGAAACACTTGACAGGATCCAATATGGCTGCCGAAGGAGAAAAAAGTGTATATAAAAAAGAGGGGAAGATGACAAAAATGCAGGAAATTGAGTATTATCCCACTGAATATGTGTGCGCATGCTCGAATAGCGATTAAATTGCAGATCGTAAGAGAACACTTGCATTAATAGATCTCTGAATCTTGTGTGAAATGGTGAGAAGCACGTGCAAAGCAAATCAGCAACAGTATCCGGAATTAGTATTAAAGTGGCTGAGATAGAGAGAGAGAGGGGGGGGAACGAGGAAAGTAAATGAAATTTAAGAAAAATGTAAATTCAAAATATACAAGATAACGTAAGCAAAAACGAGAATAGCATAGATATTGACAAAAAGCGACAAATAGATGAAAAATAAATAAATAAACACGAACAGGTATAACAGTATTCGTTGAAGAAAATAGATTCATCGAGCCGAGTTCGAATTCTTGACTAGGCTGTCTGGGTTTCATTTTGAGTTAGTTCTCTTAGGAGAGATATAGTCCAACTCCTCTCTCTAGTAGCAATGAGTAAGTTATCTTTTGATTGATTCTAATGACATGTATTTTCGCCTAGACTTATTTCATACTTAAAGGTTAGAGAGTTTGGTTCATATTCTTTGTGTTATTTTTAAAGAATTTTTTGGCATACGATCCGACCGATACGAATCATTTTTAAACAAATCGCTTTTACTCATAGATGAACCTTAACAGGTATTACCATTCCCTACAAAACGAACCTAGGAATAATCAATCATCCGCGGAACACTCGTATTTTTAGTTGACGCAGGATTTTCTTCTCTATAGAGGATACAAACGACTTATTCAAAGCGTCGCGAATGGACTTTTGATGAATAAATCAAGATGTAGCAAAAAAAAAGGGAAGTAAACGCAAAAACTTTTACGACATTCAATTTTATTATGATAATCCTTGTGTAAGTGTGAAGAGACTGTTGAAGAAAACGTATAATTCGCTGTTAATATCTGCCTAAGTAAATAAATTTTCATTCGCGATTAATTTTAAAATTAACACAAAATTATATATATATATATATATATATATATATATATATATATATATATATATATGCTCACATATGGTGAGTTTTATGAGTAAGAGGCGAAAAAAGAAAATGATGAAGAAAGAAAGAAAGTGAAACAGGTAAAAAAAATGAAAAACGAAAACAAAAAACAGTGAAAATAATGCCAAGTTAGATACTTCAAAAAATGCTCGTACAATAAGAGGAAATGGACCCGATGACACGATTTCAAATCCTGAACGAGGCTTTTTGCATTTAGCAGAGCGCTAATACCCTTAGGAAAGGTATTTATTTACCCAGCACTTCCACCACCAACTGGATGTAATACGATATCAATTTCTAAGTGGAGTAAAGCGGATTTTAATATAGGGTTTTCCTTCTCTTGTAGTTGTTGTCGAACTAAGGGTAAATAACCCATTTTATGCTTCTATTAACCCATAGAGAACAGGTGGATTCATGCTTTTCCGAAAATCATTAGAACGAAATGAAACACAAACAGGATTTAAACTCCGGTCACGGATTCCTTTTCCCACGATCATAATCGTTACACTAATCTCATCTAAATACCTTTAGAGATATCCCTCCAAGCAATGGGTAAATAGTTGGGCCTACTGGGTTCTTACACCTTTTTATGGCAACCAATCAAGGAGAAAGAAAATCTCTGAATTCAAACCAGCACTCAGCTTAAAAATTAACCCTGTGTCTTAGTATGCTTCTGGCTGAGGGGTTGGGTAAATATACATATACTTAAAAGCACTCGAAATACGACGCCTTTTACCTGTGTTGCTTTGACGCAACAAATACCCCTTTCTGGTAAAACTAAGTTCTTGGTTGTTTATAAAAAAAAATCTCTTTCTCGCATTTACTTAAGTAGGAACGAAAAAGGATTTATATGAAACTAGTGGACTGCCGGTATTTTATATGGAAGTCTGCCAAATGTAACCCTGTGTTTGATGGTGAAGATTTTTAATTGCTCAAATCCATTTGCCAGATTACGGCTTAGATGTTATTAAGAAGAAACCCATTACGTAGAATCTGCTCATGACACCAAAAGAATAACAGCCTATTCCCCCTTCTTCGCATAATCTCTTTTCAGATATCGTGTTCGATATTAGAGTATATACTAGACTTATCTGGAGACGTTCCAGAGATTTTCAATATTTCAAGAACCATTTGCGGGGCCTTGATATGAGTTTGCATCCAAACGAAGCAGACCTTATTGGGCATGTATGAATAAACGTTGTCCCGTGGGTTCATTCCTTCTGCAGTAAAAATCCTCTGAGTGAACTTGTGTACTAAGTGACCATAGCATTCACTGAAATCAAGAGAACAAATTATTCACGTTTCATATGGGGTTTTTGAAGATGCCACATCAACTTTTTATTCAATATTCATTACATTTTTATTGTACGGTTATTTGTCTGTAATCAACTGACTGCAACGTTATATGGTAGCAAGTATTATTTTCCCACACAAACCATTTCTACAAATGTTTGCGTCATTATTTCTTTTTAATGTCCTCTAAATCCCCAAATTTTATCTAGGGGATAAATTTTCTTTTTAAGAAACAAGAAAAATTACAAAGAGTTCGGTTTAGTTTCGTTTATATATCAGCAAATCAACCCCATATGGGTAATTTAATACCGATATTCCATTCAGTCCAATCAACTATTCCTATGAAATAACAGCAATCAATTGTTTGCATAAAACATTTTGCTATTAAATATTACCATCTAATGCTGATAATTTTTACGCAATTAAGTTTCAAGTAACTCTTCCTATTTAACTATGATCATCATTCCTTTGTACACCTGTGTTCCTATCTGATATTAATAATTCAGACAGTTTTATGGTTTCAAATATTTCTTTTTAAATTTATCTTGTCATACAACCAAACTTAGTCTAATTTTTCAAGTAGTACTCATTGTTATAATTTCCTTTCTATTCATCTACAAATGATTTTGGTAAGGTTTGCGTTATTAGATCAAAAATCATAACTATATTTTGTACGTTCCATTTCAATCATTCTTAAATAGAATGTTTTATTTGTCAATAAAAATCATAGCCCAGTCGGTTGGGGCTGTAGAAAACACCGATGGCATCTCTGCAGACGAGTAAGAACCTCCATTAGTGTCATGATACGACATAAAACAATCTGATGATGAGGCTCAGGTAATGCTGGAGCTTTGGAGAATGCAGAGTATCTCTTCAGTGCCATCATTCCCAGGTCCAGTCTATCTATGGATCAAATAGAACTGTTTGACATTTAAACTCACTGCAAACAAATAACATATGTTAAATTGAATTAGAAATAAAATTGTTTGATAATTTAACTGCATATAAACAAATGACTGAATTGTTGGGTTTATTTACAAATCATAAATTCCTAATATATGTGTAAACCGGATTTGGCATTAAATAACCTAGAATGATTGATATACGATAAAACCCAATAAAAATCAGTTATATAGCACAAAGTATTCAGTTTTATAAAATAATCTGACCTCATTTATATGGTTCTAATTGTTCTTATCTAGTTTCAAGTAACTATTCTTATTTAATGTTAATTTTCATTTGTTTGCACAGTGATATATGATTTTAAGTTTGCCTATCAAATAATTATAATTCTTAGACATATATATTTTAACGGCATCCTAACTTGTACAACATTCTGGGTCAAAGTATATCTAGAAGTAATGAAGAAGAGAGGATATTCCACACTCCTCAGACATCTAGAATTGAACCCTTAACATCGGATGCAGTTTTATGTCGGACACCTCTTTTAGTGGTGGGGCTACTCATCCTGCTGCAGAAGATGAATACGTAGTATCATAAGGCCTGTTGGCAGGCTGAGTTTTAATTTGTCTCCTTGTGGTTTCCTAAAGTTAAAACTATCGTCAAAATGGTGTGTATAATATTCAGGAGGACACGGTAAAACTGCTGATGAGAATCCCGAGTGGTATTTACTGGCTGTTTGTTACACAGCAATAAATAATCATTAGAAGACTGTTCATTAATGACCTCCATCTATTTCAGTTGCTATATATCAAGATATTTATACATCTACCAACTTTTTAGATTTTTTTCTGTCTCTTAAGAGTTTACACCATTATATCTTTTGAAAAGGTCAAAAGAGGAGAATTCTGAAAGAAACTGAAGCCCTATTACCCTAGACAGGCTATTTATTCGTTAATATTAAACAGTTGGTTACTTTTCAGATAGACCTCGTATATATGTGTGCGCTGTAATATATATATATATATATATATATATATATATATGGGGGGGTGAGTAGCTAGGCAGCAGTCATTCATTTAAACATGTTTGATTAAATAATAAAGACACATTTTATCTATATAATCTAATTAAGATACTATCAAGTTTCCTGATAAAATGTGTCATTATTTAATCAAACTTGTATATATATATATATATTAGATAGATCCACTAATTGGGGAATGCTGAACGTCTTAAACATGAATCCCTCTGTTTACAGAGGAATATGAAGACTGAAAATGGATGTAAGAGCATTTTAAATGCTTGTTCAACTTTATAATGACTACTATTTTCTGTATCTTTTATGGTATGATGTAAAAGAAGGTAAGTTCTGTGAAAGGAACTAAATTACACTCGGTGATTAGGCTCGAGTTCTAAACACTAGCAAATGTGGAGTCAAGCTGTCATTGATATTGAACTGGAATGATCGAAACTTAAGGTGTTAGATTGATCAGTTTGGAATACTATATAAAATGATTCTGAACTACTTTAACATAATAGCTCTAACAAAACGCATTGTGTAATTCAGTATGAAGTATTTTTGTTTTAGTGATTTTTAAGCATATTAATATATTAGCGCTGAAAGCAATTAGTATCGTATAGAGAGTGCAAAATGTTTATGTGGTTAATGTGATTGTGAAAATAGAAATAGATTTTTTAACCGCAAAGAAATGCATGAAACGATATAACTGCACGAGAAATTGTCATTATTACATATCAATGGATAACTGAAATCGTACAATTGCTCGCAGATCTTTGGTTTTATATATGAATACTTAAAAATGTATAACTTTGAAAAGTATTTATATTAACACTAACTAGTTGAATCAATAACAATTTATAAATATTATTTTTGCAATTCTTTTTACATCAGAGTAGGTTAATGGTTTTACCCTGGAGTCTGAGTGACAGCAAGTCCCCTCAAGTTTCCAGGACTCTTCTCAGTATTCTAGCCAATTTTAATAATGATGCAGTTTGGATGATCTCGGTTGGTTCTTCGATTTCTACCTCTTTCATTCCTCTTACCCAGCCTTCTTGGACCGATCCGAGCGCACTAATTATGATTAGTATCACTACTATCCTGTTCCAAAACATTTTACTTCTCAGGCAAGGTCCCAGAATTAGTTTCTCATTTGGTTTTTTTATTTCACTCAGTGGCCGAAACGGCAAATTTCACTGTTCAGCAAGCTAACTCTCTCTCTCTCTCTCTCTCTCTCTCTCTCTCTCTCTCTCTCTCTCTAACAGGTTTTCTGCCCTGAAATATGTGATCTGCTTGTATCTCAAAATCCCAGATAATTTTGTGCATCTCATTCTCAAGGACACATTCTGATTTTCTTGTACCATTTCATTGTACGATCAAATTTCAATTTCTTACACAATTCCAAGTGGATTTTCTTCTCCACTCAGTCGTGTCTCGTCTTGTATTCCTTTTCAGCTAGTTAGCTGTATTTGCTTAGTTTGTCCTTATGGCGTTTCATTTTGTATAATATCAGAAGAGATTCAGTTTCTATCCTAAAGTTTTCTTTTCTTGGCTATGTTTTTGTCTTGTTGTGAGAGATTTCGCCAGTTTGTGGCTTGAATCATCAATAGAGTTATTTTTCTTCCTATCATTGTTTCCTCGTTATATTTGTTCTGGTGATTTTTATGTTTTCTGTGCTGTTTCTGATTGCTGTAATTAGTTTTTCTTTACTTTCTTTTTGTTGTCTTCGAGTCGTTATATCTATGCATCCACACCATCTTCAGTGCTGGCGAGTCTTATTCCTACTTCTTCACAAAATAACATGTCTGTCATATTTGGGATAAAAGGCCTTTGGCATCATCATACTTTCTTGTCTTCGGGCTGTTCCATTTGTTGAAATTGTTCCCAAGTCCATTTCAGGAATGATCCCCAGTATAATACAATGGGGAAAACCTAGGTGTATATTTAATTGGTGAGATTTTTACTGTTCTGCTTGATTTCAAGAAGTTTTCTCGTTCGTATGAGATATTTTCTAAACAATTTTTCCTTTAATCTCAACTTTTTTTATAGTTCCAATCCCAAAATTCCCAAGATTTCTTCTGACGAAGCGCCCTGATTCTTTCTCGATTTGGCAGTTATTTGTATGCTTCTGCTTTTCACTATTCGCACGGTGTATCATAGCGGTACTATAGAGACGTTAGACCCCCATTGTGACTTTTCTGTAGTAACAAGTTGACGAACCCAAATCTCTGTTAAACATACACCAAGGTTTTATTGACTATTAGGTAGCAAAAAGCCACTGGGAGAAAGAAAGGGAGTACGAAACATGAGACAAAGGCTTCAGCTAGATAAAAATATAAGCAAGATATCATAGTAGGAAAGAGCGAGTAGACAATGAACTTGAATTTTTCAGGTTCTAACATACTTATCTACTGGGTCCCGTAGTCTAACGTCCCCTTTGGAACGTCCCCACCTCAATTATGGCGTGTAAACTTTTGTTCCTTCACGTCTTCGTGGCTGGTGTTCTACTGATGTTTACACCTTCTTACGTATTGCAGTCGAATCCCAAAGGACACAAGTTGACGTGTCGGGAGCAGAGACATTAACTTCCGCTCGCGTATGTGTAGGAAGTTTTTAATCTCCAATTTTTCTTTTCTCATTTTCAGCCTTGTTATTCAGCAACTACTGTCAGCTTTATTCATCTATTTATTTATCTATTCCTTCAATTTCTTATTAGCCGTTCAATTACGTTATACATGTCATATTTTGTTATACCAAATTCCATCCCTATATCCTGATTATATATTCTTACTGTTTGTATTAGTGTCTTCAATTGTTTTTCATTTTACAAACAACTTGATGCCATCTGTGTATATTAGGTAGTTTATATTTTCTTGTTAATTGGTAGATTTGTAGCCCCCTGTGCATTTTCTAAGTATGTAACTGAGTGGCATCATCGTTATTACAAATAGCAATGGTGACAGCTCATCTCCCTGGGAGAGACCTCCTTGAATTTTTACCTCAGCAAAAGTTTTTCCTCCTGTGGTCAATTCTACATTCCCGTTTTTTCTTGGCTTCATGATGAACTTCATGACAAGGTCCGATATCTTGTGTATTATTGATTCTTGCACCGGAAATTGAAGTAAAAAAGTGTTCAGTTTTGGGTTACCCTAACTGCAATTTTAACTTGGACTAATAAGATAAGCTTCCAAACAGAAATGTGATTTTTACTTTCCAGTTTTATTGATAGATTCCGGACAAGATTTTTGAGCGAGGAAAAACTTTCTTCTTGTTCATTTAATAGTTTTATTAACAAATACTTTTTTTTATCTAATACATTCTATCTTTTCATAGGTTATATTCTTGTCTTTAACTGTCAATAACCAAAGGATTAAATGCAAAATCATGTAGTTACCTTTTAACAATATTCTACACCATTGATCCACGCTCTATCTGCAAGGTTTCGAAAAGGTCCCCACCAAAAGTTAATGTCCTGGATGTGACTCTGAATTTCATCTGGTGGTAAAGCACCAGCTCTTGAGTCCTAGTGAGTTGGGATCAACGCTTTATTACAAACACTTCCACATTTACTGTGACAAGGGGAGGTACTACCTGTTAAGGATCCATCTATGGGTTAAAAATAAGCTTTAAAGTTATTATAAATACATCAGAATACTTGAAACCTTATAAAATTTATAGGTATTATAAGGAAGAACAAGTCACTTAAAACCATATAATAGATTGGGTTCGGCATTGAAGAGCGCTACGAAGGTTAACATGGTGTAAAACCAACCAACCCAACTCTGATCAATATTCTGGGAAAGAAAGGATATCGATAATAAATTAATTGCTATCTCAGTTACATCTATAATTCTATGGTATGAAAATAATATTCAGCACAAAAGGAAGCCTAATATATTCTTCATTCAATTACAAATTGAACAAGAAATACGTTATTCTCTAATTTAGCTTATCTTAAAACCAAGCCTCTGATAAAAGCTTGTATTTGATACGATGCTTATGCTGGTTTGCACGTATTTATTGTCAATAAAAACACTCTGACAATTTCTTTCTTAAAAAGTTTATTTTACTACTATTATTTCTTGCTGAATCAAAGTGGATATTATTAAGTATTAGCGTAATGAGTAGAGTGTTCGTCAATTGTCCGGGAGACCAGGGTTCGATCCCAGGTCGAGTTATACCAAAGAATCAAAAAATGGTACTTGATACCACTTTTTTAAACACAGCATTATAACTTAAGGATCAAGGGTAAAGTTAAGCAATCAAGGGAAGGAATAGCGCCCTCCCCAACACCCCAGTGTGGTAGGTATTGAAAGGAGAGCCTTCGGGTCCCCCTCAACTAAGGTCACCAAGTTTACTTATTGTCTATATCCAAATTCTACAAAATTGAAACTCTGAAGACAAGGATATAAATATTTACCTATTCTGCAAAATTCTATTTAATATGTATACTTTATCGACAATTGTTCCATTCTTATTCAGTGGGTTTCGTTAATAAGTTATATCTGAAAATATTCGCTTTTATTGTATTCATAAGGAAATCATAAAGTTCCGGAATCTTTGGTCATTAAAATTATTCGATGTATAAGGATATGTTCCTGATAATTAGATACAATATATATATACACACACACACACACACACACACACACATATATATATATATATATATATATATATATATATATATATATATATATATATGTATGTGTGTGTGTGCATAATCTATTGATTACAATCAACTACAAATTGTAGAACATTTCCGCTCAAACGATTACAATTTTAGAAAATATGTAGAATTTCACTCCATAAAAAGAAGTGAAAAAACAAATACATTCGACAAAATAATGAAGATAAAAAAACAGGAAAATGAATAGATAAAAAATCCTCAGACACTCACCCAAAATAGATTAAACATCAAACTTAATTGAATAGGATAGACAGACTTAGGATGACACACAAATATTTAAAGAAGCAAATTAGTACAGCCAACAGTCCCGGCTAATTTGAAACAAATTCCACTTATGGTTAAATTGTACCTCCCAAAAGGAGAGCTCACTAAACAGGTGTCCACGATTACGGAGATCCGACAAAAACCAGTTGAAGACACTTAGATACCAGAAAATAATTTGCCCAGTCGGCTGGGGCTGTAGGATACACCGATGGCATCTTGCAGAGGTGTAAGATCCCCCAATAATGAGTTTCCTGGATATGACACTAAACAATCTAAGGGTGAGGTTCCAATGATGCTGGAGCTTTGGGGAATGTGGAGCACTACTTCATTGCCATTACTCCCACGTCCAATCTGGCCCGGAATGGTAGCATCTAATAGGATTCTATCTATGGGTTCAATAGAACTAACTGCATACTCATGCTAAACTGAATTGTTTGAATTGTAACTGTTTGACTAAACTGAATTGCTTGGAATTGAAACATTTTTGACAATGAAACTGTACTTCCATTTAAACTGCGTGCTTATGCTAAATTGAATTATTTGAAATGGATCTGTTTTTGACATTGAAACTGTACTTACACTTAACTCAATTGTTTAATATAGAACTGTTTTGACATTTAACTGTGTGTAAACAAAATCTGCACTTACACTAAACTGAATTAACTGAATTAGAACCGTTTAAATAAATTGAATCGCTTGAAATAGAAATGCTTTTTACAATTAAACTGTTTACTTATGCTAATCTGAATTGCTTGAATTAGAACAGACTATTTGCATAAAAATGAATTTGGCGTTAAATAACCTCCAAAGGTTGATAGGCCATAAAACCCAACCAACCAACCAAGCAGAAAATATTTTTTCGTTCAACAGATCGATATACTACATTACTACGTTACATCGCTTCATTTATAAAATACCAATTCTTTTAAAAAATCTCTTTTACAAAGTTTCTAAAAACATGTTTCTGCACAAAAGTCTTGTCTCCTAACGATAACCTAAAGTCAAATCTATCTAAAAATAAATGACACAAAAACAATATTCCTTTCTGCCGTATCACTATTTTTCCTTATATAGAATTTGCTGGAGCAAAGTGTGGAATAGCATTTCAAACATTTCTTTTTTAGTCTGATGAATCAAATTTTTACAAAAAAACAAGATAATACTAAATTTTCACGATTAGCTCTCTTATTCAAATACTTTTTAAAATTAAAATTCAGACCAATATGTGTGAGCAAAAAAAGAAAAAAAAATCTATGATTCACTTAACGCTGAAACGAAGCCAAAGTTTCTTTGTCTACTGTATACAGAGCAAAAAATACTTTACAGAAAAGGGTCTGTTTAAGGAAAAGGGGAAAGAAGGATTTAAGAAAAAAACGAAAAGAAATATTTTAACTGCTCTCATTACGGCTTTATGAAGTACTCAATAACGCCAATAGCAAAGCACGTTAATGAATTGAAAGTCCACGAGAAAACTGTGATGACAGCAATTAAACATGATTTAAGATCAGACCTTAACTTCCTTGATTACGCTATATGGGGCGTTTTAGAAGACAAAACAAATGCAACTTCCCATCCAAATACTTGTTCGCTTAAAACTGCTATGGGGAGCACTGGAATGAAATATCTGAAGAATTTATTTTGAAGGTATGCAAATCGTTTCGAAGGCGTGTTGATACAATAATTGAAAAAAATGACGACCATATTGAGTAAAATTACTGTTTTGTGTCTGTCTTATTTAGTTGTTTATTTTAGAAATTAGAATTAATCTTCTTTATTCAAGAATATTCCTAATATAGCTTTCGTACCAGATAGATAGATAGATAGATCTTGAAGTTCTTGAACAAACTTAAATTGTTATGAATTAGAGCAATGAAACATGGGTGCTATTTCACAGGTTCATACAACAAAAACACCGTTGATATCGTGTTGGTAAAACATTCTTTGACTCTTCTAAATATTTTCGTATAAATGAAAAAAAAAAGGTAATTCCTTTGTTCAGGATGATGCTTTCTTTATATTTGCTGTACCCTGCATCATTCTTCCTTATATGTCTTTGAATATTTAAGAAAAAAACAACACAAAAAAACAACAAAAGACACATGAAAATGACCGACGAGGAGAATAAAAGATTGCTGTCATTCAAAACATCTCTCACACATACTCACACACTCACACATATATGTAGAATTTGTAAATTGTACTATCTGATTTTTTTCACATCAGCAGAATTATAGATCAGATATATATATATATATATATATATATATATATATATATATATATATATATATATATATTTGATATATTTGTTGTTATAAGTGTTATACCTCGGTAGTTCTTGGCTAATCCAATGTCATAGTTTTTAAGGAAGAAAAAAAGAAAAGAAAACGGCTTCGAACTGACAAAGAAAAGAAGCAGAAGGTACCATGCAAAAACAATTACCGACCCCGACTACGCTGATGACATAGTGATTCTGGAAAATACACCCAACCAACCCGAAACACTACTGCATAGTTTGGAACGAGCCGCCGCAGGCATTGACCTCCATGTCAATGCAGACAAAACTGAATATATGTGCTTTATTCAAACTGGTGACATTTCCACACGAGACAGAACCTCTCTGAAACTGGTAGACAAATTCAGCTACCTAGGAAGCAATGTCTCATCAACCGAAAAAGACATCGACACGCGGCTAACGAAGGTATGGACAACTATCGATAAGCTATCGATCATATGGAAGTTAGACCTGACCGATAAAATGAAACGCAGTTTCTTCCAGTGTCGATACTGCTGTATGGATGCACTACTTGGACGCTTACAAAACGGCTGGAGAAGAAGCTAGACGGCAATTACACAAGAATGTTGCGAGCAATATTGAACAAGTCCTGGCCACAACACCCAACAAGGCACCAACTATATGGCCTCATGCCTCCCATCACGAAAACTATCAAAGTTAGACGCACCAGACATGCAGGACACTACTGGAGAAGGATGAACGAGCTCATAAGTGATGTACTCCTATGGACACCCACATATGGCCGAGCAAAAGTAGGACGACCAGCTCGAACATACATACAACAGCTGTGTGAGGATACGGGATGTAACCCTGAAGACCTGCCAGAGGCGATGAATGATAGGGAGACGTTGAGAGAGAGAGGGTCAGGAATATCCGTGCTGGCACCATGACATGATGATGATATGTATATATCCTGCGATTTCCAACTGGACGATATGCAAAAAATACGAGATTTGTCTGTTCCTGTAATTACGACCCATAACTCCTGCATGGTTGACTCAGATTCTATTGTTGGCATTTTCATTGAAATTGACGGACAAGGACTTAGAGTTTAGCTTTTTTTTTTAGCTTTTCTTGTTGAGGAATGAGAAAACACAACTGTGATAGCTGGCAGTTTAAAAACTGTCAAAATTCTCTATTTGTGAAGTCCGAGTCGTCGGAGTAGACAAACAAAAGAAATAGATTTATGTTCATTTGCTCATGTACGTGTATGTGAATCAATGTGTGTGCTTCTGTCGATGCGTGTCTGTCTGTGAGGGTATAAGATTGTGTGTGTGTGTGTGTGTGTGTGTGTGTGTGTGTGTGTGTGTGTGTGTGTGTGTGTGTGAGTGTGTGTGCATTTTTGTCAGTGTGTGTGCGCGAATGAAGTTTCATATAAACTGACCAATAAAAAATCTAGTCATCCTATCATCTACTTCGTGCTAGCACGAATGTGTTTAGTATACCTTCAGATAATGCGCAAGAACAAAGACAACAAATAGCCAACATTTCGAGGACACACCGGATCTTGTAAGGTCAGATCCTATCGTGTCTGGAGGATATGGTCAAACAAAGTCGCCTACAACTGGACATGTAATCTATCTGTCAGTTTTTTAACGTTAAAGCCTTAGCGATTCCAATCAGACCAACGCTGCGTGACAGCATTCAGCGCTTGGCAAGTGGAACACATATCAGAATTACTTCGAGATAAATGTGTAGTTAGAGGTGGATCAAGGCTAACCTGACCTTGGCGTTGACTTCTGATCACGCAAAAACTACCATCAAAGACTAACATTAGTCCACGTATTCATTGTTATTTAGAGATAGTGGGTTATTTTATGGAGCTCTTCTAACTCGGCAGAGTATAGCTGAACAAATTAGTCTTCTATTTTTACAAGAATATATATATATATATATATATGTGTGTGTGTGTGTGTGTGTGTGTGTGTGTGTGTACAATATTTGCTGTGTATCTCCACTACTTGAAAATATGTTTGCATTTGAATGAGTCAGTTTAAAGATTTTCAAAAGTTTATTGACTGATTGATTTTAAATGTTTGTCAACCTGTATAGAGTTATTTTGCCTTGAGGTAAGGGAATCCCGTTCATATTTACAATTTTTACCCTGTTTATTTATGATTCGTAGTGGATTTTTATACCTTAAGAAACAACCCCAAAATGTAAATATAAATGTACAATGCACGTAAATCCCGAACCTCTTGAAACAAATCAACACAAACAAGTTGGACATCATTCAATAAATCATCAATCCAATTATGGGGTGTAATGATTTCAATTATTAATTAGTATCCTTGTGTCTATGTATTAGAACCTAATAAAGAAGTCCCCAAATATTTCACCCCGAAGGACACAAAGCTTAACTCAGAACTTACATAATCATATTCATATTTTTATTAGGAGGAACAGTCACCAGAATGCAAAAAACGTTAACTTCTCCATAACATTTAAGTGTTCTGAAGAATTTCATAATAATACAAATTTAGTGTCATTCTTTTATTCATTGATGCCAAAAAAGTGGGACAGATTTGTAAAAAGTCTGTTTCATTTTGGCCTTCTGAACAAACTAGCTTGAAATTACGGCCGTAGAGCGCGTTTTCAAATTAGTTTAATTTTTTTCATTCAACCACATCTTTTCCTTGTCAGAAAAGATGTGTCTGTAATGATAATTATGAAAACTTATTGAAAATAATGCTTGAAATATTAAAACCCATCAACTTGCAGAGAAAAAAATCCTATTGAGTTATACTGGTATATTTGCTTTTGAAGAAAAGATTGTTAGATTGTATTTATTTATGGGCGAATTTCTATATTGTATCGGAATGTGTGTATGACTTTATTTCTTCAAGTCCAAACGCAGATGTGTTGAATATTTCTCTTTATCGCAAACCAGCTTTGCGCGCGATCAAAACAAAATGCGATACTAAACTGTACTCAGCGCTCTGATGTGGGATGAAAAAGAGGCGCCTCTCTATATCGAATCTTCTCGCTCAACTAGTTGACTAACAACAACATCATATTGGAAGGAGCGGTCTTTGAACTTAATAGCGCTGGATTTTCGCCAAAGCTTCGCTTTGAAGGCGCAAACAACTTGTGTTGAAAATCCTAAACGTGTTCCTTTACTTCGAAAGATGGAAAGCCGAAGGTTAAAACAGGTGATGAAACAGTTTTGTAGGACTGACATCAAAAGTTTTATCCTCCTACTCTCCCTAAAATGTCCGCCTCGTAAACGTCGACTCTCGGCAACCAAAAGCGAATCCGTATTGGCTGTTTGGATGGCTATGTCAAAGTTGAGACAGATGAGTTAAATAAAAGTCAAAGCGCTGACTATAGTTTTGAAACAAACGATTATAAATACGGCTCTCCCTGAAGTATAAAATCGGAACGGAATAAAAAAAACGTCATCACCGGTTCACTGAGTATGGACTTCTCCATTTTTTGCTTTGCGGTGAAATTAACAAAAGTAATGTATTCATACGTGCATAGACAGAGAAGAACTTGCTATTTCACTTGCTGATGATTGGTGAGGGTAAGAATTCGCTGACTGTATCCTCTGCAGATGAATAAGATTCCCTCTCAAAAAATGGGTGTCCTGGATATCTGATTAGTGTGGGGGCATCCCTTCATTGCCATTATTCTAGATCCTCTCTGACCCTGAGAGACAGTTTCTGTTAGGGTCTCATCTGTGGTGCGACTAGATCTTTTTAAAAAGAATTAGTATTCTATAGGAATACTTGGTACCATATTACTGTAAATTATTCGTATTAAGAATAGTTGCTTAAAGCTATAATTGTTTTCTAATAATAATAGCAATAGATATACTAATTATTCAAACCATACTACTGTTGGCCAACAGATGACTGTTATTAAATAGAAATAATTAGTTGAAATTTTTTGATTATTAGTATTTGAATAGAATACTTAAAATCATGTGCAAATTATTTGTATTAGATAGGAATACGTGATATCATATAACTGTGTACAAAAATCTCTTTAAAAATAGCTACACAAAAATGTGAATATGAATGTACTAGGAATTCATTTCCATCGCCCCTTGGCATAAAATATACCTTAACGGTTAAATTTAATCGGGTGAGACAAAGAACATGATTGATGTAGATGTACACACTCTCTGAACCTTCCATCACTAAGACAAAATTTCCTAAGTTAATAAACTGAGGAATGGCATAGATTATTTCCGGCAGAAATCGCGGGGACTGGATTTTTTAACTCAACCTACCGTTACTGTTATGTGACACTAATTTAAATATTACTTTGAACCAGGTTCTTTCAGGACTCATATGATCATTGTTCTTCACACCTTTTTTCATTATGAATATTCTCGGTAGTGAGAGTGAAGTGATCGCTCATCACCATCTTTATGCTCTGAATTCAGACTTATCCTTCTCCCAGCTTCGTAGACTACATATACATCTAAAGATCTGAATCAGCCTTGCTATTTTATCAAAGCTGGTGTAGAATTGAATTCATACTTCCTGAACCCTAGCAGCGACATTCAGACTTTGAACACGGCTTGTCGATATTATTTTTATCGATAAACATTACACCACTGAATCTAATCAATGAGACTAACCCGAGAGGAATGTTTTTTAAAAATCAGTTAAATTGCAAATTTGACTCATTAAGTAAAAAAAAAAAAAAATGAAAGTAATAGTTGTCTTAATTTCTGAGACGAAGCTTGTTGATTTTTATCATTAAGGGTTTTCGGACTACTGTCTTCATTTTTATTGTTATTTCCACACCGTTTCAGCCGATATGTCCACGGGCCTTCTTCAACTGTTTATCGAACTCGAGAACCTACACGGAACTTCGAACTACATCCTTCATTGAATCAACGGGGGTCACCTGTTCTGATTCCATTAACCATAACCTGGTATTAGAGTTAAGAATTTCTTTATTGTTACTCGCCTGCAATCAGGATTGAACCTACAACCTCTTGATGATTGTTTCCTTAGACGCTTAGGAAACCAACACCTATAACCGTTACGCTATGTGTCCTGCTGGATGAAGTTGAAATAATTGTTAGAGAAGAACATTAGAGGATCAGACGCCTTAAGGTATCAGCGCATATGTTAGGCTACAGTGACCTGTTGAGTAGACCAAGTATAGGGATGAACACAATATTGGAACCGGTAATTAAAAAGGTTAGATTTTTTTTTTAAATCTGAATATGAGCACAGGTAAAAATCATACATAATAGTAGTAATCCTAGTTAAGTAATAAAATTAAGTTTATAAGTCCCAAAAATTCATTCTAAAACGTCCAGCAGGACACATTGCTTAACGGTTATGGGCGTTGGTTCCCTAAGCTTCTGAAGAGACAATCATCAGGAGGTTGCGGGGTCAATCCTGCCTGCAGGCAAGTAATAATACAGTAATTCTCTACACTTGTACCCGGTTATGGTTAATGGAATCAGAACATGTGATAAAGGACGTAGTTCGAGGTTCCGTGAAAGTTACCAAGTTTGACAAACACCTGAAGAAGGCCAGAGGACATATCAGCCGAAACATTGTGGAAAATTCAATAAAGATGAAGACAATAGATCGAAAACCGTTAATGATAAAAATGAAAGTAATTTTCTTTAATAAACTGTGATTAAACTCGTGCTGAATACATTTTTGATGAATATTGTTTTTATTTCTAAAATAAAACAAGGGTTCGTTCAAAAATTTTCATTTTGATTGTGACGGTCAGTATGAAATATATGATTAGCTATCATTGATGTAACATTTCGGCACCAGCTAGGAAACCATCTTCGTTGCTATGAGAATCATAATTAGTGACAAGTGAAACATAGCAGAAAAGCAAGAACATACAAAATACCTTTTTCACCTGTAAAAAATATGTAACTATCAGCGAACAAGGCACTGTAGTAAGATTGTAACTAAATTGAAATAGAATCTTCTCCCTGATATTTTTGACAATCCATGTAGAAATCCGATCCGACAAATTGCCCAAACTGGCACGTATAAATGATATGCGAATTAAACATTGATTTAAAACGTTTGTGATCGACTATGGGAAACTATTAGTAATTCTCATGTAAGCATACACTTTTTGATAGAATCTCGAATTATACAGAACTTTTAAATTCGATCGGACACATTGCTGGTTGAAAAAAGCAGAGTATTTTAGTACCTCTGGTTTTTATATCACAGTGGTCAGTTTATGTTTCCATAGCAACATGGCAGATATCAAACGAGTGGCTGAATAATACAACAAGGGGAGATAATCGTATGTTTTGCATCCAATATCATAATCAAAATGACCATTTCTGAAGAATACTATGCTTCATTTCATCTTGGCTCTCATTACATCAGACACATTAAGAATATAAGAATCAGATATTTGGTATTGTACAAGGAAATGAACGCTTTTTGTCAACTTCAACTAAAAAGCTTTCCCGAGAAATTCGAAGTTATCTAGATGTTTTACTTTTCTTGTGAAATATTTTTAATTCTTTTTTTTTTCTTTCTACAGAAAATTTTTCCAAAGTTTCTTTCAAATTTCGAATTTTAATCACTTATTATTTTCCAGTCGACTGGCTACCCTGCAGGGTTTTAGACCCCCATGACAATTTTGTCCTGGGTATAATATTGAAATGGTGAATCTCCAACTCTGGAGCTCTGGAGAGTGAGGAGTCAACTATTTGTTTCAATTACTACCAGTTCCATGCTGATATAGTAGTATATTTTAGGGTCTAATCTATGGCGCAAATAGATTTAGTTAAAAATATTAGCATTAGATAAGATTAATCAAAATTATACAACTATGTGTGAATTATGTGTATTAATAATAATCCCTTGAAGCTATGATTATTTACAAAGATTCATTATTACTTATGAGAAGCCTTATATTTCTTTAAAAAAAAAATGACTGACTTTGGTATTAAATAACCCAACACTTGTTTTTCAGGCCATAAAACCAACCAAATACTCAACGTAATAACTTGTAACACGTAAGATGAAATACAAAATTAAAAAAGTGATTTTTTGCAAAGATCAAAAATAATCAAATCCGCTCTTTTTATCAATTGTCATTCATAATATCTCCGGAATGGTTGGTCATCAAAAACTTGTTCATTGGCTTTAAGGAATAATCATCCCGCGTCTATGATATGTTGATAAATTCTTTGACTCTGGCAAAAGAAAGAATACATTTTTGAAGATTTGAATTGAAAATATTTGTCCTTTTTTAGTTTGGCATCCTTCATTCAAACGGACTGTCAAAGCTTGGGAGATGAAGTTGTCCAAAAATTCCATTAGCTTATACCCAAATACCAATAGTTCGCAGGGGAGGAAAAAAAATTCTCTCAATGCATATATATATGTGCGTGTGCGCGCGCGCAAAGTAAGTAAACTTTAACAGAGAAAATATGTTTAAGATACATTTATTGAAATATTATCATCAAAATTTAACCCAACTCATTTTTAATGACTGCGGGCCAACTGAAATGTACATTTTCAATTCTAAGTTTTAAGAAATTTGAGGATCATTCCTAAAATGTTTGAAAATCTGCCTTCGAATTCTTATTTGTCTCTGAATATTCTGCCTCCAATAGCATATTCTCTTGATGGAAACAAATTTAAATTTTTATTTACTATATCTGTTGAATGTGAAGTGCGTAAAATAAAATCCCATTCTAACGATCTGATTTTCAGTTCGTTGAGTTGCAGTCGTAGAAAATTAAAGTGATTACACTTTAGATGAATATATTGAAAAAATTGAACTTACATATGAATTTACATTTTATCTGGTAAAACTTCATTACATTGTGAACGTTCAAATATCTATCTATCTATCTATCTATCTTATTGTGCAATACAGTCGAGAAACTGGGTTCTGTAAATGTGTTTTTATTAGTAAAAAGACATGAATAGTTCCTCATACTGAGAGGCGACACAAGAAATATAAGGAATCTGAAATCTAACAAGTGTAATCTTGGAATAATGATTTTCCTTTAATTGTACATGAGGGTTATCAGCATTCATTGGGCTAGTACCAAAAAAATAGAGGAAAGTCAACACAGACTTGCATATTGTGCCGGTCTAAGTGTAGTACCGGAAGTGTGATGGTGGTCAAGCGAACATTTCGAAGAAGACCGAAAAAACAAAGTGACCAAAAGTAAAACTTTATAATTTCATCTTTAGGATTCGGGAAACATTCCAAGTGAATTATACCGTGGTGTGAATAGTTAAGACAACAGTCGGAAGAATGATCAACAAAGTCCAACACCTCGTCCAGTAAGACAATAAATATATTCTTGATCTAGTACTCTAGACTAAAAACATGCAGTTAGCAAAGATCTGCGGAGGCCCCCAGATTCAATCGACCAAGTGGTGTCGCGCGTTAGCTGAATGATACTTCTCACAGAAAAAAGGTGTTCGGTGTTCTATGAATGCCAAGAAAAGAGGACGGCCTTCTCGATTCGCCCTCTCATTTGGTAGCTGAGGTAGAGACAAAAAAAATTGTATGAATGGAGATCTACTCAAAGATACGCGAAGAGTTGTCCCTGCCCTTCAACCATTTTCGTCTACTTCCACTGCCTCTAAAACTACACGTTAAGAATAAAGCAACAAAGGACGAGTTGTCTTTTAGTGATTTTTCTTGACCATCAGACGATCCTGTATTACCGAAACCGAAGTCAACAGCGACTATGCTACACAGAAAGCTATAGATAATCTTGTTAAGTATGAAGGGAATATATTTTTTAGCAGTTGAAAGTTTTGCAAACATCCAATGATGATATTGTGCAGCTTACTTTTTTTAACTTCCCGAGGTAACTGCATGATATGTTTACTTTTTGAAGCATCATTCGTCTTTGTTAAAAAAATTCACAGTATATATAAGGTTCTAGACTCGATACGTTGCCTTGTTGATTGAATTGGTTTGGTAGGTTTAATTTGTTTAAAGGCATATCAAATAAATCCTCATAGGCTATTTTATGACAAAATAGGATTCATCTATAAATACTTTATTACAATTGCAACCAAATTTTCAATTGTTATGGTATTTAATTTTAATTTGTATTTTTCTCTATAATTATTTGTTTGAAGTTATATGATGAAATATTCCTTCCTAATACGAATTTATTCACAATAACAGATTCTAACATTTGAGGAGAATTAGATTTTTGTGTTTTTCCGACTACATCCAACGATAAAGCATCGCAGACATAGCTGTCATCAGTGACTCTGAAACATTCGGTTTTAATCTTTTAATAAGCCTCTAGAAAACTCTCTAAGTGATTCTCAAAGAAAATATCCTGTCTTTAATAAATGGTTGATGTCGTTTTTGGTGGTGATGATGATAATGTGGCAATCTTTCTATTCAGCCAGCACAATTTCACCAGCTGAACGAAGTTGTGTAGATTGATTTAAGACTGGATTTGTGATTCGCAGTTTTGGGCTGAAAACGGACAAGCCACGGATTAGCTCCAAGAAAGAAGGAAAAATAGAAAACATAAATTCCGAGAATATAACGACTGGTTCATAATTTTCTTCTCGAGTCTTTCTTGGTCAGGGAGATGCATGTGACACTTTGCAAATTGAAATTGGCCACTGATTTTTTTATTATCGCATTATGAAAAGCTGTTAAAATTTCTTTATCTCGGTCAGTGACTAAACAACGAACTGATTACTTTTCCACTCCTGATGATCCACTGTGACCCACTACTCTTGGTTCGAACTGCTTCTAGTCTGTGCCGTAACTCTTTTCTCTCGCAACTGATCTATCTCCTGATTGCCTCCTGGTGTATGTAGAGACGTTGCTTCAGCGATAGAAACCGTTTTTCCTGCACGGATCACTAAGCTAAAATAACTAAAAAATAATATTCTTGTCAACTGACCTCTGACCATACTAACACCAAGAACCTACGTTTTTGACAGATAATAAAAATTAACTCTTTGTTCATGAATCGAAAAATCCTTCTCTTTCTAATTAAAACTTATTCCTCACTTATTAAAATCTGATTAAACTTCCAAACTCATTTTAACTATTCTTTTGATTACTTTATGCACAAATGTTCCCATACATACATACATATATACATACATACATACATACATACTACCAATCTCCACACAAGCCCGTATTTATATGGTACCCCGTCATACATAAACATACATTTTTGCTACGCCTATACGTATACATACTCCAATAAACAGGCTGGTGCCTACACGGCAATGTATTATTGTACCTATGTGCACCCAAGAACATAAACCAACTAAGGGTAAAATACTACCATTACTGAGAGTTTGCAAGGATGGCTTAGTAATTAAAATAACCCACAATGTTTGATATACCATTAATCAAAGAAACACTACCAACTAGGAAGAGAAGCACATATAGCGTCTCAAAAATGTGTTCATTTAACTAAACACACAACCACTACACTTGTCTCGACCCCTTTCACCTTTGACCAACGTCTCCTGTGTAACAGGTATTTAAGGGATGGGTACACGTTTACCCGCTGATTGTGTTGCCGAGTTAAATTAGAAATTCGCTGGTGAGGCAAAATAAAACCTGAGTTTACTATCTTAGCCTTCATTGTATAGGAACAAATTCATTATAAATTCATTCGATACAGCGAATTATTCTTCGTTCACTACTAAATCGGCTATCGCATCTCATCACCGACGGAACCTGTTCTCTTTTAACGACAAACTGTCATTCTCTGTGCCAAGTTTAATGGCTGATGTCGATAAGGTGTTAATTGTTCTTAATTTCAATGACACATACCCAGTTTAGATATATTATGTCGAGATAATTTTCACTACAAGCTTCTCCTGTATTCGAAAGTAGAGTCTTCCAATGAAATCTTTCCGTTAGCCAAATTGGTGCGAAACGGAGAACCAATTAAAATTAATTTATGTCGGAAAACGTTTGTGGCGTGTAGAGACTCAAAAATAAAACCTTCAGATTTTTCAAATTTTCTCATTGCTGCAATGATTGCAGAAAATCACGACGTAATTTAAGAACAGATTTGTGGGATATTCGAGTTTCTCAAAAAATTGATTGATTTTAACGACACATCAACTCTTCTAGGATTATTTTATGCCTTTGAGTTTGGGTTATTGTGTTCATTGTGCGTTCGTATTTACATGTTTTTATGTCGTTTTTTTTCCATTTTTTTAATACGCTCCTATGGAATTCGAATCATTTTCAAATAAATCTCCATGTCCCATAGATGAGACATTTACTGGTACTACACCGCCAGAGGAAATTGAATCAGATAAAAATTGCAATGCACACTCTCCAGATCTCCAAAATTGGAGCTTCACTATTAGATGCAGTTTAGTGTCATACCCAGGACACATATTCGTGCATATTTAAGCTCACTCACTTTTTAGGGAGTCTTGCAACCTCTGTTGGAGATATAATTTGCGTATTCTAAACCCTGCCGACAGATCGTATCCAAAGAACTATATAGAAAATTGCCTTAGGGTTTAATTTGCTAAGTGCTTCATTAGATTTATATTCAGTTAAACGAAACGTTATTTATGCTAGCCCTCATAGTGTTGTGATGTGATACAAGGTAAGTTGAATATGAAGACGACATTCGAAAACAACGTTCTATGGGGCGGTGCCAAAAATTACGTAATTCCGATTTTCCTTTTACAACTCCTAAGACACCAAGCAATAAACTCTGCCATTGACTCTTTAAATAAGATGGATGGGGTTGTTTGTAAGAGAAAGCTCTCTAGAATTGAACAGATTAATTTCTTATCCTCTCCGCACGAGTTCCACAAGGCTGAGTAAATTTTGCAGTGATATACAAATGTTCTTATTAAGGCACTTGTTCTTTTATGTGTGTATGTGTGAGTGAATATTCTTAAGTATTTATATATGTATATGTTCAGCCACTCCACCACGAGCAGGATGTGACATAAGGTCTATTTTAGGCGGAGTACAGTTGGTTTGAATTCAGGCTTTTCCTTCTCTTACACTGGTTGCTTTACAAAGGGTAAAGAACCCAACCTACAGTACAATTTACCCATAGCTGCTGTGGGACACTTAGATTCAAGACTAATGTGAAAAGTGAAACTCAGCTTTATCCAGCAATTGAATTTGGGTCACTGCTTCCATTTTCTACAAAGCATGAATGTGCTTTTGTATATGAAAAAGTGTACGTATGCTTCTCTGTGTATGTCATCCTATTTCGGTAATTGAAATATTATATCAAGAGTAATATTTTCCTTATAAGATTTCAAATACATAAAAATAACCATATTTCAAACAAAGAATAAAATTTTGTGAAAAATGTCCGTTAATCCGTATATCTAAGACTCTGCTATTTACATCTTGATTTCAACTATAATTTTAGAAACTATTAAGTAACCCTGGAATATTTTTGACATTTAAAGATCCGGTTCTCCTCAACCCTTTTTTACATGTTTTTTCTCTACTTCTCTCTATGTTTCCTACTGTCCTTAAAGCTGGGTCTGTTCTACGTATTCTTGTTGTTACGAGTAACATTATGTTTTTGTTGATCATGCTACGGAGAAAGTTTTCAGTTCGAATATAATGTAGACAAAGCACGGGGAAAAGCTCTATGCCAGAATGGCGTCTATCTAAAAACTGACTTTTCACATGGCACGCTCTTGGCCTCATAGAAGGAAATCCGTGGGGAATCATCAGCAAAATATCAAAGAAGGAGAACACATGCATCATAAGCAATATTTTCTATCTAGAAGTTCTGTCATGATGAAAATATTTGTGATATTAGATTTTGAAACTGACATGCTTGTTGGGGATAAATAAATGAACGATATTAACACAAAGTTCTTTTGGAACATCAATGGGCATCATATAAAAACCGTATGTCTTACGGGTAAATACAACTGCTAAATTTAATTCCCACATTAATTCCTTCAAAGCTATGAAACAGACTAAAATTTACTGTATATGAAGCAACACAATGAATCATCTTTTGCTTGTATTTTAAAAGTTTTCATATTAATATTGGATACACACACAGGATGTATACATGCTTATATTCGGGAATTGAGATTAGCTTAACGGTTACTGATGTTAGAAATGGAATCGGTGACCCGAGTTCGAAGACTACAAGAGGCTGTCTGCATTTTCATTCGGGCTAATGTCCTAGAGAAAGTCATGAATCCCTTTCTTTTAATCTATTTATGGGTAAATAGTTGGACATACTTGATTATTTAGCATTAATAACACCACGGTATCAGGAGAAGAAAATCTCTGAATTCAAACCAAGTTTATTTTGCTAAAGAATTGACCTTTTGGTGCACCCTGTTCGTAGCAGAAGGGCTATGTAAACACACACACACACACACACACACACACACACACACACACACACAAACAAACATATGTGGAAAATTGAATCAACCGAAAAACTGACAACAGATTCAAAAATGATATTTCGACGTTTTTCAGAAAGACTTCATCAGAAGGACGTGTTTTTCTAAAGTCAAACATAGGAAGAAATAGATAATTAAAAATAAAGAGAGGAAGAGTCATTAGTATGAGTGACTGAAAAGAAAGAAAAAGAAAGATAGAGATATATATCAGAGTGGTGGTGGCAAGGCTTATTGGCTATGGTTGTGATTCACTTTTAAAACATCAGGGTCAGGGCGAAATAGACAGGAAGTGGCTACGGCCACCGTCAGCGTATCAGTTCTTGAAGTGGACGCGAGAAAAACATCAATAAATTGACCTGAGAACAAGAAAACTCATGACGATACATAAGGCCTTTGATTACAACTACCAGAAATTATATAAACAACACAAGCATCAACAGGACAAAAATAACTAATAAACCAAAATGGGAAGAAAAATAACTATAAGGAAATTTCAAGCGACAAACATGCGAAATCTTACACCAGAAAACGTTGACACAGCTAAAAAAGCGAAACCTTTATAAATAAACAGAATCTCTTCTTAAAGTAGCACAAAGCAACACTATAAGGACCTAGCTGATGTAGATTATGTGGTGATAAAGACAAAATGATCAATCACATAATAAGCGAATGCTGTAAATTAGAGCAAAAAGAGTATATAATTAGACACGACTGGGTGGGGAAGGTGATGCACTGGGAATTGTGTGGGAAGTTTAAATTTGACCATACAAACAAATGGAAAATGTTCAACACAGAATACATCTTGTAAAATCAGACCCACAATATTCTCAGGGATTTCGAGATATAAATGAATCATCTAATATGGGCCAGACAACCAGAACTCGTAATAATCAACAAAAAAGAGAACCTGCCGAATCGTAGACATTGCCTTTCCCGTTGACCGTCGGGTAAAACTGAAAAAAAGGGAAAAGAGAGATAAATTCCCTAACCTTGTAACAGAACTGAAAAAAAAAACAAATTATGGAACATGAAAGTGACAGTGATACCAATTGTAATTTGTACGTTCAGTACAATCACTAAAGGATTGGTACAGGGACTGGAGTACTAGGAAATAATAGGACGAGTTAAGACCATCCAAACAAAAGCATTATTCAGATAGGTCAGAATACTGGAAAGAGTCCTGGAGATATGAGGAAATGTGTTTTCACTGAAACTTTAGAGAGAAGCCATCAAGAAACACTAATGGAAAAAATTCTCCAAAGAATAAAATAATATTAATAATAATATTAATAATAATGCTCAAGTTGCTGCGTGGTGTAATAGTTATCTACGATAAACATAATAACAGCAAGTCCAGCTCTTTTTCCGGATCTGGTTATTTGCATGTCACGTTGCATGAGATAATGAGGCTATTGAAAGGACATTGAAACTGATTGCAACTATCTTTAATGCTTTTTTACGGCACAATGCTCTTCAATGTTCAATCTTAAATTTTAATTCTTAAGAGGTAGTAATATATATATATGTATGTATGTGTGTGTGTGTGTTGGCTATATATATATATATATATATATACACTACAGAATGAATTTTAAAAAGCATTTATCTTACACGCCAAATGTCAATTTGCCAAAGTAATAATTTTCATTAATCAACCTAATTTTGAGTTTAATATACATTGTATAGATTTAACATTATACAAGAAAATTTCTTTATAAATACTTTTTTAATTTATCACACTTGCATTATATATATATATATATATATATATATATATATATATATATATATATATATATGCACACAGATAACGCCTTTCCAAATGGCATTGTCTCTGAGGTTGTAAGGCCTTTGATAATTTTTGATAGAAATGCTTTTAAACTCAGGGAATAAAGATGCATATATATTTTTTTGCGGTTGAACTTATACTTTCAACTTTTGAGACAATTCTTTGCATTTCTCTTTGATCTTTGCACAATTGCTTTCTAGTAATGGGAAAAGAAACATTTGATAGGCAAGATATGCTTTTCCAATTTTCTATCCTCTAAGTGGATAGATTTTCATAATACTAATGTAAGTAGGCAGTTCTTCGACCTGCGTTAACATATAAAACAGTGCACAAGCACATCGATGGACGACTTTGCATCCACTTGCTTTTCCATACAAGAAAAGACAGAGTATGAAATAGGGCCGTAACTCTTTTGTGTCTTCGTTATTTTGTATTTGTCTCGGTTCTTCTTCTTCTTCTTCTTCTTCTTCTTCTTCTTCTTATTATTATTATTATTATTATTATTATTATTATTATTTAATTCATGTTAGTGTATGTTTTTTTTTGTCATGCCTCCTCCTGCATCTGTCCTTTTTATTAGTTTCTCAAACCTTAAAAAAATCTTCGTTCAGAACACATATATTAATTATACAATATTTATATTAGCCATTTGCTTATAATGCTACACATGGAGATATTAATACTTCTATTTATGAATCGAAGCTTTCTATTTGTATTTTCAAAGTTATGTCCGATTGATCGATGATCTGGATTATCACGCTTACTGAGGCCAAAAAAAAACCCCCAAAATTCACCGTTCATTTGCAAATCATGCAAGAAATTGCGGTATGCTCTTCGCAAGAGTATCTTAAATTAATTTCTCTAATAAATTTTTCTCTAGGATTCGCCGTTTTCTTGGTTCACTGCTATATATACATATACAGGCGGTGTGTTTAGCGTAACGGTTACCGTTGTAGGAAATAATATCGGCGATACGTGTCCAACTGTTCCACAGCTATGAGTAAAAGAAGTTCATTCTGGACCCTTTAACCTTGGTGGGGAGAAAGATAAATCTGATTTTAAACTCGCTTTACTCTGCTTGAAAATTACTGTTTTTTCCCCATCCTGATCATAACGTATGCGTTGGGTAAATAAATACACATGCATCATCATCATCATCATCATCAAGTTATGCAGACAGCAAAGAGTTCTCAAACTTTCTCTTGTCATCCAATCCGACTGACCATCGGTCCTGGCATATCCTTTTGACTGCATCCGGTGTCTTCACAGGATTGATGCAATTTACTACTTGTCAGCCAACACTGGCTCATCTATGTGAAGGAACCTAGAAGAGAACATCGCTTCTGTGTACATACTTAGAAGAACCCAACATATTTTTTTTACTTGGATGGTTTGTAAAATAGGAAGTATAGATAAATAGGCAGTATAGATACTTTTCGTGGGGTATTACTTCTTGGATTTGTTGAAAATAGCACTTAAATTCTTATGTAGTACCAACTACCTTTTTCCACACCTTTAGTTGAGTCCAGTTTGTGCATCCATATCATAGTACTCACACAGCAGCTGCCAGGAAGAAATTGCGTTTTATTTTATTAAAGAGATCTGATTTCCATACGATCGACATTACTTCCCTATGCATACCTTGACTTAACTTATAGTAGATGAGATATCGCGTCCAAGGTGTGTAAACTGGCCCACTAATTTCAGAGATTTTTCAATGAAGGTCGAGATATTTAAAACACATGAACTCTGTTTTATCTGTGTTCATATAAAGACCAATGACTTTTGCTGCTTACTTTTGGCAACGCAGCGGGAACTCTGCTTGTGCTGGTGCATTTGCAAGAAGCAATAGATCATCTGTGTAGTCAGCACCTCTCAGAGTGTCTACAGGATATAATTTGCTTCTTCTCTTTTTTAATATGAAACCATTTTCTTTTATTAGATCGTGGTAAACCAATTTCTTTTATTAGATCGTGGTAAAAAAAGCATTAAGAAGATTTTAAACATACATGAATCTCCCAGCAAAAGTCCAGCGAAGGTATCTGTGTTACCAGCAAGTGGGCGAACCATTTCTTTTATATTTTGTAACGCATCATTATCGTGGTAACAGTTTCTTTCGAGAGACCATTTACTAGTATTATTTGATCCATCGTTCCTTTGTGTATGGAATCAAATGCCACGTAGAAATCTACGAATGTTACCTCCAGATTTTTGGCACGAACTCCTTCAATGATTCGATAAATAGTCAGAATCTGTGAAATTGTGGATCATTTTCTCTGAAAGCTGATTTTAAGTAAGAATTTTTTTCGAATTCAGTTCAGAATCGATTGAGGAGCTGGGATTATAAACCTTGGCAGGTTTAGAAGTGAGGATTATGCTTTAGTAGTTCATTGTGATTCGAGGGTAGCTTTTCTTGCGAAAGGAAAATATGCAAAATTTCGTCCATTTATCTATTGTTTTGTTTACAGTGTTGTTTAATTGAATAAGTATGTCGTTAAATTTTCTTGTCTTTTATATTTTAAGGTGCATTTTGCGAAACTTTCAGCGTTTCTGCTTATAATTTTTTTCAGTACTGCGTTCAGTTCTCCTTCCTTAAACTGCCAAAACAACCATCCCAAAAAAAATTTTTTAACATAGATATCTAAGAAATAGGACTTGGAAAATTGATTTTGGCATTGATTTCTTTTATTTTTTCAGTCTTCATAAAACGTGCCTTTACGAACAAAATTGGCAAGATTTTAAAACACTGAAAAAGATTCAGACACTGTTGTTTCAGCATTTCAAATCCTTTCCAGTTGTGTTTGAAAATGATCGTATCATGAACAACGAAACGATATACAAGAAATCCTTTTTTTACGCCAACTTCAGGTTTTTCAAGTTCTATATCTCGATTCAGTCATTGGGAGAATGATTAGATGGAGTCTAAATCTACATTAAAACTTGACCCCTGAATGTTTTCTTTACGCTATGATAATCTAACATTAATTGTATGCTCTACTTGTTAATTTTTGGTAATATAATTCTTAATGGGAATATTCATTTGTCTATTAAACGAATTCAAATTAAAATAGCCCACGAAAAGGAAATAAAATTGAAAATGCATTCTCTCGCTCATTTACAGCGGTCTAAGCACAAAAATGCTGAGTAATAACATAATACATGTCAAGTAACAATTGAAATAGAATAAGATTAGGTTAAAAACTCAAGACTGTAAGATTCACGATACCAAACGTCATGTTAGCCAATATCGATATAACAAATAAATATTCAGTTGAATTCAAAATACTTCAGGTTCATCGATACTGCGTTAGGCTTGCATCAGCAATGTAAAAAGTTTTCATTTTGTTTATTTTCTAATTCTAATTTATAGCTAAACATAGGCAAAGAGACATACATATATACATACATACATATATATGTATATATATATATATATATGTGTGTGTGTGTGTGTGTGTGTGTGTGTGTGTGTGTGTGTGTGTGTGTGTGTGTGTGTGTGAACATGACGTCATTTTTAGGTTTGAATCGGCTCTTCTGCTCATAATCAGAGAGTTGTATCACTGTCCTCTCCGTCAAATCAAAATATTACTCCTCATGACTTCTGTCTTAGACCTGCTATAATTGATTACAAATTGTACCTCATGCCTTTTCTTCTCATTTACGGGCAGGAAAAATAAAATACACTGAGCTTTGTCCCAGGAATCCTAACATTTCGACATCGCCTCCTCCATTACAACTGAGAAAGACTCGAAGTTGACGAACGTCCCTGTGAACCAGGAATATATTTGATTTTGTCGATGCACATGCATACAGGATCCCTTTTTACAATGACTATGTGACCCAAATTAGAATCCAGGGAATGTAATTAGAGGTTCAAAGCCTTGGGCCATGGCCTTAGAATCAAAGAGTAGTATCGGTTCCTTTTCGAGTTTGTAGGATAATAATAACAGATTAAAGATTTTAAAAGACTATTTTGAAAGATAAAATTAAAAAGAAAATAAGTTAGCGAAAATATAATTAAACTGAATTAATAATGATACAAAAATACAAAAACAAAAATAAATGCAGAAATTATTTGTCTGTTTCATTTTTTTATCCATAAAGATCATTGGTTTAAACCGAGTTTTCACAAACATTTTATTTGATATCCACCCCCGTTGTAAACAAACATTTTATTTAATGTTCACCCGCGTTGTAAAAAGATAAAATTTTCATTCATCTACAAATAAATATTTTGAATATAAAATTACAAGATGTTATTGATATATCACTATTTAATACAATTTAGATGAGAAAAGAATCAGTAATCAGTAAATATAAAGGAAATTTAAATTGATGAATTCTTTTTGAATGGGAAGAATCGACAGTAGGAGATCACAAATATTAGGTTGCAGGTTTGTGAGGTTGGGCTGCGAATTACCATATTCCAAGTCCAAATTTCTTCTCTGTTTGTTTAGTAAATAATACACAGGGCTGAACCCAGATTCCACTATTCATGAACTTGGAAAAACTAGTAAAATAGTTCTAATAGTTTCAAAAAGCTTGAGATATTTTTACAACAGGTTTTAGCTCATCCTGAAATATCCACTTTCTAAATTCAGACAAGTAAAGACGTCCCCTGTAGACCCCTATACTTTTAGTCTCCGTATTAAAATTTTATTCACCGTCAGGGATCTGTAAGAACCATTATAAGAAGCTCTGGTTTAAACAATGTCATTTTTGAGCAGTAAAATTTTAACAAAGGTTTACCAAACAGGTCTCCAAACAATGTTAAAGTTTCCTCTTATAATAACAAGAAGCATATTCACCTCGACGATCTTAAAAATACCATTTTTCTTGGTGTGTATTGAGGCAAGTTAACATGAAAGAAAGTTTCACCAAATTTTACCAATAAGATGAATTATTGCAACTTTCATTTATTGGTGTTTTAACAGGACACTTTATGGCCAACTCCTACTTTTAGTCTGCTCAAAATACGAAGTGAACTAAATAAAAAAAAGTATCCCATAAGCATCATTAAATTTTATAATGTAAAGAAAAATTAGCATTTATACTTAAGGTAATAAACTAGGGAAATTGATTATGAGATGACCTGGAAATGGTAGCAAAGGGAAACCCTAAAGAGAGAAAGTAAACCTCTTTTAAAGGAAGCATAAATATCCCACGAGAAGTAATTATTTTATCTAATATAAACAAAGAGCACATTTTTAATAAATTGATTATACCCTGAGGAATAGCAAGAGGTATTGAATGACAGAGATGAAACGGTCAATCAGATTATAAGTGAATGTGGCAATGTGGCACGAAAGAATACAAGACGAGGTAAGACTTGGTTGTACAGATGATCCACTGGGAAATATTTAAGAAATTGAAATTTCACTCAACTATCGAATGGGTATAAGCAAAAACCAGAATTTTTCCTCGAAAATTAGACGCATAAAATTCTCTGGGACCAGATCAAAATACCAAAGAAGAAGGGAAGTGTCGTCTAGAGGATGTTTCTTTTCTTGAGGACCGCAGAAGGAAAATAAAAGAAAGAAAAAAGATAAAAAATACTTGGATCTTACAAGAGATCTGAAGTTACTTTCGACCATGAAGGTGACGTTGATAGCAACGAATGAGACGCTAAATTAACAATCGTATTTGTCTATTTTAATAAGGTAAAATCGAATGATGGTCTGGATTGATTGAATAAATCGTATATTTTGGAGGCAAATATTGATTTAAAAGTAAAGTTGGCGTCCATAGTCTAGGGCGGCTAGAAGGCTCCCTTTTCAATAGCTACTACACCGAGGTATAGGGGAGGGTTCTACTCCTTTCCCTGTAAAAGTATATAAAAACCTTAATAAGATCCCCCATATACGCAAGTCTGGACTCCAATATCGAGACATGAAAAATGGCAAGTAACATTGAGATTGAAGGACACTCAGAAAAGGGTTACAAAATAATCAAATGAGAAAATGATGACACCTACAAGGAGATATAAGAGAAATCAGAGTTAAATACTTTACTAGAAAGAAGGACAAAAGGGGGCTTAATTGAAACTTTTAAAATAATTAATAGAATAATTGAATATGGTTGACATTTTTTCAATATGTCTCTAAGATGAGGAAATCTACTCTCAAGGTAGATTTCAAAAACTAAGTATTGAAAAATCAAATTTGTTGCTAAAAGAATTATAACATTTTGGAAAAAAATTGCCAAATAAGATAAAACAAATCGGCAATTGAGGAAACAAATTTAAGATTCAATTTGATGATTTTAGAAATAATTTTAAGAAAAAGAATTTAAGAGAGAATTTTTGAGAATTATTGGATGAATTAACATAATTTGGTCTGTATATTATTATTTTATTTATAGAGTCTACGTTCTGTGCAAGGATTCTTTTTTCCCGAAGGTTGTCAAAAGCGAAGATGCTCAAGAAAGCATAATAAACAAATAAAAAGAATAAAGGTTGAGAAGAGAAACTGAGAGAATTTTAGAGTCGAGGTAGAACCAGGATCATCCAGTCAATAACACTGTTAAAATCAACTAAAATAGCTGGAAGAGTCGTGAAAAACTAAAGAAACTTGTAATCGGTCAGACTAGACAGAAAAACCACTAGTTTAACTGGTGTTAAAATAATACCAAGAATAGAGGCACCGATAGATGCGAAGGTCATTGTAGTTGTCGCATATTAATGTTGTTATACTTTAGTAGCAACGAGAAAAAAAGAAGAAAACAGAATATTGTGACACACTTCTTTTTTTTTTTTTTGTCCAGCAGAGCTTCATACACCACGGCATAATTTTAATCCGTCCAAAGGATTCTATGTATATGCGTATGCGAATGGCAAGAGACGTCTGATGTTCGGCTTTTGTCTGCATGTAATGTATGAGAAGTTGAAGTTGATTCAAAGCCTCCTTCATCATTTTAATGAAAACTGTCACAAAAGTCTCTTCATGAACAAATAACAAAGACAACATCAACGATCGGCCAAGAGAATCAATTTGAAGAAATAGGCTTTGTTCTTTGCTTCTTAGATATTATTTTCTTTTCTCCGAAAAATTCTATGATTGGCCCCTCCGTTCATTGGTTGTCATTATATATATATATCTATATATCTATACGGGATGGAAAGAGAAAGGAAGTAAGAGAGGATTGTGGCTTGACGGTTATAATCAATGATAATAGAATCCATTTACTAATTTTAAAACAGTTGGTTAAATATACATCCGACAAGTGGGATAGTTCCAATAGCCCTTACATTTGAATAGAAAAATATAATGATAGATCATAAGTATTCTTTTAAAATGTTGAAGTAAACTTTGACACACTCAACTTATCTATCTATCTATCTATCTATAGATAGATTTTTTATTGTGCACATGCTTTTAAAACAATATATATATATATATATATATATATATATATATATAGTTGTATATATATATATATTGTTTTTAAACGCGTGTGCACAATAAAATATTTTGTAAATAAATAAACTACTGTAAAATCCTATAAAAGAGGACACTTTATAACAGTTACTTTTCTACAGAAACTGTGTCCACAAAGTTTTCATTGGAGGATGCTAACATTGGATTTTGTCTATCTAAAAGGCCTGGAGGGAGGAATAAAACTGTTCTGTGGGGTTGTTGAAAAGTAATGATGTATAAAATTATTTTGGTATACACAACTCAAGTTTATGCCTTGTTATAAGGAAAGCTTCTAGTAGAGATGAATTAAATCGCGAGGATGGTAAACATTCACGGGGATAGTGAACATGTGGCTGCGCAAACCGGATTAATCAATATATGAGCAATGGCAGAAGATGAGTTCTGATTGCTTGGCGCTACAGTATAGCCGTAAGTATGTGAACGCATATTTGAGGGAATATGCTGGTTTATTCAAACATCTAATCTCTGACTCGGGCGACCGGTGTAGCAAACATAGCATTTCCATTAAAATTTATTGATAAGAGAGCTTATATGGAAAGCAGTCACATTGACTTTTAGCTAAAGAGAGAAACAGCGTATCGGATTCAAGAATGACTCATAACCTAACAGAATTGAAGCAACAATTAACGAACCTTTAATTTGCTCTTTCAGTTGATTGGAGGCGTTGCCAATCGACAGTAAACATTCGTAAAAATCATCAGTAAAAATTTGAGATCATTTGAACCAGAAATTACTGAGTAATTTGATCAGGAAGAGATATCAGTTTTCCTAAAATATTCCGTACTTTATTAAACAACCAATATATATATATATATACTCTCTCTCTCTCTCTCTTTCTCTCTCTCTCTCACACACACACACGCATATATATATATATATATATATATATATTCCTCACTTTTTTCCTTTCTCTTTCTCCCCTTTGGCCTTTAATCGGGGCTTAGAATACGCTGAAGGTATCCTCTAAAGAGGCGTATGCTCTTTCTTCAAAAGTGGGGTGGGGGACTTTCGTATAACTCTACCCTGCATGTAATTGTCAGTCTTCAGATCTGAAGATTTGGAATACCCTTTCATAACCATTACTCCCTCCTAAATTCTGACCTGATGTAGTAGTAGTAACTGTTTGTGTTCAATCAATGAGTCGTATAGATGTAATTGAAATTTTTTTGATTTAGAAAAGAATAAGATATAACCATGTGCCAAAAATGTAAGAAAATGTACAAAGACATAAATATATTTGTACAATGTATGCAATTCCCGAACCTCTAAGCATAAAATAACCTCTGAATGGGTTGATATGCCCTTATATATATATATATATATATATATATATATATATGATCAGCACAAGTGATTTGTTTAAAGTCGTGAAGGCCTATGTAGATCTATCACGCTGTCACTAAATCTCATGATTACATTCTTTCAATATGTTCCTGATTTTTCTTGAAATATTTTATATTTTCAACATTTTTCTCTAAAAATATCTTACATTTTGAATTCAGAGTTTTTACTTCTTGACGCTTACCTTACAAATGCTAAATAGCCACATCTATTATATTATTTATCCATAGTTGGAGAAGACGAAAGAGAGGGATTTATGCTTTTTTATTGGAGTATTAACTGGAATGGAAACGCAAAAAGATTCGTCGAGGATGTCTACTTGGCTCGTCGACAACATTTCCTTCGACGATGCCCTGGAGTAACGGCTATCGTTGTACGAAAATGGAATCGACGGAAATTAAATTTACCACTAGAAACAAATCCCCTGTGAAATCACCATAACAGTTCACATTCTCATTTGAACTGGTGGGGCCTATTACGTTGAGACTGACAAAGTCATCATCTATATATATATATATATATATATATATATATATATATATATATATGCGCGTGCGCGTGCGCGTGTGTATGTGTATACAATTCCGAATTAAATAAAATCATGCATAATGAGAAATAAGACAATTTGAAGGACTGACATGTTTCACTAACAAATTTAAGAAATTGAATGCAAAATTATTTATAGAAATTACGATAAAAAGTGTAATTTCGAAAGATAACCTACGATACCGACTTTCATTAACACCTAATATCAGGTGAGATTTGACCTAACTGCATGTATGTTGGCAACTAAATAGTCATACAGCTTTTAATTTGATTTAATACTAAGCTTCTTCGCTAGTTAAATCCCCTTTCTTCAGATTAATAAGCATACAGGAACATTCATATTTTAATTCGATATATATTATATATATACACATACGAGGCTCATCAAATATATAAGGCGAATTTTATTAAGAGAATTGGCAATCAGATGCCCTGTTTACAGTTCCAACTTTTTTAAAGGAAAACAATAGAGATAGATCATTTTATGTCCTAGAACACTGTCAGTATCAACTTCATAACAGATCACTGAGCCCGAAATATTTTATTTACCGGAAAATCAAAGTGTTTCTACTAGATGGACAGTATTTTTTGACTTGGACAAAACCCATTTTAGCCCATTTATTGATATTTTTGCTTAAAACATGCGTTTATGTAGACATCACCCATTCTCCGGAAATTTTTGTAATAACTTTTTTCTAAACAATGCAGAGTTTATCGGTATTGGTAAATTATATATATATATCATCATCATCATGTCGCGCTGGTAGCACGGATATTCCTGACCCTCTCTCGTCACTCCTCCCTATCGTTCATCGCCCTAGGTAGGTCTTCAGGACAACATACCGTATCCTCACATAGCTGCTGAATATATGTTCGTGCTGGTCGTCCTGCTTTTGCACGGCCATGTGTGGGGGTCCATAAGAGTACATCTCTTATGAGTTCGTCCCTGCTTCTCCAGCAGTGTCCTGCATGTCTGGTTCGTCTAGCTTGAATAGTGTTCGTGATAGGGGGCAGGTGGCCGTACAGTTAGTGTCTTGTGGGGTGTTGCTGCCAGGACTTGTTCAAGATTGCACGCAGCATTCTTGTGTAATTGCCGTCTAGCTTCTTCTCCAGCCGTTTTGTTAGCGTCCATGCAGTGCAGTCATATAGCAGCATCGATGTGACCGCTGCCTGGAAGAAACTGCGTTTCATTTTATCGGTTAGGTCTGATTTCCATATAATCGATAGCCTATTGATAGCTGTCCATGCTTTCGTTAACCTCGTTTCGATGTCCTTTTCGGTTGATGCGACGCTGCTTCCTAGGTAAGTGAATTTGTCTACTAGTTAAAGAGGGGTTCCTTCTAGAGTGGAGATGTCCCCCGCTTGATTATAGCACATATATTCCGTTTTGTGTGCATTAACATAGAGGCCAATGCTTGCGGCTGCTCGTTCCAAACTATGCAGTAGTGTTTCGGCTTGGTCAGGTGTATTTGCCAGTATCGCTATGTCATCGGCGTATTCAGCGTCGGTAATTGTTTTTGCGGGGTACCTTCTGCTTCTTTTCTTCGTCAGCTCGAAGCCATTCTCTCTGATTTTGTCAATCGATGTTCTAAGTACGTAGTCTAGACAAATGATAAAGAGGTACGGAGCCAGCGTGTCCCCTTGTAGTACTCCTGCTACAATGTCGAAGTATTCTGTGTCTCCATCTGGTGATCGTACTTTTACTTTGGTGTTTCTATAGAGAATCGTTATTGCCGCTACGGTTTTTTTAGGTATGCCGTACGCTTGTAGGATTTGTTCCATCTTTCCTCTGTGAATAGAATCCAAAGCCTTGGTAAAGTCAAAAAATATTAATGTCGCTTGTAGGTTTTTTGCCCGTACACCTTCAAGGATTCTGCGGATGGTTAATATTTGTGAGGTCGTGGCTCTATTTCTTCGGCAGCCATTTTGGTTTTTTCTAAGTATGTTGTCGATTTTGGGTTCTATGCGGTTTCGTAGTAGGGCATTGTAGATTTTGGCTGCTATGGATGTAAGTGTTATGCCTCGGTAGTTTTTGGCTAATCTGAAGCCCCCACTTTTAGGGAAGGGGAGTATGCATCCCTTCATCCATCTATCTATCGGATTTTGATTGTATACTGCGTTGCAGTGTCGGGGCAATATGTCGTCGAATTGTCTGGTCTTCCATACTTCTGGGGGAATTTCGTCCAGCCCTGCAGCTTTCCTATTTTAAATTTTTCTGAGAACCGAGTCGAGTTCTTCTTGTGTGAACGGTCCTAGTTTAATGTCTAATTGTTCATTTAGAATGATCAATGTTTGCTTACTTTTGTATCGACAATTTGTAAAATCGGTTAGTACTACTCCTTCTCTGACATTTTAAATTGACTTTTGAATTTCTTTCAAAGTCAAAAAGTCTCTTTTGAGTTTTTATGAAAGAAAAATTATATTTTCCTAGAAAAAAAATGCATCATACTCTCCATAAGATTTTAGCACCTGTGAATGCCTCATTTTATCCTACTTTTCTTTCGGCAATACATTCTATCTTTTCATTTTTCTTTTGTCTTTTTTTTTTCTCTTCTTTTTCTATTTACTAGAATTTCTGTGTTAGTTTCTGTTACAAACGATTTTTGTTTTTTACATCAATTTCCTTCTTTCCTCCCATTCTTCTAGTCTTCTTCTGCCTCAGAATTTTCATTCACTTCTTTAATTCGGTCTCTATTTTTGTACTTTTGCGCATTTTATGAATTTTATTTTAATTTAACTTTCTTTCTTTAGATATTTTTTCTCATTTTTCCAAATTTTAGACGATTTTTCTTTCTTTTCTCGCTTTTTTTCTTGCTTTTTCATCGTTTTATTCTATTTGTGAATGAATTTTCACATTAAAGTCTTCACTATTGTCTTTTTCATTTCTTTCTATTTCATGGCTGTTCTTTCTTTCTTTCTTTCTTTCTTTTTTTGTCATCATATTTCATTGATTTTTACACTTTTTCCCCTGACTTTTTAATTTTTTTCTATTACTTCATAAAACTTTGCTTCTCTATTTTCCTACCCTTTTTATTTACTATCCTTCATTTTTTTTAATTTAGCTTCTTTTAATTTTCTTGCTATTTTGAGTCTTTATATTCTGTTAGTTTCTATTTTCTTTTTTTCCCTTTCTCTCTTCTTGTTACTCACTAAGTTACCATTTGCCTGGAACCACGACTTTGCTGTTACTAAATAGTCACCCAGCTATGCGTTGATCAGGCAAATTCCTGCTTAACTCTGCTAGTCTAACAAGAACCAATTCTTTAATGATGTCTTGACCGTAAGCCTCTGGTGTTCCTATCGTATATTTTTTCACGCTCCTTTCTCCTCCACGCACCTTTACTTATTTCACAGTTTTCTTTTAATATTTATTGATATCCTCATTTTTCTCACTATTCTTTACTTTCCTCAATTTTCTTTCAAAATCTTGTTTTTCTTTAATTTTTTCTAATTTTTTACTTCCCTAACTTTTCATTAATTTTCATTGATTTTCTTAAATTTCCTCATTTTCATTCACTGTTTTTTTACTTTCCATATTTTTCATTCTACATTCTTTACTTTCCTCAATTTTTTGCCAATATTCATAACTTCCACCACACACTTTGTAATGTTCTTTGATTTCCTTTTTTTTCAAATTTCTTTACTTCCCTCATTATTCTTTCAATATTTATTAATTTCTATATTTCAATCAATATTCTATACGTCCGATATTTTTCTTTACTTTCCCTTCGAAATTCTCTATTTTCCTTATTTTCCTAAAGTATTTAATACTTTCCATGTTTTTCTGTCATTATCCTTTAGTTTCCTCATTATTCTTAAATATTCTTTAATTTCCAGTCTTTTCCTCTACATTCCTTCATTTTCTTTCTTTTTGAACTGTTTTTCTTGAATATTTTTTATATTTTCTCATTTTGTTCCCTCTTTCTTGCCTTTTCTCTTTGATCTACTCATTATTCCATTCCGTCTTCTTGTTCCTGCCATTTCTACCATATGTTTTACAATCACTTCTTTTTTGTTGTCTCTTTCCCGCATTTTGTTCGTTGTTTTATTTATATTGTTCTATTCACTCGTCTCTTTTCCACCTTTTCTTCTATATTCCTTATATTCTCTCGCTTTGCCCTATTTTCCCGCGTTTTTTTTTTTTTGTATTCTTTATATTTCCTATCTGTTCCACCTTTTTCCCGATTGCTCTTGACTTTACGCCATTTTTTTTTTCTTCTCTCGACCAAACAATATATCTACGACAAAGATAGCGCTATGATTTCCCTATCTCATCCAGTGGCATCTTTTTAATATTTTTAGTTGCCCACTGACATATCACATTAACTACTTGCCTCATTACATACTCAACTGAAATACATTAATCACTCAATCGGCCATGATTCTTTGTAGCCAAGCAAAAGCGATCAGACCGTGTTTGTCTTGGTGGATATAAACTTGCAATCATGTTAAGATGTGTGGGAATGTAAGTCTCTTGGAATGGGACCTTCTCTGAGAGGTTCATTTAATCTCAGATAAATGTCTGTACCATTCCTTATCGATCGTTTTACAAGAAAGTTGTTGGGAAAATGAAAAGGTTACTAAATTAATGAGGCTATTATTTGTTAACTTAAGCATCTGATTGTAGGAAAAATGTTTCTCTAACATAATAAGCTACTAAAGAATCAAGATTTATTTTGATTTTTCATATCTACCAACCCATCTCTCTCTTTTTATTTTTCTCTATCTCTTTCTCTTTCAATCTCTCTATCTCTCTCTCTAAATATATATATATATATATATATATATATATATATATGTGTGTGTGTGTGTGTGTGTGTGTGTGTGTGTGTGTGTGTGTGTGTGTGTGTTTTATTATAAAAATAAAAATACTCCAGAGAAAAACAGACTAGCAAGAAAAAACATGTTGTATTTAAACAGAAATTAGTTGCGACTATACTTTCACTGAAGAAGCGGTTTGCAATAAATTAAGCATTGAAATAATAAATAAATCGTATTTTTCATGGTTTAGATAAAAAAAAAAAATTGTAATTTTTTTTCAAGGTTGCGTTCTGTGATTAATTCAGTCTTCTTGTTTAAGAATTTATCTGCATAGGGAAATGTTAAGATTCTGTATTTTTCCCCGGAAAAAAAAGAAAAGAAAGAAAAACAAAACCGATCGTGCAATGCATGCATAATACTTGAACGATCTAACAAAACATTCTTTTTTATGTAAGACTAATTTTCTCTTTAATCAAAGAGAGCAAGGTTTTACTATTTATTATAGAACAGCATAATATAAAAACAATATTATTCATTTTTTATTCACAAATTCTACAATAAAATTGCATCTGTAGGATGAGGAGGGTGTATTTATTTACATTTTACTTATGTTTTTGGTAATAGAATTTCAATGTTGAGGGGTCTGGTTGTAAATAATAACTAATAATATCTCATTTGAATTTATATTGTTCCACAAGAAATAATAAAACCTTAGTGTCTTTGTTTGAGAAGAAAAGTAACTTTGAATTTAAGAAAAAAAAAAAAGGTTTACGTGTTTTACTTATTTAGAGGCGACGCTGCGCGCACAAAAGAAACTTTCTCTATGATTTGAATGAAAATACAAAAAAGTGGATTCCAGGCCATAGAATTTGTAGTTTCAAATTCTTAAATGATAAACACGATTATACAGAAAATTCCTTTGCACAACTTTTATAAAGCATGTTAAAATAAAAGTAAAACTAAAATTATTAGAATTAACAGATAAAAAAAGGTTATATAAACACTATGAATACATTAAAGGCCCATTTGAATAATGGTAAGAGTGTTAGCCAATAGCAAAGACTCAGAAATGGTACTTGATGCTTCTTTGCTTTACTCTCAGCATTATAATATATGGATCAAGGGTAAAGGGAGCAATTCAAAGAAAGGAGTTACCTCCTTCCATACACTTCGGTGTATTAGCTATTGAAAAGGGAGCCTTCGGATCACCCTTGAATCGGTTGGCCATCTGACAACTTATAAATACACTAATAAATATTTCTGACTCTGTATGAGTCCAATGTAGTGGCTAAAGTGTTGAATTGCAGTCTCAAAATATATGAGTTCGAACTTCAGTCCCACAACTAAGTTCACTTTCAGACTAATAAACTTGGGGGAAGTTTGAACTTCTTTACTCCAACCCCAGCTATGCGTTGATAATTATCACTACTACTCTTTTATGAGGATTGGTTTGGCATTAAATATCGTTAGTATGTAATTAAACAAAGAAATAAAACCAAAATATTTCAGACTATTCTCAAACAATAAAGAAAAAAATAATTTTATTGATTATTTACCTTATTGTTTGAGAATAGTCTGAAATATTTTGGTTTTATTTCTTTGTTTAATTAAAAACAATCAAATTTCTACTGAAACTTGCATATATGCAATTACATTTCATACTTATAAGTATATTAAATATTTAACAATAATTACGATGGTGAAACTTTAAGGACGATTAAAGACGTATTTCTAAACACATCCGAGATTTAGAATTGCTTGATTTTCATAATGCTTCGGTCAAAAATAATTTAGAAACCGAAAATAATTTTAATGCTGAAAATTAGAAAATACAATTTACAATACATAATAGTCAACACAGAAATGTTATTGATCTAATATTATTCCAAATGATATTATCAAATAAAGGCCGTGTTATTTTAGATTAACTACTTGTTTATTTTATTTAGTTTTGAATAGTTACAAAATCCCTAAATCAAATTCATCATTTATTAATCATATCTAAATTATGATTACATTCAATATCTTGGGAATGATTTCTAAAGAGCAAACAAAGTCGTAATTTTATTCTTTTAAATCCGAACAGAAAAACAACGTGAGTTTGAAATGGAAAGCGATTAACGCTGAAGAGTCCTGAAAATAAAATTGTTTTTTATTTTTCTGTTTTATTTTTTCATTTGAATTTTATTTTTTCAAAAGAAACATCAAGCATTTATTACATTTCCCTGAAGATGGATGTAAAGAATAAACGTCGGCAGATTACATATAATGAAGACATCTTGAGAATATTTAGTTTTTTCATATATATATATATATATATATATATATATATATATATATATATATATATATATATATATATCGCAATTTTCACTCATCTAAGTACTCGTATATATATATATATATATATATGCGCAAGAAGTTTGCGACACAAGGTCATTTTTAAACGGAATTTAACCGTTGTGAATTCAGATTTTTCCTTCTACTAGATCAGTCGTCACATCAACATTGAAGAGTTCATTATGCCTTATGGTTTACTCATGGCTGGAGGTAATTCATACCTTTCACAAACGTATTAGCATTATGTGAGATGCAAACAGTCTTGTCCATGTTTGAACTCGTGTCGCTGTGTCCATTTCCTACTACGGTATCTGATACACCACGGACGCCTTGTGTATATGTCGCTCTATTTTGTTTTATAGTTACGAAGTATTTAGTTTAGGATATTAATTTTTAAGACAAGGATTTTTCTTGATCCTTTCTAATATACTGAATTTCAACCTAACTAAATAAATAGGCCAACTCTTTCTTTTTTACAAAAAAAAGGTCTTTAAAATTCGACCTATATACAAGTATATACTGTGTATCTGTTCTTTACGTAAGAGTCCTTACAGTTCAAGCTAGGATCAACGCTTCGGTTTTGTTATTAGAATAAAATAAATTAGAATAAAAACGCAATATAGACCATTAAGAAGAGTATGTCAAACAATCACGATGTGCCGCTGACGATATACGAAGATTTGTAGTCGTTAAAACCCTTGAAATGACACGATATGACATGTAAATATGACTCGGCCAACGGTATCGACTCCTTCGCTTATCGTTAATGAGTTTGCTGTATAAAACTAAGATAGCCTGCTTTTGTTTATGTTCCCAGATCACTTTGAAAAGATAAATAATCGATCAGCTGAAAAAAGTATTTCGCGTCACGTTTATTTATTTCAGAAGACTCAGATCAATGGTCGAAAAAATGAACGTAAATTTCAGTGAAAACAAAAACAAAATTCTATTTAACTTCTCAGGCTCTCACTCTTTCTCTCTCTCACCCTCTCTCTTTCTTTCTCTCTCTCTCTCTCTCTATATATATATATATATATATATAAAGAATGGGTGAATTAAAAAGTGTCGAGATGGCACCAGTATTTACAAAGAGAGAAATGAAACTAAAACATTATTTAGCACACTTATTTCATCGAGACAAAGTGTTGATAGATAGATAGATAGATAGATAGATAGATAGATAGATAGATAGATAGATAGATACTAGCTTTGGAAAACTATTATAGAATTTGCACATTTAAAGGTAAAAAAAATGAAATTGTCTTTATCATTAAATATGTGAAAAAAGGCTAACATCCAGGAAACCAACCAACCAACCACACAACCAAACAACCAATCAACCGATTTGTAACCGTTCGCTGTAAAGTGTATGATTTATAGCAAAAATTGTCAAATATTCATGTCTTTACCCGATACGGGTACTTCAGCTAATTCTATTACAACACAAGGTTTTCAGTTTTTTGATTCAAAGGATTCTTGCAGGAAGTTTCAGATATTTTAATACTGTTGGAAACGCTGACCAAAAATGTTATTTCCAACGTACTTAAGAAAGTGATACAATGAACGTTTCAGATGCCGAAGAACAAATAGCCATTTTTTGCTAAGTATCTTGAAGGTGATAGGCGTTGTCTTATAGCAGCATTCCTTGTTGGACCCTTTCCTGAAAAATGTATTAGAATAAAAAAATATTTCAAGTTTCTGTGAGTCATTCAGCCTGTCGAATTGTTCATTGTAGAATAGCATATAATAGTGTTTCCAGTAAAAAAAAAATCAATACGTAATATATAATCCCTTTGAATCTCATTAGGTACAGAAGAAAGTCTTTATCGGCTACATGTCGGCTATTAAAATGTTAGATATGCAGACATATTTTCTTGGACCTGACCACATATTGTATATCCATTTTCCATGCCAGTGGCTTTATTGTTTGAAAATGACCTTTGTGTCAAGTTTCTAAAGAACGAAAAATACTTAGACACTGACAGATGTTAATCTGGCACCAGTTTTTCAAACGGATATTTGTAAATATCAATAGATGGGTTACAGGTGCAATGAATAGCTGATAAATGTACTTTTAAAGTTTCCTTTTGTCTACAGTATGGGACTTGCTACTTTAAAAGAGGTGTAAAAGAATTCATTGATCAAACATAACTTGGAATTGGTACACGAGCAAAGGTATGTGGCACCAAGTGTGAATCGAACTCACTACACAGTATTAATTGAAGTACAAGGGGAGCTTACAAATTTTTGTACCTGAACGATGTCCGCCTAAAACATAATCGCTATTTATATTTAGCATGAAGCCGCAAGCATGTGGCATCTAGTGAGAATCGAACTCACTACTCAGTAGTAATTAAATTGCAAGGTGAGGTTACTAACATTTACACCACGACAATGTACTCTAAAAACAAAGAACAAACGCAATTTCAATTTGGAATAAAGCTGCATGTGGCACCAAGTGAGGATCAAACTCACTTCTTAGAAGTAGTCATTTACTCAGCCTGCTATAAAGTTTATCGTCACAGGAAATGTACGCAGCGATTTGATTTCAAACACTGGACAAGCTTCTCTTTTTTAACCTCGCACCAAGGCGCTTGAGAAAGGCATAGGTCTTTCTTTTCTATTTCCAGCTTGAGGTAAAGAGTAAGCGAAATTCAGGATTCAACCCAACTAAAAAACTGAAGATCAAATTCACTAATACTCTTATTCAGCATTATTTATTTTGGCTCAAATTTAGAAGTACTGGATACGCAGAAAGAACTGTATGCTCTTGCTGATTGATTGATTGATTGATTGGTTGATTTTTACAGTATATCAACCCTTCTCGGGTTATTTCATGTCCAGATGATTAATCGATTTATTGATTTTAACGGTATGACACCCAATCTGGGATTATTTTCTGCCCAGAATTTACGAAATTGCTGACGTTACACATATCTATCCTTTCGTGTGGTCTCTTTATAGATGGTTTTATAATATCATGTATTCCTCTATATAATATAAGTAATTTGCTAACATATATTTTAACCATAGGTATGTAATACCGAGTCAGAATGGACCCGAAATTGATGGTATGAAAAGGCACTACACTTTCTCAAGTCCCAGACCTGGAGCCACACCATTAGATGCAGTCTAATATTATACCCAGGGCAACCTTCTTGCTAGTTGTCTTCATACTTGTGCAGTAGCAAAAACTGCCGGTGGTGCTCTGGGATGGTAGTACCATTTTAGTCACCGAAACTAAGGAATCAGCAGTGGTTAGCAGCTGATGAGGACAGGGTATCTCACGTATTTTCACACGTTATATGATAAAATTTCATACCCTGGGATACCCTTCTGGCAGGGGGATACAGTTAGCACTTTCGAAGCCCCACCAACAAGGAGGCCAAATCAATAGCAATGGTCTTCTAATCAAGATCGTTAACTATTAGACCCCACTAGGGATGGATAAACGAAATATTAATTATGTTTATTTTTATTCTTCATAAGCTTTTATCAAATCGTTGATTTGAGGTCTTCCTAAGCTATGCTTTTTTTTTTTGCAAATTTTCGATATACATGGGGCATCGACAAGATGAAATAACTCTTCGTGGTGGGGGCAAAACGTTTCTAGAATTCGTCGATAAGATTTGGGTAGGGTTTAGTTATTGGAATGTGCCGATAAGTAAGGTATGCCAACAGCTAACTGAGTCACTCTGTCGAGTGGTGTCAGCTTGAGTGGATCGATACCTATTTCTGATTCCACCATCCCCTTTATGATCGTTCACGTAACTTGGGCGATATTTTCTCTTTAAACCACGAAAAGATTTTGTGTAGAAATCCGTTCAATCGATCTTCAAGAAACGCCAGGGATTTCAGCTGACTCATCGATAATGCTATAATCGACCCAGTTGGTTTCACGATATTTTTTGATATTTTTTTGTCTGCTCAAGATGTTGAAGAACGATCGGTACATGTTAAGAAATTGAATGACGTGTTACCTGTTTTAAAAGGCGCTTACTACTCATAGACTAGCAAATATTTTCGCGGGGTGATTTTTTTTATTGGCTCTTATTAAAAAGCTTACGCAAGTATAGTATCTGTTCCAACTGCAGTTTTACTTTGGGACTAAACTGAAAGTGAATGCAAAATAACTTTTTAAAAATTCTTTGCTAAAACTCATTTAATTTCCGACCACCAAAATATTTCAATATACTTACTTTTATCTTTATATCTCCTCTGCTAGCATTTAATTATTTTCCAAACACCCAAAGATTTTAACAAACTTGATTTACATTTGTTTTTATGTCCTTTCTGTTTAAAATTAATTACTTTCCAAAACCCTAATGTTTCAATAAATATAACTTACATTTTGTCTTGACAGATGGAATACGCTGACTATAGTTTCCCTTGCAAAAACTTGACAAAAAGGATATCCTGGGAATGACACTAAATTGCACCTAGTTCAGAAGATCTGAAGAGGGTGGAATATTTATTTATTGCAATTACTCTCAGGTTCACTCTAACTCGGAGTGAAAGTATTTGTTAGTAAACCATTAATGCGTTAAAGAAATCATTTTGAAATATTATTCGTATACGATATTATAGTGAGCAAAAAAAAGAAACACTCTTGAGAAATAACTACTCAAAAAATATAAATATATTTGTACAATGAATGTGATTCTCTAATCTAAGGGCATAAACTAATACTAGGTCGACTGAAATGCTGCTAAAGTCAACCAATTAATCAATGTTAATCTAGAGGACAGGTTTCAGTAGCTTACATTGCCAGTTCTTATTAAGTGGTCATCCATCAATGTACTTACTGGACTCAGCTCTGCTTCACAACGGAATATATGTTGTAATTTGACAATAATGTCCAATAATAAGTGTTGTTCCATTCTAAACCTAACTGATAATTCTGATCTTTTAAATTGAAAAAACAACTGGCTTAAGGAATTTAATTAGTTTTTCATAGTTATCTTTCTTACTACAATAAACAAATATGATTAAGATGTCAGCTTGTAATTTCGTTTCTATGTAGTTGCTTTGTTTAGACCAAATTTCTGGGAACATATCTCAATTGCAATGTTACTGAATCATGTACTTCCGTAATTTAGAAAATCTCAACATTCTGAATTTGTTGGTTCACCAGTTATTTTTACCGTATGAAAATACTTGGATTATTCTATACTGAAACAAGTTTAACAATCACTCTCCCAAATACAGGACAAAAATGCATATGCACAATTTTAGACAGATTAACAGATCAGATGAACTTAACCCCTAGATAGAATCCTAAGAGATACTACCATTCCGGATGAAGATGAACCCGGAACTCATGTCAATATTTATATAAAAAAAGTAAAGTTGAGGGCGACCAAAAGGTTCCCTTTTCAATAGCTACACTACCGCGGTGTAGAGGGCGCTACTCCTTTCTCTTGATTGGTCCTCTTTATCTTTGGTCCATACCACATAATACTGAGGGCAAACCAAAGAGGCATATCAGGTATTACCTTTTGAGTCTTTGGTATGACTTGGCCTGGGATTGAACCCCGGTCTCCCGGGCCATTGGCGACTAGATTATTTAAGTCTGTGAATAGACTTAAAATGAATCATTCAAATATTTCACTAATAGTCATATTAGTAAGTGATTAAAACAATGAATAAAAATCCAATATCATCTGATGACTTTCAAAAAATGTAAATAAACGTAGATATCAGTTATTTATAAACTAGTCAACTTTGATTAAATATAAATTGAAATAAAGCAAGAATTAAAGTAATACAAATTGCTTCTTAAAATATATATTAGAAATAGAAAAAAATTTGATTTAAGATTAATTTTCTTAATAGAATTTTAGAATAAATCTTAATAAAAATATTCAAATCGGAAATTTGTTTACTAATAGAAAATAAAAAGTAACGAGCTTGTATATTTATCCATTATCTATTGAAAAATTCTAAGCATGATATATATATATATATATATATATATATATATATATATATATCATTTTTATACACGTGATATTTAAATTATACTTCCTTAGATATCATACTTAAGGAGATATGTATTCCCCTTTGTTAACGGTTAAAAAGATAACCACGTCTGTTCACATTTCCATCTGATGATCTAGTTAACTAGCTGGTAAAATGAATTCATAAGGGAATATATTTATTGGTTTCTTCATATATATATATATATGTGTGTGTGTGTGTGTATATATATATATATATATTGATATATATATTATGTCGTTTGCTATATTTGTAAAAAAAACTGATCGATATATGTAATAGAGCATGCATACGTAAGGTAGAAGAGCGTAGACAATCAATGCCGGTTGGTGACTTTCAGATTCTAAAAAATGTGATCATCAGATCAAGTCTCTTATATATATCATCATAATGATGTTGTTCTGCTCGCACGGATTCCCCTAACACTTTCTAGTCATCTGTCTCTATCACCGATCGCTTCCGGCAGGTTTTCCTGGCAAGATCCAGAGTCCGTACAGAGCTATTTTAGATAAGTTTTAGCTGGTTCTCCTATACTTTTTAAGGGGTCCATTGGAGAACGCCACTTATGAGTTCGTCCTTACTTCTCCGGCAGTGTCCAGCGTGTCTTGTTCGTCTATTTTGGATGGTCTTGGAGATGTTTGATAGGTGGCAGTAAAAGTTTCTGTTTTGTGTGATGTTGCTTCAAGGATTTATTTAATATAGCTCAGCCTTGTGTAATTGCTGTCAAGGTTTTTCTTTATACGCTTAGTCAGCATCCAAGTGGTGCATCCAGACGGTAATATGGACACGACCGCTGCTTGAAAAAATTGCATTTTTTATCGGATATGTCGGACTATAATATGACCGATAGTCTATCAATAGCTGACCATGCTTTTACTAGTGGCGGATTGATGTCATTTACTGTAAATGAGACGTTGCTTCTGAGGTAGGTAAAATTGTCCCCTAGTTTCAGAGAGCAGCCAAGCCGTGCAGGGTATCGTCTGCTTCAAGCCTTTTTTTTTTGTATGGAGACATTTTATTTTATTAAATCTATGGACGTCCGAAGTACGTATTCTAGGCAGATTATGAACAGATCTGGTGCTAATGTGTCCCTTTGCAGCACACCTGCGACAATGTCAAAGAGGCGTGTGTCTCCACCCGGTGAGCGAACTTTACTTTCGTATTTTTATAGAGCATCATTATGACTGTTACGGTCTCCCTGAGTAGACTGTAAGCCAAAAATATTTGCCCCTTCTTCCCTCTATGTATGTAATCAACTGCTTTGTAGAAATCTACAAATAGGAGTGTAGCCTCGAGGTTTTTTGCACGAACACCTTCTAAATTTCAACGGCTTGTCAGAATTTGTGATTTTGTGGATCGATTTCGACGAAAGCCATTTTGGTTTTTCCAAAGAATTTTCTCAATTTTAGGTTCAATGCAGTTGAGTAGCAGAGCATGGTAAATCTTAGCCACTATGGAAGTAAGGATTATACATCGATGGTTCTTGGCAATTCCGAGGCCACCTTTTTGGGGAAAGGGAGGATGCAGATTTTTGTCCATCAGTCGTCTGGTTATATACAGCGTTGCAGTATTGGAGCAGAAAGTCGTCGAATTTCCTTGTCTTCCATACTTTCCTGTTTTTAATTTTTGTTAGTACTACGTCGAGTTCATTTTGCGTAAACTGTCCTAATTTGATGTCTTGTTGATTATTAATAATTTCTGTGATAGGTTCATCCATAACTTCAGGGGACTTTCCAAACAGATTGTTACAACGTTCTTTCCATAAGGGTATCTGTTCTTCTTGGCTGGCAGCTATTAGTTTCGGTATCGTGGTATATATGTATATATATATATATATATATATATAGGAACTCAACTCAAATTTTATGCAGAAAAGTGTTAATTTCAGTACCAAAAAAATTAGCCGCAGAAGCTATTAGTATTTTGCGTTTATCGACCAATCAGTGCATTCACATGAGTTTTTTTTAAATTTCGCGATACTTTGCAGACGACAATATATGGCTTGCCGTAAAAAATCTGAAGGATAAAAAACGAAAATCTGCCCCCCCCCCCGACTAAAAAAAAAGATAGAATTTCTTAACCAATAAGAATCATCAACTATTTTACTTACTATCGAGACGACCTAAATTCTATAAATAAGCCTAGGAATAAATATTTCTTCAGTAAATAATAAATTGTTAATTACTCGTTACTTTTTTGTTTCTTCCTTTGAGAGAAAAACATGTATTCTTTTCTTTCAAGAAGCATTCAATTTCAACTCGTTTAATTTTTCTTAAATCGAGAAAAATTTGTATTTATAACTACGTTAGAAATATTCATCTGTTCCCTGATGACATAATATCAGCAGCATTTCCTCACTACATTAAAGCATTATGACATTTTCTTTTTCACATAGTGACGAATTTATTCTAAGGTTTTTATGCACGCAAAACTTGTCCCATTATTTTAATCTAATAATTATTGCTATACTTCATTGCATAAAACTTAACTATATCAATTAAAAATATCTGCTCTCAAACTGTACTCTTGTTTTTCAGCAAATATTTCACTCAGTATAATGAAATAAATATTATGAATTTGTCGATTGGATTTTTATTCATTAATTCACACCTTTATCTGCTACGCACACACAAACAAATACACTCACGTATATATATATATATATATATATATGTGTGTGTGTGTGTGTGTGTGTGTGTGTGCCAGCGTAAAACATTTCAGATTTTACATGTCGATCAAGGTGTTATATATATATATATATATATACATACTTACATATATATATATATATACGCATACACATACACGCACGCACGCACGCACGCACATACACACACACACAAACATATATATATATATATATATAATTCTTGGTTATTGAGTTCTAAATCTGGAATTTCTATCTAATGATATCGAATTTAATTATATAAGGTTCCTTAAGTAATGATTAAATAATAGAATCTTTGTTTTAGACAAAATATTTTTAAATAGCCGGGATGTAATTATTTACTTTGCATATTAAGATAAAAAAATATTGGTATAAATGTTTTAATTTTTGCTTTTTTCATATTTTTTTTTTTTTGCAATTGTGCTTTTTAAATAATTCGTATTGAATTTTTCTTAAATGAATCGGGGATTTTCAACGGTAAAGATTCTACACTTTGATCCAAGTTAGAAATGCCGGAAGTAATCCCACCTGGGACTTTGCTAATACGAATAGAAAAACGGATCGATTGAATTATACAGATATGTTTTAAAAAGCATAGCTGCAAAGATATTAGATTTTTTCCAAAGCAATTCCCTCCTAATAAAAGTGGAAGGAGAGTGAAAAATGTTCTGCTTCCGTTGAAGAAGGCCTACCTTTAGTTGCTGTTTCATTTTTGTCTGCCATTTTCTTCAATATATTCCTCACAAAAAAATAAATATATATATATAAAATAGGAAAGCAAAGAAAATATAGGAAGAAATCTTGTAGCTTTTACGTCAGATTTCATTTCCCCATTTTCAATATTGACTTGTGGGGCCTAGCAAATAAGTTTTGAACAATGATAAAATGTTTGTCAGTTTTATCAAGTAAATGCAAGAAGTAAAACACTACGAAAGAAATAAAGTTGACATTAAAATCGTGAAAAGAAATATGTCCTAGTTTGAGTAAAATGAAACGATAAAACAAAACAAAATTAAAATAGGCAAAAATAAAACTGAAATTTTAAAAGCACTGAATCTAAGAAAAAAGAATGATACTTGATGTACAATATTTAATGCCGTAAATGAAAAAGATTAAATACTGGAACGATATGAACTATTGACGGCAAAACATGGGTGTCAAAGAAGTGATGATAATAAAGGGAGGTAATAATCAACGTCAGTTTGCGATTTGAAAAACATCTAAAAAATCTAAACAAGGTAAATTGATAAAATAAATGAAAAGATTATTAGAAAAATCTCGCGGAGGAAACATTTAATTTTCTCCTGAAAGTTTAGCAATGTCTTTAATTTATTTTCGAAATTTTTAGATTTATTTAAATGTTCATGAATGAATTATTGACGAGAGAGACATTTTTCCCTCAAGTTTTACTGCAACGTGATGTTAGTCACTCCATATATGTCAAGAAATCTTTATCAGAAAGGATAAAGAGGATTAGATGTTTAAAATAGGACAACACAAACGTTAATCACGTGGAAATATATTTTTCGGCAATCTCTTTGTAATGCACCTCTCTCTCTCTCTCTTTCTCTCTATCTCTCTCTCAATCTTGATCCCTTCCTCTCCCTCCCCTTCCTCACCTCACTATCTCTCACCCTTACTTTCACTCTTCTCTCGTTCTCCCCTTCTCTCTTTTTATTCATAAATATGTACGGTAATTTACCAAGCTTTTTTTACTTAGATGTGGCACAGGGTCGAATGAATGAGGCACCTAATGAGACTCGAACTCAGTCGTGAATGTTTGTTAGTCTAGCTTGCTAATCATTATACCACCCGAGGTGCCTAAACACACACACACACACACACACACACACACACACATACATAGATACATATATATATATATATATATATATATATATTGGGATGCGTATATGTAGTATTTAAAAAGTACCGCTCTTCAGTACTTTCAAGTCCACGTTGTAAAACCATCGTCAGATGGAAAATAAGGTCACGGTGTCTAATCTTCTATATCTAATAAATTGAAAATTTAAAAAAAATTGGATTGTGTTAAAAGTAGGAATAAACATTTTTTGAAGTAACGGGAAGAATAGTAAAGGATTGTCGTTTTAACATTTTAGACTTTAAAGCGGTTCTGCTCTTTTTAACAGGCTTATCTCTCTCTCTCTATATATATATATATATATATATATATATATATAAGAGTCGTTGAAAAAGTTATGCCTCACCCAGAAAGAAGAGCATAGATGAACACTTTTGAAGAAACTATATTAGTTTTGCTCGTTTTTTCAAGTGTTGCCTCAACAAAAATGTTCAGCTATGCTCCTCTTTTTGTGTGAGGCTAAGAAAGTTTTTAATGATTCAAGTATATATAATTACGCCACAATTTCAATAAGTTTTATAGTTCTTTTGTATCATCGATACCAAGATTTTAATAATTCTGGCGAAATTTTTTACAGTGAAAATGGATATTATTTGTTATGATTGATTACCACACTATAGAGCATTGAAACTCTGCCAACCAAAATATGAATATCTACCAGTGCCAAAAAAAGGATCCTCATAAGCAAAATTGCATATCGTAAGTATATTTCCAAACTAATCTTGATATTTTGCTTGATTATTGAGATTCTGTGTTGTAGAATTTTGCTGGGAAAAGGTTCCTCCAAAAATAATATCTTAATATGTTTATAATATTCGTGGAGGTATACTTATTAATGGATGCTACTATATATATATATATATATATATCATCATCATCATCATATCGTGCTGGCAGCACGGATATCCCTGACCCTCTTTCTCCACTCTTCCCTATCGTTCATCGCCCTAGGCAGGTCTTCAGGACAACAACCTGTATCCTCACATAGCTGCTGAATGTACGTTCGTGCTGGTCGTCCTGCTTTTGCGCGGCCGTGTGTGGGGATCCATAAGAGTACATCTCTTATGAGTTCATCTCTGCTTCTCCAGCAATGTCCTGCATGTCTGGTTCGCCTAACTTGAATAGTTTTCGTGATAGGGGGCAGGTGGCCGTACAGTTGGTGTCTTGTTGGGTGTTGCCGCCAGGACTTGTTGAGGATTGCACGCAGCATTCTTGTGTAATTGCCATCTAGTTTCTTCTCCAACCGTTTTGTTAGCGTCCATGTAGTGCATCCATATAGCAGTATCGATGTGACCGCTGCCTGGAAGAAGCTGCGTTTCATTTTATCGGTTAGGTCTGACTTCCATATAGTCGATAGCCTATTGATAGCTGTCCATGCTTTCGTTAACCTCGTTTCGATGTCCTTTTCGGTTGATTCGACGCTGCTTCCTAGGTACGTGAATTTGTCTACTAGTTTAAGAGGGGTTCCTTCTAGAGTGGAGATGTCCCCCGTTTGGTTATAGCACATATATTCCGTTTTATGTGCATTAACATGGAGGCCTATGCTTGCTGCTGCTCGTTCCAAACTATGCAGAAGTGTTTCGGCTTGGTCAGGTGTATTTGCCAGTATCGCTATGTCATCGGCGTAGTCGGCGTCGGTAATTGTTGTTGCGGGGTATCTTCTGCTTCTTTTCTTCGTCAGTTCGAAGCCATTCTCTTTGATTTTGTCAATCGATGTTCTAAGTACGTAGTCTAGACAAATGATAAAGAGATACGGAGCCAGCGTGTCTCCTTGTAGTACTCCTGCTACTATGTCGAAGTATTCTGTGTCTCCATCTGGTGATCGTACTTTTACTTTAGTGTTTCTATAGAGAATCGTTATTGCCGCTACGGTTTCTTTAGGTATGCCGTACGCTAGTAGGATTTGTTCCATCTTTCCTCTGTGAATGGAGTCGAAAGCCTTGGTAAAGTCGACAAATATTAATGTCGCTTGTAGGTTCTTTGCCCGTACACCTTCAAGGATTCTGCGGATGGTTAATATTTGTGAGGTCGTAGATCTATTTCTTCGGAAGCCATTTTGGTTTTTTCTAAGTATGTTGTCGATTTTGGGTTCTATTCTGTTTCGTAGTAGGGCATTGTAGATTTTGGCAGCTATGGATGTAAGTGTTATGCCTCGGTAGTTTTTGGCTAATCCGAGGTCCCCCTTTTTAGGGAAGGGGAGTATGCATCCCTTCGTCCATCTATCTATCGGATTTTGATTGTATACTGCGTTGCAGTGTCGGAGCAGTATGTCGTCGAATTGTCTGGTCTTCCATACTTCCGGGGGAATTTCGTCCAGTCCTGCAGCTTTTCTATTTTTAATTTTTCTGAGAACCGAGTCGAGTTCTTCTTGTGTGAACGGTCCAAGTTTAATGTCTAATTGTTTGCTAATTATTCTGGTGATTGGTTCAGGCGTTATTTTTGGTGGGTTTCCAAGTAAGTTTTCGAAGTGCTGTTTCCACAGTTTTATTCTTTCTTGTTGGTTTGCTGCTTTAAGTTTTGCTTTGGCCGTGTTCTTTCTTCTGCTCACTTCGTTTATTGTTTGCCAGGCAATTCTAGATTGTCTATCTTCCACCGAGTCTCTAATCTTATCTATCTGATTTTGAATGTATTCTGTCTGTTCCTTTATATATATGCCTGCTAATTGATATTGTGCCGTTTTTAGTTTTAAGGCATTTGTGTTTGTTGGGTTTTTTCGATAGTTTTTGGAGGCTGTTTTCACTAGTGCACGTTTTTCTCTCACCGCTAAAGTTTCCCATGGGACTCTATATTTAGTTTTAATTTTTGTTGGAATGTATTTTGCTGCTGCCTCAAGGTGTGCATTGACGAAATTTTCGTATTCGTCGTTTGGTGTACTTTTTTCCGTCTTTTCTTGTAGTGTTTCGAATCTGTTTCTTAATTCTAATACGTATTTATCTCTTACATCTTTGTTGTTTAATAGGGCCCAGTCATAGTGTTTTGTTAGTCATTGGCGGAGACATGAATGCACAAATCGGGAAAAACGGAAACAACAAATACAGCCTCCACAACACGTCAAATAGGAATGGGCAACATCTAACAGATTTCATGATAGAAAATAGATTAGCATGCCTCAATACAAACTACCAAAAAAGAGAGGGCAAACTATGGACATACACGTACGCAAACAATACTAAAGCTCAGATAGACTACGTCCTTATAAACAAGAAATGGAAGAATAGTGCATTGAATTGCGAGGCATACTCCTCTTTTGAGGGTGTGTCCACCGATCACCGAATAGTCACGGCGAAAATACGGTTAAGCCTACGAAAAAACGACAAAAAATATATATATATATATATATATATATATATATATATATATATTGAATGACCTTTGTACATATATACAAAGTTCATTCAATAAACGAAGATAAAGATAGCAAACGACATCTTTATCAAAATATTTTTCAATAAATGTAAACTCTGAATTGTTTAGACTTGGTTGAAGGCAAAAAAATATTTATTTTGAGGCAATTAAAAATGACAGCAATTCAAACAGTGTATTCTCGGCTTTAACAGCAGAATCTTTTCTCATTTTGTGAACTTTACAGAAGAATGTGTGGTTTGTACAGAAAAGCATGTTTTAGTTAAAACATGTTTACAAATGGGCTGAACATGGTTTTGCCACGACGAGCCAGAATCTAAAAAACAGAACATGGAGTAAAGACACATAGACTCTCGGCTAAAGAAAAAGTTCCGGGCACAGTTGTCAGTAATAGAAAGGTCCTGCTGATAGTTTTCGGGGACATGAAAAGTGCCATCACTATTGATTTCCTTGAAAAAAAAAAGTGCAACTGAAAACAGTATTTCCTATAGCTCACTCTTTCAGAACAATTCACCTTTTTTATTGAATAACTCATGCACACACACACACACACACACACACACACACACATATATATATATATATATATATATATATATATATATATATATATATATATATAATTTGTTTTTTTATTGTTATTCTCTTCAAAGACGCCTTCGTCGTCAATTAAGCTCAATTTTGAGTTCATTTTGTTTATTATGTTAACCCCATAATTTTCTGCAAATAAAGAGACTGATGATTAGTAAGCATTGTAGAGTAAGCTTCTTTCTTCTTTTCTTTTTATCTTTCTTCATAAATGATAAGTATTGTGATAGGAGTTAATGCAGATTGTTTATTATGGTTGGTAAATTGAATATTGTTCTTGAAGATATATTTTGGTTTGATAATTTCAACTGAATTGTGCTAATAAGAATTTCGCTATGATTTTTTTTTTCATTGATGTTTTCTGGTAACACGACCAAAAAATTTAAAACGTAAATGGTAATTGCTAATACTTCAGGAATAAAGTGAAACGTGGAAGGTTTCGTTCGTTTGAATTAATACGTATATAGTGAGATACTATCCTTAGTGTCGGATAATTTGGTTGGCGAGTTGGTTTTTCAGCATATCAAACCTTAATGGGTTTTTGATAATGGAACCAGTTGAACCCTTGTAATCTTTACATGTATATTGGTTGGTTGGCTAGTTGGGTTTTATGTAGGTTATTAAATGTTTAATCCATTTTTATACAAAAATCATTTCTATCTCAAACAACCCAGTTTAGCATGGGCAGTTTAATTGTCAAAACACTTCTATTTCAAATTATTCAGTTTAGTCAAACAGTTCTAATTCAACAAATTCAGTTTAGTATACGAATAGATTTTGTTTACATACAGTAAAGTGTCAAAATAGTCCTATTTCAAACACTACTGTTTAGTGTAAGTACAATTTCAATGTCAAAACAGTTTTATTTCAAGTAATTCAGTTTAGCATTTAGTTCTATTTGACCCATAGATAGGACTGTACCACTCAGGGTCAGAGTTGACTTGAGAGTTATGGCAGTGAAGGGGTGATCCACATTCCCCAAAGCACCAGTATTACTGGAACCTCACCATCACATTGTTTAATGCCATATACAGGACACTCGTTAGAGAGATCTTACTGCTTTGCAGAGGTGCAGTCGGTGTATTGTACAACCCCAGCCAACTGGGATATTAATTGTATTCGGTTCCCTAATCATTTTAAGCAGTTAAACGCTTCATAGTAAGTAAAGTTGGTGACCGTAGTCGAGGGCTTCCAGAAGGCTCCCTTTTCAATAGCTACTACACCGAGGTGTAGGGAAGAGCGCTACTTATTTCCCTGGATTGCTCCACTTTACCCTTGATACGTACCTTATATCACTGAGTGTTTAGCAATGAGGTCTCAAGTACCATTTTTAAAGTCTTTGGTATGACGCGACCAGGGGTTGAACCCTGGTCTCCAGGACCATTGGCGAACACTCTACCCACTATCTTGATCTAACACAGAGCAACACTTTTAGGACACAAAAGGCGAAGCAAATTCACCACAATGGAAACAGATTAGTTTACATACGAGAGGAAAATAAATATCTTCAGCTTATGCTGACACACAGTAAAACATGCCATGCTCCAACTCAGGCTCTAATTCACTGCTTTTGCACTTAGAGAAGCTGGAATAAATCTCAAATCCTGTGTTATTTAGTGTTCTGTTAAATTATCTCCGTCTCTTAGGGTCTGCGACTATTAGGGTTGAGTGTGATTTTAATGTTTATAGAGGCCGTACGATTAAGAACGGTTATATGGTTTACATAAGTTTGTGGACCTTGAATATACAGAGAATGAACGTATTAAATCACTTTACATTCATTACGGCATTTGGAATACATCTCTCTATGGAAACTTTAGACTTAAATAAGAAATTGATGATTGAACCCATTCCTCTCATTCGTATCAAATCTATCTGACTATCAAAAAACACTCCAACATTGGCTAACTCTGGTTGTAAACCCCACTAAAAGGGAAACTAATGTCATATATTTAACCTATCACTGCTTCTTTCATCGGTTCATCAGGGAAAATCATCATCATCATCATCATGTCGCGCCGCCAGTGCGGATATCCTTGACCCTCTCTCGCCATTTCTCCCTATCATTCATCGCCTCCGGCAGGTCTTCAGGGTTACATCCTGTGTCCTCACATAGTTGCTGTATGTATGTTCGTGCTGGTCGTCCCACTCTTGCACATCCATATGTGGGGGTCCTCAGGAGTACATCGCTTATGAGCTCGTCCTTGCTTCTCCAGCAGTGACCTGCGTGTCTGGTTCGTCGAACTTGTATAGTTTTCGTGATGGGGGGCAGGTGTCCGTATAGTTGGAGTCTCGTGGGGTGTTGTCGCCAGGACTTCTTTAATACTGCTCTCAACATTCTTGTGTAATTTCCGTCCAGCCTCCTCTCCAGCCGCTTCGTAAGCGTCCATGTGGTGCATCCATATAGCAGTATCGACACAACCGCTGCCTGGAAGAAACTGCGTTTCATTTTATCAGTTAGGTCCGACTTCAACCAATTAGAACAATATGACTATGACTTTTAGAGGCTTATTTAGTTTGCTCCTATTTCCAAATTACTTTGCTTACAATATCTCCCTCTTTCTCTTTATTCCTCTATGCCTCTCTCACTCTCTTTCTCTCTCTCTCTGTCTTTCTATATATATATATATATATATGTGTGTGTGTGTGTGTGTGTGTGTGTGTGTGTGTGTGTGTGTGAAAAAATTACTACATTTGGGTTGCTTTAAGGGAAATTGCATAAATAAACAGATGTACTGATTTTTGACTGCCACACATGCATATTTCTTATTTCATAGTGTCGTAGAGTTTGTAAATAAAAAAAAAAACACTAAAAATATCACAATGCAAAACACAATAAATTGTATTAGTCTTTCAATCTCCATGCGTCCGTTGGTTTGACGTTTAAAAACTGTTTCAGTGAATGTAAATAGAACACAGAAACTGACCAACGAAAAAGCTAGTTTCGATTGTAATAGATAAGAGTATTTTTTTTTGTTTTTTCGACTAATGTTCGGTTTCTTTTTTGAAAAGGAAAAAAGAAAAAAAGAAAAGATGAAGAGCGTCAGTTGTACATTTCTAATCATTTTTAAATATAGGATGTCAATATTAATGAAGGAAAATGCGTACTTTTTTGTTTATACCTATTTTTGAGTTTGGATGATTAACATCGCAGAATGCATAGGTTATATCGCGAAGTTTATAATTGTTTTTTATTTTAAAAAAATGTTATTTACGTAATTTTGTAACCTGACTTGGCTTTGAGAGCGTCATTCATATAGCGTGTCTTGGTCAAAGTTCATCCTTCTCCAGGTATGCAACTGGTTTGAATTCAGTTTTCTTTTTCCTATGACAGTTGCCATTCTAAAGTTAAAAAAACCTAATAAACTTAATTTTAAATCATTGTTGGGAGAAGTGTTGGTGTCATACCTTTTTTACAACGATGTTAACGTTTTCTGAAATGCGAAAAGCCACGCTCAAGATACGAACCTGGGTCGCCAAGTTTCATTTCCTACGGCGATAATTGTCTCATCATTTGTGCCTCAAAAATTTTAGTTTTTACTTATCTTTTAATAATGGCTATCTTAAAACCTATTTGCCATATGAATTAGTACTGCTCGTAACAATAATTCAAGATGATATTACGCAATCTACCACTATGACTACTACCGCTAGTAGTAGTAGTAGTAGTAGTAGTAGTAGTAGTAGATATATCAACTATTTTTTATTTTTTATTTTCCAGCATATTTTTCTTTTTTTACCAAACATTTTCCTAATGTTTTTCACCTTCATCTTTTTCACCCTCCACACAGACAGTTTCTTCACCACAAACCAGACACATACTTCTCCCCACCAACTTTGCCGTGTCCGTCCGCTCAGAAAACATATCTGAGAAAAAGCCGGAACCTGTTTTTGACATCTGAACACAATCATACTATTGTCATTACAGTTGCCTGTGTCTGTCCGGACAGAGAACATCCTGATCGCCTAATTCAACCACCGTCTTACCGTCGACTACACCTCATCGCACATGGCAACCGTTCGATTCTGTCGACAGTAAATAGTATGAACGAATTAGGACGTTGCATTACCGAGGCGAAAAGAGACAGAATAATCTTGTTAAAAAAATGAAGTTAGGAGAATGTTTGCATAAAAATGTGGAAACAAACACTCCTTGATAATTTGCCAAAGGTATAATGAATTATTTGCGGGTGTGCCATCATCACTTAACAAGTGATGTTGTGCTTTCTTCATATTGAAGACTGGAGAAGATATGGAAAGACAAGGCAAACCAAGAAAATTTATATCTTAACTTCAACACTAATGTCGGTTCTAGAATATACCACACATTCCAGTCTGCATATATATATATATATATATATATATATATATATATATATATATATATATATATGTGTGTGTGTGTGTGTGTGTGTGTGTGTGTGTGTGTGTGTGTGTTGTGCGAGTATGTGAACACAGGAAGTAAAATTAAAAACAAACTACACGTATTAATAATGATTAATGAGAACAAGTTGTTGGGGAACGAATGCAGAAAATGGTCAATATCATAACAAAACTGTTTTAATATATATATATACAA
>OY757929.1:62603409-62738409 GCA_963585895.1 Sepioteuthis lessoniana | reverse complement strand
ATCCTAACTCTTCTGTCAACCAAATTTAGCGCTTTGACAGAATCCAACATTGCAGGTGTGCTTGCCATGGTGGACCAGTCTGATCTGTCTTCATTAATATTAAGACTTTCTTTCAATGATTTAGCCCATTCGTAAATACTTTTGTTGACTAAAACCTGCTTCTCCGTACACTTCATTCATTTTTCTGCAAATTTCGGATGGATTCCATTTCTCAGAGACCCCCCACTAGACAAACTTTAATGCTTTACGCTCGACACCCCTTTCTTTGGGGGGGTATCTTATTTTTCTGCAAGTAATGAAGTATTCTAAGCCTTCAAGTTGTTGTTAACACAGGGAAAACTATGATAATAAGATGAAGTGATAGAGAATGAAAAAGAAAAAAAGTTTATACATTGAAAAACATCACAGAAAGAACGTGCATTACTTCTAACGAGAGAACTAAAAAGATGGCATACAGTTATTTTTCATATTTAACTACGGTCTTGGCTTTTATGGGTGTTTAGAACCTTTCTAAAAACTTATTGATTGATTGATTTTAACAGCACATCAACCTGAGTTATGTTTTCTTATGCTAAGCGGTTGTAGAATTCCGTTGATGGTATATTTATAGTTACATTTTTGTAAAATTATATATTTCGATTTGTTTTTGTTGTACACGGTCCTATCGAATCCAAATAATTTTTAAACGAATCCATTTGACCCACTGGTGGGATTCTAAGAGGTACTACCATTCTGGGTCGCAGGGTACTTCGTAGTTATCGCAGTGAAGACGTACTCAACTTTTACCAGACATCCAAAATAGAAGCATCATAAGCAGTTTACAGTCAGTCTAAGGACGTGCCTTTGTAGGAGATACAGAGTTTGGGGATTCTATGACCCACCGATTGAGCAAAGTAACAATTTAAATATCAATTTAAAACCTTATATATATATATATATATATATATATATATATATATATATATATATATATATATATATATATATTATGGTTGTCATTAGCTCATTTGGTCAGTCAATGGTGGACCAAATTTTGCAGTATCGTTAAATACTGCACAATATCAATGACAGAGCTGTTATATTTATACAATGTATATTCTTACATGATTGTGTCTATAACCTGTCTGATGAAAGCGTAAAGCATTAAACCTAAGGTCACAGACCCCACTATATATATATATATATATATATATAAGTCGACTATGGTGTAAGAAATTACAAAGGAGAAAGTCTCTAACTCCCAGCATATTTGTTTTGGTTGGCTGGTTGGCTGTTTGGTTAGTTATGGCATGCTAACCCTCGTGGGGTTATATAATGCCAAAATAACTCTTAATCTGGCAATTACATTGTTTCAAGTAATTAGTAAATAATTTGAAGAGAAATTTAGTTTCAAGTAACTATTCCTAATATTAATAATTTATACACTATTGTTTGGTTTAAAATAATTATTCCTATTTAATGATTAAAACTTTTCTGCTTAGGGTTGATATAGTTTCTTTTTTTAATGGCATATAAAACTTCCTAGTTTATTCAATGGCAACGCTATGCTTGTAGAAGAACCCTTCAGCGTATTTATAGAGAAAATAATCCAAGAGATGTAACTAGATTGTCTTTACCACAATATATATATATATATATATATATATATATAGTAAATAGATTGCTGAGTATAGTTGAGGGCGTGCTGAAGGCTCCTTTTTCAATAGCTCTTACAAAGAGGTATTGGGGAGGGTGCAACACATTTCCCTGGATTGCTCCACTTAACTTGATCCGTACCTTATAACGCTGAGAGTTAAGCAAGAAAGCATCGTATAACATTTTTTGAGTCTTTGGTACGACTCGACCTGGAAAAGTGTTCCGGTTTCTCGGATCATTAGCGAACACTTTGCCCACTATGTCAATAGGCAACTATTCTATCTATCTATCTATCTATCTATCTATCTATCTGTGTGTTTGTGACAATACTTATCAACAAGTATAGTGATATCTGAAGAGGTTAGCTTAGTCTGGTACAAGGTTATCATGAAGAGAACTTGGTTAATTTAGCTTTATTCTACATTGTCCAAATTTACTTAGTCGTCGATATTCAAGTAGTCAGTTTCTAATCTTAGTTTGCTTGCACACAGACAGAAATATGAGGCACCTTGTAAGGATTAGATTCAGTTAAAATTAGTCTATTGGCTTTACCTAGCAAACTATGAAATGACTTTAGGTGCACAGAATTTATTTAGATTTGCTTAGACTTTCATGTGGATCTCAGATTGGTGTTGCTATGTAGTAATGCATATAAATTTGAAATAAATGAATAAACGTAGCTTAGATTCAGAACGAAGTTGCGGTTATATGTACGTAAAGAGGATTGAACCCACTATTAATTGATCTGCAAGACTATCTAACCGACAATTACAGCAGGAATAGGAGATTATTCTTATTTAACAAAAAGTTTTAAATAAATTCAAACTGTTGTGTCGGGAAAATTCTTTTTTTGCCTGGTTGAGAACGTCAGCCCAGAACGAAGTTCAACTTGCAACTAAATCCTATAAACGAACACCCATTAAGCTATTCGACCATTGACAGTGATCTGATTGATTAATAAAACAAATGACTAGCCAAATGACCATTGGTCAAGTACAAACACACTCTGGTTTCAGAGTCGATCTCTTTGCAACCAGACCTATTAAAGGAAAACTTTTAGCGCTCTCTACGTGTGGAGACGGGTCGGTGATCGGCTAACCAATCGAGATTTATGGCCTTCTTGAACGCTAGCCACAACTAGAGAACACGATCGGAGCAGACAGTGTCCGACTCGAGGACTATATACAATCGCCAATGCATACGTTCAGCCTACGTGCCAAGACTGCAATATTATTCTCTGACCAGGGCACCCATAGCGCCGGTCATAGAGCAGCAAGTGTAGGGAAAATGATATAGATATGGTGGTAAGAAGAGAAAGAGAAATTGCTTTGTAAGAAAAAAAGCCGGCCGATAAACGAGTTCACTTTTTAGGATTTTAGCGGCTTTTTTTTTTCTAGTGCGCCTCTTTTTTTCACCTCTTATTGCAAAACTTTCCTCATTTGTATTGCCTGCAAAATTAGCTAATTCTACAGATTGTCTATAAAAGAAAAAAGACAGTTTCACTTATTTATTTATGAAAGATAAACAAACAAGCAAGCAAACAAAGAATACTATTTAAACTTTAAAAACCCTAAGTGGATGGTATTTTTGCCGCCACGTGGACATATATATAAAAGGGTGGTCTGTATTTCAGTTGGCAAGTAATTGCGTTACAGAGTCTTGTTGAACGTTGCTGGAGACCAAGACAAGATGAAGAGATGATTGATCAATTTTAACGGCATGGAAACCTGTTTGGGCTCATTCTTGGACTATAGGTTAAGGAATCGCGTTCATAGTACATTCATATTTATCTTTTTTATAGGTGTTTCTAACTTTTGTACATTGACCAAAAAAAAATACATTTAATTTTTAAACAGATCAATTTGACTGATAGATGAGATCCTTACAGGTGCTATGATTCCGGATCAAAGTGAACCTTTGACAGTGAAGGAGTACTCCACATTCTTTAGGGCTCCGAAACTGAAGCCTCACCACTGGATGCAGTTTAATGCCATACCCAAGACACATCTTTGCAGTGGGGGTGGGGGGTACACATCAGCAGGGAATACAGTCAATATATTCAAAGCTCCATTGACTGGGCACATATGAAAAGATGATGTCAAGTTCAGAAGAAAGGCAAACATCAAACACGAGGTCAAAGAAAAAATACTACTTAATTCCCTTCTGTTCCAGCCTCCCTGTGAACCGGTCTTAAAATAGAGAGACGTGAAGTGTTATTTTTGACTCGATGAAGTAAATGCTAAATCAAAGTTTAACTCAATGATGACAGGAGTGACCTTGCTTGTCTCGAAATCTAAGTGGTTCCTTTTTTACTACCGGTTAATAACTAACTGACTCACCCTCTTCAAAATTCCCCAACTCTCATTTCTTGCACTTACTGCATTTAGTTATCTGTCATACAGCTGGTCACCAGGATTACTGGAAACAAGGAGTCACCGATTACATTACAGAATACCAATTTTTGCATTGTTATTCTCCAGGAACAATGCAGCTAATCGTAGGTGCCCTAATATTTAAGCCAGGGTCCAGAGTATTCGTTAAAAATGATAAAATTTTACATTTTCAGATATTTTTCATCTAGGAACCTAGGGTTAGATTAGATTAGGGCAAAGGTCCTCAGGGTCCCGAGGGCCAATATACTATTACTCACGATATCTATTTTTTTTTTATCGAGACACGTTTTTTTTTTCAATATGCTTCTGGACGTAATGTGCGAAACATAGTTATATTATTTTCTAAGCATCCATTTTTTTCAACCACAATTTGAGATTTTATCTAAGAGGGCAATTGTTCGGTCAGTTTTATGGTGTATCAACCCTTGGTTTACGTAGCAAACAAGACCGAGAGACTTGGCACTTTGTGGCGAACGAGGCCAAGAGACTTGTTACTAATATTCTTTAACCAAAAAGTCAAAGGGTACTGGTTTTTCTTCTTCATAAAAAAGATCATTGTTTTCCTTTTTCTCACAAAGCTCCATTCTTAGTACTCCCAGGAAATGCCACTAACATTCTAGACTGCTTTCAGTGGTCATTGACTCGAGGCAGCCGTCTGTCATTTAGGAATCCTTATGTATACGAATTATGCATATCTATAAGCAATATTAAGATTAAGACTCAAACACGCGCTTGTACGCAAAACATATTGCAAATTGTTGCTTACACAAAAAACACAAAAAATAGAACAACTATTTTGCTTCAGGTAAATGACAATTTTCACAGGTAACTTAATGATGTAGTCAGTCAATCACTCTTTCAAATAGTATTTGTTTGTTAGTTGGTCATTTGATTTGACAGCATATAAACTCGTATTACAGCAATAGTGACACAAGACCTAGATAAGAATTAATGTAAAGCAATACAGTGGAGGCTCACTTAGTGTAACGAATATCACCGGAGAAAATGGGATCGGAACACTAAGTTCAAATCTTGGCCTTTGCACTAATACACTCCGAGCAGACTGGGTTCTTTAGACTTAGTCTGGCAACCAGTCTAGGAGAAGAAAATTCTGTATTCAAACCAGCTTTACTCCGCTTAAAATGGCACTTCCATCTCTGGGCAAAAGAGCTATGTATGCACAAAAAACATAGTCTCAAAAATATATTTTAAAAATAAGCATATTGACATCACGAAAACAGTTTTGAATAGAAAGACCTGTAAAGCTATTAGCAGCACTTGGTCATCCTTTGAAAACCAATGATCAAAATCAGTTGAAAAAGCCATATGTGTTTTTGATCAAAGCAGTTAGAGCGACTGTAATTTCATATTTCAGCTTTTGCCACCGGACAGGGTATTTTGCTTTGTAGCCCCAGGAGTAGCAGTACCGCGTTGACCTACCGAAACTGTGATATCACCCTGGTTGGCAGCTGATGAGGACAGAGTATCGCACGTGCTTTCACACGTTGTATGATGAAAATTTAAAAAAAAAATACTATGATACGTTAGAATTGCTTGATTTTATTAATGTATTTACACAACTCCTCCGTTCGAGCCAGAGGTGACACAAACGGATGTTAACTGCTTTGAATTGAGATTTTTCTTTCTCCTTGACTGTTACCATATCAAAGTTCAAGAGCCCAATTTATCTTACTATTTACCCGTAACCAGAGAGAGAATTGTTGGTCTCTTACTTTCTCCAAGCGTATTAACACAATGAAAAATGCAAACAGACTCATCCAGGGTTTGAATTCAGGCCACCGTCTCCATTTCGTACAACAATAAGCATTACATTACGAACACCCCCATTACAGTTAATTGAATAGTTTCAAAGTTAATTTTATATCAGCAAGTTTACAAATATCCTTATGCATTGTAAAATTTAAAACTTGATTATTGATAATAAGCGTTCAATAAGGTCTACTTGGTGAGGCACTATGCACTGTACTGTACATAAAAAAAATCTTTATTCTCAACAAGCAAAGAGTTTTACTTTGCTGCAATGATATCACTGATGTTCCTGGATGTGACGGCTATTCCTTTATGTTCTCCCTAGTTTGCATTTTGTTCCAGCTTTTTCTTGCAAAATTCACTCCAAAGAATATCTTCAAGGTGTATTCAGGTGATTAGATAATTAATAATGGAGGATACATATATATATATATATATGTATACGAAGTTTGATTTTAAGAAATATTCAGACTGACTTTTTTGGTGTTTTTTCTGGCATTAACGAATTTGATCTTGCTGTTTCTACCCCGGGGCAAAAATTGCAGAATTAACGCAGAGACGGTTTACGTCATCATCATCATCATCATCATCATCATCATCATCATTATCAAGTCATGCTCATGGTATGGATTCTCGTGACTCTCCTCCCCCCCTCTCTCTCTCTCTCTCTCTCTCTCTCTCTCTCACTCTCTTGCCATCCGTCTCCACCGGCCATCGCTGTAGGCAGCCCTTCTAGACGGCATCCAATAAAACACTTCCCAAACAAACTAGATTAAATTATTTAGATTAATGGTATAATTTTTTTCAACCAACGGAAACAACAACAAATCCCGGGAAATTTTCCTGCCAGAAAATATTATCTTTCAACAGAGTCTCTGCTGTTAGTTATGCATTTTTGCCAGCTATGAAAAGGAGTTTTGCAGGCCACGATTTTCAAAAAAATATTTGCTAGATTTCGAAGTAGTGATGATGACATTGAGATTGCTTTTATCGGCCCAATTTTAGCGATAAACTCTCGCTTTATTTCGAAGGTTGAGAGTTGTGATAGACACGGCATCGAATAATGCTGTGTTATGTGTAACCCTCGAATTCACCATGACAACTCATTTTGTTTCCTTTTCTCTCAGTGGAGCTTAGAATACGCCAACTGTCTGCTTTTTAGAGGGGGAAGAAGCCCTCCATCTCAAAAATAAAATGGTGACCTAGGTAAGACAATAAACTTCATCTAATGGAGAGGCTACGCTTCTAAAGCTATTGGAAGTGTTGAGTACTCCTTCAATGACTTACTCCACCGTTCACTCTAACCCGGAAGCTATAATTACTTATTAAAGTCTATTATTAGTCATTTTGAAATAATAAAACTTTGTGCAAACAAATGATTATTTTTAAAAAGAAACCATTTCTTGAAAGAATATAATTATGTATAAATAATTAGTATAAGATAGGAATACTTTAAATCATAGACCTATGTACAAACTATCCGAATAAGATAGGAATACTTGTTATCATACAACTGTCAACAAAAGACTCTTGCCCAGTCGGCTGGGGCTGTAGAATACACTGACTGCACCTCTACAGAGGGGTAAGACCCCCCTATGAGTGTCCAAGATATGACACTAAACAATCTGATGGTGAGGTTCCAGTGATGCTGGAGCTTTGGGGAATGCGGAACACCCCTTCATTTCCATTACTCCCAGGTCCACTCTGGTCCGGCGTAGTAGCACCTGATAGGGCCCTATCCATGGGTTAAATAGAACTAACGGCACACTTATGCTAAACTTAATAGTTTGAATAACCTGAATAGCTTTAAATAGAAATGTTTTTGACAATTAAACCGTGCAGGCATTTAAACTGCGTACTTATGCTAACCTGAATTATTTGAAATAGGACTGTCTTTTGTCATTGAAACTGTATTTACACTAAACTGAACTGTTTAACATAGAACTGTTTTGACATTTAATTCTGTGTATACAAAATCTGTACTTAGACTAAACTGAATTAGCTGAATTAGAACTGCTTGACTAAACTGATTAGCTTGAAATAGAAATGTTTTTCACACTTAAACTGTACTTACATTTAAACTGTGTGTTTATGCTAAACTGAATGGTTTGAAATAGAAATGTTTTTGACAATTAAACTGTGTACTCATGCTAAACAGATTTGTTTGGAATAGAACTGATTATTTACATAAAAATGGATTTGGCGTTAAATAATCCACAAAGATTGATATGCCATAAAAACCAACCAACCAGCCAACCAACAAAATACTCTTAAGAAACTGCTACACTTATATAAATATAAACGCACAATAACATGATTCCATAACTTTATGGCATACAATAAACCTGGATATTTTGCTATGCCGTTAAAATCAACATTAATCATTCGTAGAATTTTATCTATTTATTTATCTATTCATTTATTCATTGATTTTATTTTACTAATCAATATCACTCAAACTCCTAAGCCTTTATCAACAGTCAACATTTTATTCTCAGTGAATTAGCTTCACAAGGTTAAAAAGTTGTTAAAAGGGAGTGTATTTCAGACAATGGACAAACTTTAGGAGAACTGAAAAAGAGAGTTGATCACAATTTCTAACGACAATTTTGAAAAATGATAAGAGCGTTGATATTAGTGTGTTGATATCCAAGAGGAATATATTCTAAAAGTACAAAAGCACCAATTTCCTAAGTAGACCGTCTTTTTTTTTTGTTAATATTCAATGGCTGGATACTATCAGGACATACCTCATCTTTTTAGAATACTGCGAGTGTTATCAATAATTCCGTGAAAATTTAATAATTAGCGAATGAAGAGGACTAAGACACAATTTCCCTAGATAGGCTGATTTTCTTTTATATGCAATGACTGGTTTATTTATGTATAGATTTAGTTCTTACAGAATATTGCATCAGTTGTTGATAAATACTAGCAAAATATGAATGAATAAATAGAATTAAGTCAGAATCCTGAGGAGAGTTCTGGAACTTTATCTACATCGACAGGAGACAGATTTTTTTCAAAGACAAATATTCATCTACATAATAATTGATCTTGTTCTGAAGTGTGTGTATAGAAAAAAAAGCAAAAACAAAGAAACGAAAACGAGGCTGACATCATAGACCATTGAAACATAGCAAACATGAAATGTGCCGAGTGCATTTGCAGTGATGGATGATGGCCTAGCAGACATCAGACATCTGATCACGTGCTTCCGTTGTCCCATGTGTAGGAAGTGTGACATGTGGTATCGCCAACATTGATCGATGGCTCTCGTAGGGGCGCCATCGCACTAAATGACCTATTTGCATGTTATCGATTCTCGAAATTTCTTTCTCTTCTTTCCAAAACTGTGTGATCACTGTTGCCGGAGTATTTAACTCAACGTATTATTTCCAAGACGATTAGCTTGACTCAGCTTGTTTGTATTTACCGAAGAGAGGCATTTTCTCGCATACATTATTGCCCTTATTATATGAAATACTCGAAGATTTTTTATTTTCGGTTTTAAAATTAGACATATATTTTTTCCATTGTTGTTAATATCATGTTTTGTATTTTTAGCCACTCTGCAGTTTTGTAAATTTGATTGATTGATTTTAATGTCATGTCAACTCTTCTTGAGTTATTTTATGCCAAGAGGTTAGGGAATTGCGTTTGTCATACATTAATGTTTACATTTTTTTTTAATAGTTTTTAAAGAGTCTTTTGCATGCTGTTATATCAAATATTCAATCTTTTATAAATAATTTTCAGTTGCTTGTATTGTTTCAAGTATTCTTATATTAATATGTATATGGCTTCAAGTAATTATTTCTTTTTAATAATACTCATATGTTATCTCACAGGTAAATGGTTTAAAAAAAAATAATAATTATCCTTAGTAAACAATTATTGCTTCAAGTAACTATTCTTATTACAAATAATTTACAGTTAAATTATATCAAGTATTTTTTATTCCTCTACGAGGGAATTTATTCTAAGCCCCCCCAAAAGAGGGATAAACATTTTCCTATGCTTTTATCACATATACTGTGCAGTACATGAACAATTGTTAGTCATATGTACAAACATAATGTATGAATAGATATGTTAATAAAAAAAATCCTACTTAGTTCTTAAATAGAGTAAATACATTTATTTTAACTGCAAAATAATCAAATTTGAACACTGCAACAAATATCCGCTTGTATTTCTATTTTTACGTAGGAATTGTCAATTGTCAGACAGCAGAACCCAAATTTAGCATATCGTGAAACTTAAATAATGACTGATTTAATGTAAATTTACAAATTGTCTCAGAATTGCAATAATTTTTGGAGAAATGAACTTTTCACAATGAAAACATTATCATTTTCTTAACGTGTGCATTTCACAAGTTATAAAAGTCAGATTCCAGATTTGACAAAATTGTTGCCTTTTCATAGGATCAAAAGGAGGGTTAATGGATTTTTTTATATCTGAAGGAAATAAAAAGCAAATTAGAAGAATTACCTATAATCCTTTATGTTTTAATTTCAGTCTTCTAAAGTTTGCCTCTATGGAAATCAAGAACCATACCAGACTATCAGAAACAGAAGATCTCCTAAGAATAACATCGTAGCATTTGCACGCACTGAGGTACAATGCTATATGTGACCCGTAGTACCAATAAGAGCCAACACATTTCAAGGATATGGTGAGGCCTGATTAAAGTCAGTGTTAAAATGTAACAATTATTGTCTCATTTTCTCATCTACTGAATTTACTGTTTAAATGGAATTCTTCGATTATTTTTACTTTTTACTCTCTCTCTCTCTCTCTCGTTCTCTCCCTCTCTCTTTTATATATATATATATATATATATATATATATATATATATATATATATATATATATAAAGTCTAATTTTTGGTTCATAATTACAGACAGTTTTTAAAAATTGCTCGCTATTTTTACAACAGAGCTAATTTATTATCGAAATAAAAATGCTTACTTCAGAGTGTGAGAAGCTTTTGATGACAGTTGCATGAAACTTGAAGTAACATCAAGTAATCCTTAAAGTAAGTATTCTTAAGAGATTAAAGGATGAATTTAACACCCTATCTACCAGGTGCACAGGTTTCAAATGCAACTGCACAACCTGGCTCTCAGCCTGCATGCTATGCATGCATCATATTCTGCATGCTTTGCTAGTCGAAACACTAAGAATAACATGATACTTCATATGAATCCTTTCATAAAAAGTTTTTGAAGAAAGGTAGAGCAGACATCTTCGTTACAGATTTTTTCAGCAATCAGTGAAGATAACATACTCAGAATATGTAGATAAGAGGTTAATGATGAAAAACAAAGACAAGTCTTCGAAGAAAGGACAATACAACAATTGAAATGTTACAATTTCTTTTACGAGAGACAGTAAAAAAATTAAGAAAACGTAATTAAAATTTATACTTAAAAGAAAAGCCTAAAAGAGAGAAAATAATTAATCGATTCATTTTAACAGCGTGTCAACTCGTCTTGGTTTATTTACTACCAATAGGTTAGGGAATTACGTTCAGTGTACGTTCATATTTAGATTATTTGCGTCGTTTATTCTCAATATTTTTCGTATATTGTCTTATTCAATAACAATGCTTTTTAAACAGATCTTTTTGATCCATCAAAATAACCTTAACAGGTCATACTACTCCGAGTCTATCCAGAGAGTAAAAGCAGTAAATGGGTACTGTATACTGCCAAGATCTCCATAGCAGAAACCTCGCTATCTAGTGTAGTTTATCATTATATCCAAGATAACTCTTCTGTTTGGGGGGGGTTACACGAGACACAGCATATTCTACGCTCTTTCGATTGGGCATAAAAGCCAGAAAAGACATTTTAACAGAAGAAACTTCTGAACAATATAATTTGCAAATAAACAATCCACCCGCGAAATCCAAACTTTCGAAAACTTTCAGATGCTGTGGAATAATTCAGATGGATAAACACTTTTCTATATTTAGGATTGGTTTTAAAAAACCATAAAAACATTGACCTAAGTCACACCTTCACAGAGAGAGAGAGAGAGAGAGAGAGAGGGAGAGAGAGCGAGAGAGAGAAAGAGTGAAACAGAATTAATGACCTTTACAAACCTGATATGTTGCCCTTTAAAAACAGAATCCGACCCATCGAGTCATGAAAAAAATCATCAACAAAAACAGAAAAAATAAACCTCTCGAGTGTTTGAAAGTTTCAACCTTTTCTAGTTTCAAGAACCCTAAAAGCAAGGTTTCCAGGAAAGCTAACTTTTTTTGATAACACACACACACACACACACACACACACACACACACACACACACACACACACACACACACACGTATATATATATATATATATATATATATATATATATATATATATATAACAAAAAAAAACGATAAGGCTGGCACGAATATTCTGTTTTTATAAATGTCTGATTTCTGTTTTATTTTTTCCAGATCGCTTATTTATACTTTTCACTCTTTTCCTTTACACGCAATTCACTCGTTCGTTTTCTTTTCCCTTATTTTTTTCTTTTTGATATTATTCCTTGAATATTCAGTTTTATTCATAGATTCTCTTATCTAACTTTTTCGGTTGTTTTTAATTTCTTTCGTTCCTCATGTATTTATTTCCATTTTTAATTCTCTGTTAAAACTATCGGTCATTTATTCTTTTCTTCTTTTTATTCATTCTTTTTTTTTTCTTTCATTACTTTTCTGTCTTTCTGTTAGTGTTCATCCATTCTTTAAACTTTTGCATATTTTCTTTTCGTTAGATTTTTTTTTCTTTTCTAACTCGCTTTTTCTTCCTTTAAACAACGTTTTCCTTTTTTCTCACATTTGTCATTTTGTCTCTTTCTCATTAATTTTCCCATTTTTTTCAGTTTCTCTTTTTCCTTCACTTTCTCGTTCATTGTTTGCCTTTCCCTTTTTCCTTTATTCTTCACTTTCTCGCTTGTTTTTGGCATTCTATTTTTTTCCTTGGTTTTCTATTTTGTCCTATTACAGTTGATCAAACTGCTGTAGGCATGTTTGTTTCCTTGTTAAACTCTTGCAATTTTTTAAAGTCCAGGCTTAGATATTTAACTCTGCTTTCAGTTTGGTTTGGTTGTTTAATGGCATATCAACCTTCTTGGGTTATTATTTCCAAGCCCATCCTTCTATTAGGACCGTAGTGGTATTATCTAACCCATAGATAGGAGGATAAGGGAGGTTCATACCTTTCCCAAGGGTGTTTGTCCGAAAGTGAACGTGACTGGAGTTCGAATTCGTTTACTATGAATCCACCGTCCTGCACTTTAACTATTAAACCACGAGGAAATCTATCTTGCCTTCCGATTTTGGTATTGTTTTCTCTCTGTAACACTCTTCAGTTATTGTAATGAACTCTTTCACCTTCGGTACTCTGGATAGAGGATGAATCAAACATCGACTAGGACGTAATTTGCAGGTTACAAATCAAAGGTCGTAACAGCTGAACCAAAGCCTGGGAAGAAGGGAAATTAAGTGGGCGTCTGTTGTCTAGTAAGAAGACAGGCATGTGGAATTTTAGAGATATGAATTCTAAGCAGATGACCAAAGGCTTTTAAAGGGTAAAAATCGAATTGTTGATACTTAAGCGATGCCATGCTTTCTTTAATAGGGAGCAACGGCTTAATTCTGAAAATTTATCTCCTTTCGTCCATTGAATGAGCTAAGTCACACCACGCCTTTCATTTAGGGTCAGTCCAAGAGTAAATAAAAAATGTAGCATGTTGAAATAAACGTGAGCAATTTCTTAACCAACGTATTTATCATTCCTTCCACCTTGGAAGTAAGTCAGTGGCAACATCAAGACTCCTTATAAAAGATGTAATTTTATTGCTCATCATTGCCTTACAACTTATACTTGCCTTCCTTTTCTCTTTTTGTAAGAATTAGCCTAGAGTAGCTTATAAATCACAAACCCCACTTTAGTTATCTTTTTTAATGTTTATTTTTTATTTTATTTATATGACTTTTGAAATTATACTGATACTTCACTATTTGTTTAGCTTCGTTCTCCCATCTTTGGGATTACGCGATTATTTAATATGATATTATCCTTAAACGTTGAATCGTGTTTTTAAATGAATTTATTTTACTTTATATGCCATTTAAAAGTCAATTGTTTTAGTAAATAATTCTGATCGGGACTAAAAATACGCCGATACTTAAACTCGTGTCCCCTATCCTCTGAAGCTATTCATTGAGCGTCAATTCACTGATGAGCCAACAGAAGTATTAGTCGTTTTTGCACACAATAAACCTATTGTTGCTTTCGCTCACAGCATCATTAAAAAATAACATCGACACTCCTTCATTACTTTTTTTATTTTCTTACACAGTATCTTTACAATACATTTGTTCGTTTATAATACATTCCTTAATATGGCCTAGATATCACAAAATGCTACCACTTCAGTCTTATGGCTATATATTCAGTATAATAATCATTTAAGCGTGCTGACGGTACCGATTCTCTCTCTTTATCTATCAATCTATCTATCTATTGCACGATTCCTACTTATGGGCCCTCACTCGTGGTAAGTCCTCTAGAATGCCCTAATGTCCACACAGAGCTAGTAGCAACTAATATTGTACCATCACGTCTACGCATAGACATTTGTACGACCACGTGTTCGAACGTGCTAATGGCTGTATTGCTACGTCTTTATTGGTTGTCGGAACCTGTTATAACATTACCGCGGGAAAGGTTAATGAATACCCAAAACGCTATCCTAGTTTACAAACACAAAACTTTATTCGCTAATACACTTTTTAAGTTTTCGTCAGTTGAAAGAAAGAGAGCGTTGGAAGCTGAGTCGACCGCGTTAGCTTGACAAGGAGAAACAGCAAGTCATAAGGAGAAAAAGAGCAGAGACAGAACTTGAATTTTCCTTCTGGTTTTCTGTGTAATTCTAACGTGCGTGTTCGCTGGTTTCGTCTTCACTGGTTTGCGTCTGGTGTGAGACTCTTAATCGGTGCTCACCCCAAATTGGTGCCCTCAAATTTCGACAATATCACATTTTTTTCTGGCTGGTGTTCATTTGCCTCTTCACCGCGTCACGTCTCCGAACCCACTGACTTTCTGAGTTATGCCAGTTGTCGGAGTGAGGACATATCTGTCTGTGGTGGTTCCACACCCGTGCAGAAGATGTGGGACATCCAAGTTTTGTAGTCATTCACCCGAGATAGGCTGATTCATTATGGGTTTTTTGGCCTGAGTCACACGGAGTTCAGCTGACTGTTCCCGTAGACTCTCTGTCTGCTTTTTCTTCTAAATATTTTCTTCCCTATCTCCTTCCTAGAAATTCTCTTTATATCTTGGATAAACCATATCACGTTATAATATATTACAGCTCATCAGAATATCCATTCATTTATTTTTCAGAATCTCTTAAATCCCGTTTTTTTTCATGTTTTCATTACTTCATACTCTTTATTACAAACTTGTAAAATCTAGGGAAGCTCGGGTGTTGTAATGGCTAGCAAACCTTCACAAGTGAGTTCGAGTCTCATTAAAGGCCCAATTCATATAACCTTGGGCCAGATCTAAGTAAAACACTTCGTAAAATATTACTTACACCTAAAATCCTACAATAGAGGAATATTTTTCTTGCCGTAATCCTGATCTTTGTTAAAATTACGAATATTTAACCTTTTAGTCAAGTATACTTACTCCAATGTGCACTGAAGCAAAACTTAATATAACTGATGGATGAAACTGCAAAGTATTTTATTTGGTATATTGGTGTGTCTTGCTGCAATCGTCATATAGATAACAATATAATCAGTCCTGAATTGAAAACTTTCGTCTGTAGCAAAAATGCTTTTCTTAATAAAGAGTTTTTTATGTCTTGTAAAAACGGTCATTCAGTAAAATATATAAAGCAAACAAGCCGCGAAGAAGAAAATAAACAAATGTTGCAGCATTACAAAAAAACAGCCTCAAACAAAAGAAGATACTAATATTACTATATGAATCTTGCGCAAATTCTGAATTCGAAAAATAGGAGGGAGGTCGTTTGGATATTTCAAAGGAGCCCATCTCTGCAATGGTTCCTAGTGAAATGAAAAGTCATGCTGGGGTTTATTTGCGAACTGTTTACGAAGCAAATTCAAAACAAGTTCGCAGAAGATGTAAGTCATTTATTCTTTTCGTAGTGGAGTGAATTTTTACAGCAACATATTCATATTTTTGGTGATGAGTAGTCGTGTATAGACAACACTATATATATATATATATATATATATATATGTGTGTGTGTGTGTGTGTGTGTGTGTGTGTGTGTGTGTGTGTGTGTGTGTGTGTCAGAAACAATACACAGGAAACTCAAAATAACCATGTTACTTAAGACTAAATAAATACAAACAGAATCAAATCTATGAATTACAACAAACGAATACTTGAAGAACAACATTTCTGCTCAAGCGGTCACAATGTTAATAGAAATATAAAGTTTACTATCATAGAAAGAATTGAAAAAACGTATTGGGCAATATCGTGGCAATTGTGGAATCACGGGAATAAAAAAGCGTTTCTAAACACTGACATTTCCTCGATAACAGATTTACTGTGGGCCAGAAAAACATTGGTGGCAGTAATCTATATATGACTAAGTAACTTTATTCCTTTTTTCACATTGGTTATTATCGTTTTTATTTTCATATAATGCTGATGTTGTTGCTACAAGTTTTCTTTTTCAATCTGGAATGACACATCTCGAATGGCCATCACTCCTCATCAAGTATTCAAGGTAAGATATCTGACGAATAGTTTACATGATCCAGTGATTTTTACTCTTCTTTTAAAAAGGGATTTATAAAGGCAAAGAAGGAAATTCAACTTTTATTCACACAGCCAAAATGTTATTAATCCTAAGAGTCTTATATGCATCACTTTCAGAAGCTTTGTTTCAGACTTTACAATTATTCAATAATGTCTTTTTTTTATCAACATAATATAAACATGGATAGAACTATGTTCACTCCATTCCCTCTTATTACCAATGGGGCATTGGAATATTTATTTAACGTAATAGTTTTAATTCATAAAATTTAAAATTTCCAGTGATGGCTTTTCTTAACTATGTTAAAATGGAAACTTACTTTGTGACCATCAGATTTGTTGACTTGAATTGTTATATTACTATATATAAATTGTATAAATTCAACTTTTATCTCGGCGATTCCCCGGCCAGAAACCAAGACTATGATGTTCATTTTTTTCATTCCATATTTTGATCACCGAAAAATCAAACTTGAAAAAATGAATCCCCTTTGTAGGACTACCAGTGGCATATGCAATTAGCTGAAGTGGATTTACTTTAAATCTGATCATAATCAGACCTCAATTCTCTCATCTAGTATCCCATTAAAATGTTTGTTTTCCATTTTGTATCTCATATTATCTGTGCCACTTTTTGCTTTTAGATAACCATCGGGAGCCATTTACTTTTACATAGTTCACTATGACGTAAATTATAATGCAAAGGCATATAAGGAAGTTCTTTTCAGGTTTGCTAAGTGCATATGTTTTCCGTTGTACAAAGTCCTGACGTGCTAAAAGAACTTTCAGTTCGGGCTGGGTTTCGGCTGATTTGATTTAGTCTAAAACAGACTATCTTACTCCAACCAGAAAAATGTTCATTGCACAGTCTTATATGTATAACTTTTTCTTTGGCTAGTGAGTCAACCGTTCAGTTATAATTCAATATTTACGCGGTTTATATCTTCTTCAGTGTCTATTTCTATGTGTCTGTTACCATATAGCGTGTGTGTGTCGCTTCTTAAACTGTCTCCCCAATTAATGTTGTCCGCTGGGACGAAATATCTTTTCCATTACTGCACGCAGCTGTACACGAGAAAGAAAAGAAGATAATAATAATAATAATAATAATAATAATAATAATAATAATAATAATAATAATAATAATAGAAGAAGAAACAGATAACAACCCAAATGAGCCAAGCACAGGATGAAGATATTTATCCATTGACAGGATCAATATAATCCATCGGAATCCGATCGACATTTAATCCCCTTTTTTTTAAAGAATTGTATTCTGTATTTGGCATGGAATCGGTAGAAATCCAGACGCTTACCAGACTCTCAAACCAAACGTGCGTTTGTCCGGTCAGCAGCCATTGAAAATCGGACGCCACTCTAAAGAAATCCTTCCTTAACCAAACAAAAAAAGTTCATCTCCGTTGTCTTTGATTATTAGCTTCCATGATCCAAATCCGGAAACGCTGTGGATTCACCAGACACGCTATTTTGCTGCTTTGCTGCTTAAATTTAACTTTTAAAATTCCTTAGGGGTAGCTGGAGACACGAGGACTCAGAAGATCTTTTAAGCTACTTGCAATTTTCTTATTATTACTCTATTTATACACGACCCACAAGACACATCGTATCTTTCTTTTTTTTAATCAGAAATAGAAAGATTTTTCTATATGTTCAGGGATTTGTGTAACCCCCTCAAGAACAAACTAAATATCCACTCCAGTTGATTGTTTTTTTTTTCCTATATGTAAGTAATTATTCATTAAAGCAACTTCCGACTTACCTTTTACTCAAAGGAGCTCGACTTACATTGGCAACGTCTTAACATAGTCGGCCACATTACAATTGTGCTTTGGGGAATAAAAACCTAAAAGAAATTAAAATCTCACATCACTACCAAAGGATTCATGTATAAATAAGAATACAAGAAAAGCGTAAATCAGTGAATAAGAAGAGAAAGAAAGAAAGAAAGAAAGAAAGAAAGAAAGAAAGAGAATTTTTTTTAAAGACAGCAAAGGACAAATTAATAAACAGTAAAGCAAATGATCTCATTGCAAAAAGTTTCGTCTGGTGATTTTGATTTCTTTTTGTTTGAGTTTTTTCCTACTTGACCAACTTATGATGAAGGTATATATTATAATGTAAAACATGAAAGATTTACTTTCGAAGCGCCTTTCGGAAATGATTTTATCCAAACTGATGCAAGAAGGTTGTATAAAATCATTAGATGACACTTTTAGTAAAAGGTCTGTTCTAATAAGTTATGAGATTTTAATTTCTTTTAGGTTTTATATTGCTCTACTAGACAGCATGTGAGCACTTTTTTTATCTATGAAACTCCTTAAAACAATCTATTTATCCTCATGTGTTTGCGTTATATATATATATATATATATAGAGAGAGAGAGAGAGAGAGAGAGAGAAATAGAAATGAGAGAAAAAGTTTTTATAGACAAAACAAAAACGTAGACCGACGCGTTCGAAGATGGAAACAAGTTTAATTGTCTCTTGTATCGCTTCAGGCTTTCTTGATGCCAAACCCAGAGAATGTAGCCAACAGAATAAATAAAAATGGCCAGCAGACTGATCGGATTTGGCTAAAGTGATAACATTGTAATACAGTGATAAAAAAATATTAAGAAACAAAAACAATGGTCGATCACCTAAACAACTCTTGCAGGAAAATTTATATTAATAATTTGGAAGAATTTCTTTGTCTACTATCTATTGATGGTCATAAATTTTGACGTATCGCTACCTAGGTTATAATACGTAAAGGCCTGACAGCCATGCAACATTAAACTTTGATTAAAGACAACCATCTACGAGTAAGATTACAGCTAATCTACAATTCTTGTGAAACCGTTCCGTCTGTGGGGCTGAGAATACACCGACTGTCTTATGCAGAGGGTAAGATCTGCTTTGAACAAAAGGAAATTTCAGGGCATGATTCTAAACGGCATCCAAAGGTGAGGCTCTTGTTCTGGAGATCTGAGGAGTTTGGAGTCACCTCTTCATTGCCATTACATCTAGGTTCACTTGCACTCGATATGAATGGATCAAATAGTTATGAATAAAATCCTTCGAATAGGAATAGATGAAAGCATATAGCTGTGTGAAAATAAATTATCATTATTCAAAATAGTTTCTTTTTTTTTCTGGTAGATAAGAATACTTGAAACAAATAAAATGTATGCAGGTTATTTGTATTAAGAATAGTTACTAGAAGCAATAATTGTTTACTAAGTCTTATTATTACAATTGGTAGTAATAGTTATTGCAACCACTTAATTGCTTGCCATTTATTTGCATTAGATAGGGATACTTGAAATTATATAACTGTGTAAGCAAATTATATTATTAATTAGGAATTATAACTTTAAACCATATAATTGTGTATAAATTAATGGTATTACATAGAAATACTTAAACTAAAAAATGTGTACAAACAAATTGTTATCGATAAAAAAATGCAATGGAACATTGAAAATATTGGGATTCCAATATATTACATATTCATCATCATCATATCGCGCTGTAACACGGATCTCCCTTACCCTCTCTCACCACCCATCTCTATCGTCCATTGCTCCCGGGGGGTATTCAAGGCTACATGCTGTATCGGCACAAATCTGTTGTATATAGGTTCTAGCTGGTCATCCTGCCTTTGCTCATCCATGTTAAGAGATCCACAGGAGTATGTCGCTTATGAGTTCGTGCCTACTTCTCCAGCAGTAACCCGCATGTCTGGTTCGTCTAATTTTGATATTTTTCGTAATGGGTGGTAGGTGGCCTTACGGATGCTGTTTTGTGAGGTGTTGCCCCCAGTACTTGTTCACTATTGCTCGTAGCATTCTTGTGTAATTGCTTTTCCTCCACACGTTTAATTAGCGTCCATGCAGTGTATTCATATAGCAGTATCGACAAGACCGCTGCTTGGAAAAAAAACTACGTTTTATTTTATCGGTCAGGTCTGACTTCCATATAATCGATAGCTGTCCATGCATTTGATAGTCACGCGTTGATGTCTTTCACGGTAAATAAGACACTGCGTCTTAGATAGATGAACTTGTCCTCTAGTTTCAAAGAACTACTATTTTGTAAGGAGATATCACCTCTTCCATTAAAGCACATATATTCCGTCTTGTCTGCGTTGACATGGAGGCCTACGCCAGCGGCTGCTCCTTCCACACTATGTAGCTGGGATTCGGCTTAGACGGCTGTATTTGCCAGAAGCGCTATGTCATCAGCGTAGTCTGCTTCCGTATTTGTTTGTGCATGAGGTATCTTCTGGTTCTTTCCTTTGCAAACTTGAAACCATTCTCTTTCATTATATCAATAGACGTTCTAAGAACGTAGTCTAGGCAAAAGATTAACATGTTTGGGGCTAATGTGTCTCCTTGCAGCATTCCTGCCAGACTGTCTAAGTAGTCTGTCTCCATCCGGGGAACAGACGTTTACTTTCGTGTTTTTATGTAGCATCATTATGGCTGCGACAGTTTCATTGGGTAGTCTGTAGAGGAATAGTATTTTCTCCATCTTTCCTCTGTGTATGGAGTCAAAGGCCTTCTAGAAATCGACTAATATTATTGTTGCGTCAAGGCTTTTTGCCCTTACACCTTCTCGAATTCGTCGGATCGTCAAAAGTTGTATTGTCGTGGATTGATTTCTCCGAAATACATTTTGGTTCTTCCAAAGTATCTTTTCAAATTTGGGTTTTATGCGCTTGCATAGAAGAACGTTGTAGATCTTGGCCTCTGTGATTGTAAGGGTTATACCTCGGTAGTACTTGGCTATTCCGAGGTCACCCTTGTTAGAGAAAGGGAGAATGCTTCCCCTCTCTATTGTGCTTTGGTTATATACGGGATTACAGAGAGTGTCGGAACAGAATGTGAACGAAGTCCCTGGTCTTCCATATTTCTGGAGGTATTTTATCAAGCCCTGCTGCTTTCCTATTTTTAATTTTTCTTACTACTGAATCGAGTTCTTTTTGCGTAAACTGTCCTAGTTTAATGTCTAATTGATTATCAATAATGTTTGGGATTAGTTCATGCGTAACTTTTGGTTTTCCAAGTGAATTCTCGAAATGTTGTTTCCACATGTGTATTCGTTCTTGTTGGCAGGTAACTTTCAGTTTAGCTTTCTTAGTGCACTTCCTTCTGCTCACTTTGTTTACCGTCTGCCATATTATCCTAGATTGTCTATCTTCAACCGAGACTCTAATATTATTGATCTGATTTTGCAGATATTCTATTTGTTCCTTTAGCTAATTCATTTTGTGCCTTCTTAAGTTTCAGAACATTGATATTGGTTAGATTCCTCCTATTTTCTTTTGGAAGCGGTTTTCACGTCTGCACGCTTTTTTAACCGCTAATGCCACCCATAGGACTCTAGGTTTAGATCTTTGTTCAGTTGGTATGCATCCTGCTGCCGCTTTTAAGTGGGAATTGGCGAAATTCTCCTATTCGTCATTTGGAGTAGGTGTTTCTGATATCTCCAGAAGTGAATCGAATTTGTTTCTTAGTGTTAACGTATACTCGTTTCTAATATCCTTGTTATTAAGCAGGGATCAGTCATAGGTTGTTGTTCGGGCCAAATTCTTTCTTAGGTTCTGTCGTGTCTTAGCCGTGACAATTCGGTGATCGGGAGACACACGCTCGAAAGAGGAATATATCTCGAAATTCAATGCGCTATGATTTCATTTATTATTCATAAAGACGAAATCTGTTTGCACTTTATTATAATTTGTGTTGGTGTGGGTCTATAGTTTTCCCTGTCTTTTCTGAAATTTTGCATTGAGGGATGTTAATCTATTTTCTAGCGTGAAATCTGTTAGCTGTTCCCCATTTCTGTTTGACACGATATTTAAGCTGAATTTGTGGTTTACGTTTTTATCAATTTGGGCATTTATGTCTCCACCGATGACGAGAATGTTGTGTTTCGGGAAGCTACGAGCAAGGGAAGATAGTTCGTTATAGAAGGCGATGAGGTCCGTTTCTTCACTAACATTGGTAGGGCTGTAGCAGGCGAAGATTGTTGCGTTGGAGTTGCCATTAAAAGTAGCTACCATCATCCTCGGTGGTATTTTGTCGATGCTATTTAGTGATTTTAGGGCTTGTGGTCCTATAAGCATACCTACACCTCCTATCGCGGCATTAACAAAGTTTTTCCATGCAGATGCAGAGACAAACGTCCATCCATTGCCGGTATCGGGATATTTAATATCTTCGCTATGAAAGTATCTGTGTTCTTGTATGCATATATTGTCTATGTTATGATCTATCGATGAGGCTGTCAGCTCCGTTTGTTGGCCTATTCTATTTAAAGTTCTAACGTTGAATTTCATTATTTGTATTGTGCGTTTGCATTTTTGAAATTTTTGTTTTAGTTTGAACTCTATAGTTGATTTTTCGAACATTGAGGAAAAGGCGCCCCTTTCTTGTGGCGAAGAGTGATGCAGTTTGGACAATTGTTTTCAGTGTAAATCACGATAATCTTTTGATAGCTGTGTTTTGATTCTGATCAATAAAAGTCATCCTAATAGATGAACAGCAGTTGTCCCTTGATCGAACTATTTGATCCTGGCCGTTATCCCGAGGGATTCGTATGTCCAGAACCCGGTTAGGCATGTTTTTATTATATATTAATCAAATCAAATAACCCATGAGGATTTGACATGCCGTTAAATAAATAAATAAACTAAACCAATTTCTTGGACAGTTTGTAGCGAGCAAAGTCTAAGTGATATTCAATAATTAGTTAAATTACAACTATACCAATACCTAATCTCAGATTATACACACATAGACAATTTCTTACACAATACTAACTTTCTAACTTTAATATATTTACTTCAGTATGAACAAAAATACACTGTTTAAGGAACATAAACTCGAATAGTTGCGGTCATTTTGTTTAATCGAATCCTATTTGCTTTCATCTATTTAAGCGACTGCTTTCTATGAACCAGTCATCAACACTTAACAAGATATGAACCTACGTTTCTTCCCAAATAAATGGCCTAAACAAGACACAAAAATGTGTATTGTTCAGCTCCCGTAAATATGATATCAGATTTTTATTACTTACTCCCAATATTTGGCCGTCACAATAAAACTAACAAAAATTATCAACAAATTTGATGCAAAATTCTTTCCAGCGGATTCTGTAGCGTTATTATCGACGACTACTAAGTCGATGATGGCTGAGTGTTGGATGGAAGAGGAGAAAGTCCAAAAAACAACAACTCACTTCAACTGTAAAGACATCTGCTGCTTTATTTTTCCCGTTGAGTTTGTGAAGGCTTAGAAGTAAATGGATAATGGATATAGCGTGCGTTTTAGATTCTTTATTCTAATTGGAATTGACTGTTCTCGTATTTTTGAAAGGTTGACTCACTCATTGCACGCATAGATGTTATTCTTCTCGTACCCCAACCACCATAAGAGAGTGAATCTAGAAACTCATCTTCTTTTATTAGGATTTACATTACACCGCCACAATTTAGTTGATCAAAGCCGTGTTGGCTGAGGCAGTGGAATAGGCTGACTGCATCTCTGTAGAGGGTTAAGACACTCCCCATTGACTAAAGAACTCTCACCCGAATCTGATGATGAGAATTCAGTATAGGAACTTAGGGGAAATTAGAGTTGCCCTTCATTGCCATGACTCCCGAGTCAATTCTTACCCGGAGTTGTAGTATCTGCGTGAGTCCCATCTAAGGGTCAAAAAGAGCTATTTAATCCTGTAGTACACATGAAACCATTTAACTGTTGGAAAACAAATGATAAATTGAACTATTAGTAATACATAGCAATGCTTGAAAACGTTTATCTGTGTGGAAATAGAATTATTGGTGTTAGATGGCAATGCTTAACCGTGTGCAAGTAATTGTAATACATAAAACTATTTAACTGAGTGAAAGCAAAAAAAGTTCTGCCTCGTTTAAAAATGATACCATCAAACTATTCACTTAAAATGCATTTGTACAAACATGATGTAGCATTAAATAACCCAACTTGGTTGATATGCCATAAAACACAACCTACCAAGCAACCAAGCAACCATTGAGCAAGTGTGATGACCTCGACAAGTCCTGGTTTACTATTTTCAGTCTGGTGGCGGGGCTAGATCAAGCAAATCTTGTTACAGTTAGTCTTCCGAACGAGATGCTGAACTTTATCAATTCACCTTTCTTGCTGATGGTTTTTTGTTTTGTTTTTTTGATAATTTATCTATTTACATTCCAGTATTTTTCGCTTCCAATACGACAATTTTGAAAAAAAATCCCCCCAAAACCCTAATTTCGTCACAATAGTAGACTTTTTATCAATATTTTTTCTACAGATTTTTGAGTAAACTACTAACACTCCCAAGCTATCAAGTCAACCGTAAACCTATGTGATATTGTACGAAAGTTTGGAGAACAAACAGAAATCGGAAGAATTTCACCAGGTGTTTATATTTATCTTACTTAACAAGGAAAAAATTTAGGATGACCTTTTTTCAACACATTCTCTTCCAACGTAAAATATTTCTACAAACAACTGGCATTACAGCATATATGCTGGGAAAAGAAGTCAACCCAGCAAAATTCATCTTTGCAAACTTTTGACTTTCACAAACATCGTATAAAAAAGAGTAAATTTTCTGCTAAAATAAACAGTAACGTCCTTCTAAATTAAAAAAAATAAATAAAATAAATGATTGCTACTTTTTCTCTAGAGTAATGTATGACTGTTATTTAATAGTTGGGCACAAATAGGCGGCAAATAAGTTCTAATGGTTAAAAATCATACGGTAGCCCATCAGGCACCAAAATTCCTCATTCATCCACCCACACACTGCTTGCGTTCATAGTTCTAGTTATTTCTTCAAGGCACATTCTATTATGCGAGAGAATAAATCTCATTTAAAACGTCCGCCGGCAGTCAACAATCGAATGACAGGCAGATAGCGTCAAGCACCTCTCATAATCAGGTAGAAATTGGATTGAATCAGAATTTTTGGGCTTTTTTTCACTTTGTTCATGTTCTTTTTATTATGTTTTTTTCTGCGTTTCTTTCCAAATTTTATCTGATTTCTTCTTTTTGTTTCGTTATGTTTTCCTTTAACGTTTTCTGTCTCTCCTTCAATTCTTTACTCTTTGTATTTGTTTTTATTCTTCACATCATTCTTTCTCTTTGTCTCTTTTATTCGCAGATTTTTTTTCTTTTCTTCTCATTACTCACCTTCTTGATTTTTTATTCATTATTTCTTTTTTTGTTTTTCTTACATCCCATTCTTTCTTTTTTCTTGTCTCAGACTGACCTTCTTTTTCATTTATCTCACTTTTATTAAAATAGTTCTTCACTTTCTTTTTTCTAGTTTTCTTTTCATTATTCTTTCATTAAATGCAGTCATTGTTTCTTTTTCTTTCTTAACTGATTCAAGTTTTCTTTGAATTAAATAATTTTGCTTTTATTCATTTATATATCGTGTTTAATATTTTATTCGTAACAGTATTCTTTCTTTCTTTCTTTCTTTCTTTACCTATTTCATTCTTTATCTTCTGTTAATTCTAATTCTTACATGTCTTTTGTTTATTTAATTGGTTCTCTGTTTCTCTGTTTTGTCTTTCTTTCCTTCGTTTTTTCATATATATTTCCATACTGAATTAGCTTTTCCTGACAATTCTACTGTATCCCTATTTATCTCATAACTAGTTGGATACCCAGAGTTGCCCAGCAAATTAGCATGAGTAATATACAAGTTTTAAAACCAGTAAATAATTGGTGGAAAGACAATATCTATTACAACTTTTTCTTTTGCCAACTCTTTAACAAAATAGATATAATATTTTGTCTATGTGTTATATTAAAATGATAATTTAGATATCTTATTTTCCAAATCAGAAAATAATTCGAGGATCGACAAGTATTTATTAAAATTTGCCGTAAAACAATATTCACAATAGTTGTAAAGTTTTTCGAATTTTGTAAATGTTTCTAGAATAGTATTTGATGAAACGATTTATCTGGGGGCTTTTTTCCTTTTACAAGAAAAAAACAAATAACGAAAAAATTTTTTTTACGCAATTGAATATTTTGAATTTTTTAAAATAGTGATATAAAATAATACAAATGAACAGTTTGATCGCTAGTTTGATTTGTTTATTTCATATCATAAGCAGATTTTTATCGTATTTTTGAAACACTAAAAAATGTCGTTAATTTTTCTGATGTTATTATCAAACATTTTTATATACATATATTTTCGCTTTTATAAACTCTACTGTCATGATTCTTTCGTGAAACGGAATCAGATATATTTGTTTTTGATTGTCAAGTCTCATAGTTTATGATTTATCACCGGACACACAGAACCACAAATGTTTCGCTTTGATATGAAGAGTTCCCTGGTTTATCATTGTCTGCTCGTTTGTTTCTTTCTTTCCATCTTGTATTAACTGATATACATCTTTTATTTAATTGTACTGTGTTGTTCTTCATTTTTGCTCAATACTTCGTGTTTCAATTCTTCTTTCTTTCTTTCTTTCTTTCTTTCTTTATTTATTTATTTATTTATTTATTTATTTATTTATTAATTCATTTATATACTTTGATTTCTCTTTCTTTTGGTATTGACTGATTCACATTTTTTTTTCTTTAAATCGCAAGATTTTGCCTTTAATTCAAGTTTTATATTTTACGTTTATTCTTTATTTTCCTTCTTTTTTCTTTCTTTTTTCTTCACCCCTCCTTCCTTAAAAGTCACTGATTCATATCTCTTGTACACTTTTACCCTTAGTTCCAGCCTTATGATAAATCTTTCTTTCTTTCTTTCTTTCTTTCTTTCTTTTAAAGTTTCTACCTTTATTCTCTAACTTTCTTTCCCCTCTCCCATCTTCCTTCATTTTTTTTTTTTTTTGGATCTATTCATTATCTTTTTATTTCACTTTTCTATTCGTTTCCCATTTTGTAATTTTATCCCCTCCTTCCTGTCTGATTTCCAGTTTCTGTTTCTTTATATTCACTTGCACACACAAGTATATATATATATATATCAAGTAAATCATTCCATCCGACGAGCTTGAATAAGCAAATAGATCTATTACGGAAAGGGAGTATTATTTGTAAATTTTTTGTATTTTAAACAATATATATATATATATATATATATATATATATATATATATATATATATATATATATATATATATATATATATATATATATCACCAGTGTAAAAGTTAGTACACTCTTCCCCCTTATAAAATGTAACCATGGTTGCAAACTGAAGATCCCAGCATTTATTGAAGTGCACTTGGCGTAACAGTTGTCGTTATGGGATAAGGAATTGTCAATTCGAGTTCAAATCACAGACAAAGCTGTTTGAGTTTTATTTTAATCAAATGTCTTTGGGAAAGGTATGAATCCCCATGTCCTACCCCAGCAATAGAAAACTAATGACCGTGTAAATTAACTCTTAAGGACTAAACTCTTGGGAATGGAAAAACTCTAAATTCAAATTACTTTACTCTGCTAACACAATCAAAACTGATGATATTTGTTATGATTTATTAAAAAAATAACAGTACAGAATTAAAACAATGTAATAAAAATGTAAATATCTAGCAGTTCAAATATAAGTATGTCGTTCAACAAAAAAGTTATTTCAAATCAATATCTGAAGAGATCACCTGATTTTTTTTTCTATTTTTGGAATTCTGAAGACATTGACCACATTAGATTTGTGTTAACAGTCATGGAATGTTTATTTCCCATCCGACGGGACATAGTCTTCTAAGTTTGTATTGTTAGAGGTTTACACGAAAATTCACTGCGATGAAGATCCTTGGGGGTGGATTTATTCATGGGCCAGACCGCACACAAACACACACACCTGCCAATGGCCAAATGAGTAGTGGGCTGGCCAAAGATCCGGGAGACCGGGATTCAATCCCTGGTCGAGTCAAACAAAAAACTCAAAAAATGGTAGTTGATGTCGCCTTGCTTAGCACTCAGTACAATAAGGTAAGGATCAAGGGTAAAGTGGAGCAATCCAGGGAATGGAGTAGCGCCTTCCACCAAATCTATGTGTAGTAGCTATTGAAAAAGGAGCGTTCGGGTTACCCTCGAATAAGGTCACCAAAATTACTCATAAATATATATATACGAAGAGAGAATGTTGGTTGTTTGGGGTTTAGGGTATATCAACCTTTGTAGTTTATTTAATGCTAAGTCCATTTTTATACGAATAATCATTTGTATTTCAAGAAATTTAGTTTAGCATGAGTATACCTTTTAATTCTTGAAAACACTTCTATTTCAAGCTATTCCGTTTATTCTAACAGTTCTAATTCAACCAATTCTGTTTAGTATAAGTATTGATTTTGCTTAGACACAGTTACATATCAAAACAGTTTAGTGTAAGTACAGTTTAGCGTAAGTACAGTTTCAATGTCAAAAACAGTCCTATTTCAAACAATTCAGTTTAGCAGTTTAAATGTAAGTACACAGTATAATTATCAAAAACATTTCTGTTTCGGGGCTATTCAGTTTAGTCAAACAATTCTAATTCAAACAATTCAATTTAGCGTAAGTACACAGTTTAGATCTATTTAACCAATAGACAAGGCCCAATCAGATGCTACCACTCCGGGTAAGGGTGTACCCGGAAGCGATGGCAATAAAGGGGTGCTCTGCATTCCCCGAAGCTCTGGAACCTCACCTTCAAATCGTTTATTGGCATATCAAGGACAGTCGTTTAGTGGGATGTCTTATCCCTCCGCTGAGGTGTAGTTGGTGTATTCTACAGTCCTAGCTGACTGAGGGGAAGAGAGAAAGAAAGTAACTCATGCACACTAACACACCAACAACGCACGTGCACACACACACACACACACACACACTCACTTACACACACACACACACACACATATATATATATATATATATGTGTGTGTGTGTGTGTGTGTGTGTGTGTGTAAAGAAAATGAATATATCATATGAATTGATAGTTTCTTTCTCTCCCAGTTTCCTCTCTCTTTTTCTCACTCACTCACACACATACGCACTCTAGATAAATTGATATTTTCTTAACATTTTCATTTAATTCTTTTATTACCTTTCACCACGGGTTCATATCTTTCTTGACTTACATTTTTATTCACTCAGTAATTACCTTTATTTTTTTTTCTTCCTTTTCATTTCATTGTTAGCGATTATTCAGTTATTTTGTTCGTGTTATTCTTCAGCAAATTTTTTTCCTTTTCACTCAGCTAATTTGCCCCTGGTCTTTCTTTCTGGCTCTTTCCAAATAAAATGATGATCATTTTATTCTGGCTGATTTCTGATTCTAATCCGATTTATATTGATTTTGTCTTTTTCTTTCATCGTTTTGTAACTCTTTCACCAGATCCATTTTCTTTCATTTTGCGTCTCCGCTTGTTTTGTTCTTTCTTTCTTTCTTTTTTATCTTAACTTTTATTCCGTATCATGTGCACACAGTTTCTTGTTCCTCTTTTTTCATCTCTTCCTTCCTTTCTTTGTTCCTTCAAAAAGTTTCTCTTTTTTTCATTACCTTTTCCCTGTTATCGTTCCTTCTTTTCATCCTTCGAAATTGTTCGTTTCTTTTTTCGGTCATTTTATTCTTATTTCTTCTTTTTTTTTTCTTTCTCTCTTCTCGCCAGCCTTCACTATTTTCTTAACATCACCTTTACTTTCTCTATTCCTTCCTTCCTCTCTTAGTTCCTCCTTTCCTTACCCCCTCTCTCTCTTCTTTCCTTCCTTATTCCATTCATTCTTTTCTGCAACTCTCCTTTTTATTACCGTCGTTTCTTACTTTATTCGTTTTACTTTTCCTTAGCTTATTTATTTTGTGTTTATGCTTTTGCTGCTTTTCCTTCTTTGTTTTCCATTTCTTGCTACATATTTTTCTTTTACTTTAGGATTGTATTTCTTGGATTCCTTCCTTCTTTCTTTCTTTTAGTTTTTCTTCTTTTTTTTTCGTTTTATTTTGCTTTGCTTTCCTTTTTTTTTCTTTATTTCATTGTTACTATATACATATAACTTCTTTTCTTTCTTCTTTTATTTCTTTCCACTTTTCCTTCTTTGTTCCTTTTTCCTTACTTTTACTTATATCTACCCTCTTATCTTTATTTATTTATTTATTCATTGCTTTCCTTTGATCTTTTCCCCTCTATTCATTTTATTCACTTTTCCTTCTTACTCACGTTCACTTCTTTTCATCCTGCCTTTTGTCAATTCTTTCTTTGACTACTCCTTTATTCATTCTTTATGTCTGTTTTTCTCCTCTTCTTTCTTTAATTATTCCATCAAACATCCTTTTTTATGAAGGCCAAATTTAGAAAAATGTTCCTGATCCATATGCAATCAGACAAATGAGAGCGTTGATATATTGCATTAAGGAGCACGCCGGGCATTTTTTCTACTTGTTTGTCCTCGAGTGGAGTGTCTGTCAGCGAAAAATGACTAACTATGGTTGCATATTCTTACCCAATTATTTTTGTCTCGTTACAGATTCCACATAAGCCAGTTATACGCCTAAATGCACAAAGTTGGTGAAATTCACAGTTAAGCAATTTTTTTGTTTTATTGCCGTTCCATATCTGAAGTGGATGATAGGGTCGATCTTGTTATCTAGTAACAACAGCGGAAATCATGTACCTCATTTTAAGCAAACGATATCCAGTAGAAACTATTACTGATATAGACAATGTTGTTGATCTGGTTCTTCTTGCAAATACAACAATTCAAGCCGAATCTCAGCCGTATAGCCTTGACCAGGAAGCAAGAAGGATCGGTCCCTACGTGAACTTAGATAAGATATAATTAATGAGTTTTAAGCAAGGTGTCGACATCTCTTCATTAAATGGTAAGCCTCTAAAATTAGAAGACTAGTTTAAATATTTCGGTAGCTATATCTCATCAACTGAAAGCGATGTCAGCATACTTATAGATGACGTATAAACTGCTATTGACAGGTTAACGTCACAGAGAAATATGGAGAAGTAAGGAAAAAGGTATAAGTGATATTCACCTACTTACTCCTACACTTTAACACACCAGTGTTGGCCGACCAGCAAAATCTTATGTCCATCAACTCTGTGCAAACACTAGATGTGGTCTAGATGACTAACCTTCGGTGATGATAGAGAGTAAACGAATTTCTAGATGATAATAAGTTTAAGAAAATGATGTTGGCACCTATCTTCTGAAAAATAATCATTTTCAAAATCTATCTCCTGTAAAACTCCAAAAGTTATCAATGTAAACAAAACATGAGTATTTTTCCTCTATTCATGCATTTATTAATTTTCTTTTAAAGATAAATTAGAATGTTGATTCCAAAAATACTTTTTATCTCTTAATATATTCGAACTCTGGTCTTCATTGTTATACTCCCGAGTTTGACATAAAATACTTGAAGTTTGAAAGACTCATTAGACGAAACGTTATTAGAATAACAAAAACAAAAAAACAAAAAAAAAAACAAAAAAACAAGAGTCCGAATATTCTAAGTGATAAAAATGATCAAGCTTCATCTCTGAAATTTACAGGAATAATATACCATAATACTAGTGTGTAAAATGATAATGCCAAAAATACGCAGACTAATTTGTGGAGTTGTGATTGGCTTTGTAGCTTTCATCAACTAAATTGGCATATCAGCGCTTCGAGGTTTTATTTCATGCCTACATGTTAGGGAATTGCGTTCATTGTACGGTAATGTTTACATTTTTTGTAATTGTTTCTCAAGAGTTATTTTTTTGGTTTGGTTTGGTTTAGTTTTATGGCATATCAACCTTTGTAGGTTATTTAACGCCAAATCCATTTTTACGTAAATAATCAGTTCTATTTAAAACAATTGGGTTTAGCATGAGTACACAGTTTAATTGTCAAAAACATTTCTATTTCAAACTATTCACTTATATATAACAATTCAGTTTAGAGTAAGTACAGTTTCAGAAATAGTTCAATTTAAAACAATTCAGTTTAGCAAAAGCACGCAGTTTAAATGTAAGTACAGTTTAATAGTAAAAAAACATTTTTATTTCGAGATATTCAGTTTAGTCAAGCAGTTCTACTTCAGCCAATTCAGTTTTGTAAAAGTACAGATTTTGTTTACACACAGTTATATGTCAGAACAGTTCTATATTAAAAAATTTAGTTTAGTGTAAATACAGTTTCAATGTCAAAAAACAGTTGCAGTTATATGTAACAATTCAGTTGAGTGTAAATATAGTTTTAATATCGAAAAAACAGTTCTATTTCCAACACTTCAGTTAAGCACAAGCACGCAGTTTAAATGTAAGTACGGTTTAATTGTCGAAAACATTTCTATTTTAAGCTATTCAGTTTACTCAAACAATTCAGTTTAGCATAAGTATGACGTTAGTTCTATTTAACCCATAGATAGGGCCCCTATCAAGTACTACCACTCCGGGCCAGAGTGGACCTGGGAGCGATGGCAATTAAGGGGTACTCCGCATTCCCCAAAGCTCCAGCTCCTCACCATCAGACTGTTTAGTGTCATATCTAGGACACTCGTTGGGGGGTTCTTACCCCTCTGCAGAGAAGCAGTCGGTGTATTCTACAGCCCCAGCCGACTGGGAAAGAGTTATTTTTTAAAATCTTAATACGGACCTATCAAATACGAAAGATTTCTAAACAGACCTATTTGACCCATCAATGAAACCCTATCAGATACTAACACTTCAGACCTGAGTGAGGCTTGAATCAATCACATTGAAGCAATACTCCACACTCTGCAGCGCTCCAGAGTGGGAATTTCATTACCGAATATTGTTCGGTGTAATACCCAGTGCACTGCCGGGGATATAGTTTGCGTAGCTGAATTTGTAAAGCGGCTGATGCGCAGAATAAGTTTTTCTGTGATAGAAGAGGATATGAGTTCGGGAGCTTCTTTATTCATATATTTCGATGCGTACTACTCCTCGTTATCGTAGAAGTACCAAGTCGAGGAAACTATGATAAAAAAATCCAACTAGAAATAAAAAATAGGAAGATAATACGACTATGAAATATTAGCAAAAGAAAATTGTGAGAAAGCAATAGTAAATAAGCTAATTTAGCAAACAATTAAAAATAGTGGGCTTGTTTTTCACTTGTTTCAAATTACCATATTTGACGGCATATAAAGCACACCTTTTTTTTACTTTAAATATTTTTTTAATTCTCCTGCATATTATATGCCATCCTATTAGCTTAGACTTTAGAGTAATTTTCATATACTTATTGTTTTTTTAAAGATTAAACGAGTTATCAATGATAATATAAATTATATTAATTTCATTACGGGTAATATCAGTTCTTTGTTTCATTAACATTTTTTCTTGATTTGCCTTATATAAAAAGTAAAGTTGGTGACAAATAGTCGAGGGCGACCCGAAGGCTCTCTTTTCAATAGCTACAACACCGAGGAGTAGGGGAGAGCGATACTTCTTTCCCTAGATTGCTCCACTTTACCCTTTATACGTACCCTATTTTTACAGAGTGCTAAGCAAGGAGGTATTAAGTACCATGTTTTTTAAGTCTTTGGTATGACTCGACCTGACGATTGAACCCCCGGTCTCCAGGAACATTGGCAAACACTCTACCCATGGGCCTAATGACCCAGTTTCATATGCCGTCAAATACGGTAAGTTAACCCAAGTCAAATTATTTGTTGCCTCGTTGCGTGATAACATTTAGAAAACTTAAGCCATTACCACAATAGGAATTTTGATTGTCCATTGCTTCTCCTTGTTTAAAAACTTGTTCTAAACTAAACAAAGTTTATAAACTACCTAAAATGTCACGCAGCAAAATGCATACAGCCTAGCTTCTCTCGCAGATATTAGACAAAAACTTATTTTTATCAGATGGCCAGACACAAAATGCTGTATTTGACAAAATCAACTACACTATCTGAACCGGTCAAAAATAGCGTTCCTTTATTTGTGTAATGCAAGTCTTAATTTTAGTTGTCATTGATCCGAAATCACGAGAAAACAGTATCCTGTATTATAATTCCGTTTGATGCTCGCTTTCGTAATGTATTATCGGCAATTGTTATTTACTAAAATTAGCTTAGATGTGACACAAGGCAAGGTATATTTAACATCCGATGAAAATCAAATTCACTTGTAGTGGTTAGCTAATCTGTCCTACTAATTTACTTCATCGCGAATTTCATTTAGGTAAGCAATAACATAAGACGAGAAATATAGAATATGCAAGCTCACTAAACTTTTCTCTATACAAAGCACCCTTATCCATCCAAAGAAACAATATCACTATTGAATAGAAGCACAGTTTTTTTTATTTAAAAATAAAGTTTATTTTCTAAGTTATAATGAATGGTTATTTTTCTTGTAAATCACATAAAATAGAAGTCAATTATTTCTTGGGAAATATTAAATTGTCAAAATGAATATTATCAGGTATTATTGTGATTTGAAAACTTACCTCAGGTTTTATAGTATCACTACTGTTCTTCTGCAAAGATAGAGTTGGCATTAAAAACCAAATGTTAAGGAAATATTAAGAGAGAAATGAATCTCTCCTTATATCACCCCTCCGAAAAAATGGCATAAGGACCAACTATTTTGAAGCAAAAAATTATAAGATGCAACAAAATAGCAAAGTATAGCTTATGTGGTGATAGAGAGGAAACAGTTACACACATAATAAGCAAATACAGCAAAATAACCCAAAAAGAGCATAAATTCTGAGATACAAACAGATTACCTATTCACGACTATAAAACCAGACCTATTGAGAGTCAACAAAAAAAGAAAACCTGCTAAATAATGGACTTTGATGTTCCGTTGAACCATAGAGTAAGAATAAAAAACGGAAAAGAAAAATAAGTTCCTAAACCAAGCCAGAGAATTAAAAACATTATGGATCATAAAGATAACCGTGAAACTAATTATAATTAGTGAACTCAAAACAATCCCCAAAAGCTTTGTAAAGAGGATAAGTGGAGACAATCCAAACTACAACATTATTAAGATCGGCCACAATACTGAAAAGATTCCTGGCATTTTGAGGAGACAAGCTGTCAGTTAAACTCAGGAGAAAAACGACGCCATCTCGACCACAGCATTACTGAGAACAGACAAATTCTCATAAGAGTTTAGGAGACGTGAGGAAACTTGCTGTCCTTTAGTTTCCTGTGAAAACTCACCCTCTAATGCAGGTGTGAATAACGCTCAAAGGTGTAAAATAATAATGATAATAAGAGCTTCAAGTAACACTTCTTGATATAAATAATATACCCATAGTTATAATTATTGTGTGTAGCACTCTTATACTTGTAATGATCAAACAGATTTATTTGACAACCGAGAGAGAATCCTAACATTTACGAACACCCCGGGTCAGAGTGGAGCTAGAAGTAATGGTAATTAAGAAGTGACTTCACACTACACATAGCACTAGAATTAGAACCTCACCACAGGATTCTCTTTGGTGTCATCCCGAGGATTCCACTTCTTCCCTACAGAAGATGCAATTGGTATATTCTATGTCCCGAAAATAGATTGCAACCACAAGTAAATCTCTGCAATTGCTACCTAGATTCGTGGGACCAGTAATTACTCCCCATATGAACCTGTTTCCTGCTGAAATTGCTGCACCATCTCTATGCTCCTCAACGATTGTGTACATTCAAAATATGTAATTCCCAGTCCTGAGATGGTGAAATGGGGATTGGCTTAACATATGAAACTAGTCTAGCACCTGTTTGCGCGTTCTCTTTTCTTCTTGTTTTCGTGCTTTTTTTCTTTTACAACTATTTTTATTCGTATCTTTTATTCTACTACATTCCTCCATCGTTCTGTTTTCATAATTCTTTGTTTAGCGGACGCCAAAGCAAACCTATACATTTCTAAGCGTTCTTTTGTCTGGAGTTGGGTGATGAAAAATGGTAAAACTTCTGTTCGGATTTTTCTCCCTGTTCTGCAATGATTCCTTCAAATGATACGCAATGTTTTTTGTGCCTGCCACAATGTTTATATTTAAAATAGAGTTATAAAAAATCTGGAAAGAATTTCGAAACAAAACAAACACTTAAATTCCAGGGAAAGAAAAACACATAGTAGTAAAAAAAATATCCTCATACAAATTTATTAGCCGAAACGCTGAAACAAGTATAGCATGAAATTGAGTCCATATAAGGAGCTGAGATCACAGCGTGGCGTTTTTTCAGTCTTCGATGAATCGATACAATCAAATGAGGAATTTTGACCTCTAGAAAAAAAGTCAACCTTCATTTTCCATCTTTGTTGGAGGTTTTTTCCTATCATGTTCGTTTTAATAAATTCGTTTTATATTTTTTTAATTCGACCGTAAATACTCGGGTAATTAATATCCTTTTTAAGAACAATTTTCAACGAAAACACGATTACTTGTTTGTTCGTTTGTTTGGGTTTATATGACATAGGACATTTTGTCAAATCCATTTTATAAAATAAACAGTTCAATTTCAAATAATTCAGTTTATCATATGTACACAATTTAATAGTCATAAACATTTCTATTTCAAACTATTCAGTTCAGTCAAACAGTTCTAGTTCAAACAATTTAGTTTAGTATAAGTATAGTCTTTGTTTACACTGTCAAATTGCAAAACGGTTCTATTTCGAACAATTCATGTAGCGTAGTACAGTTTCAATGTCAAAATAGTTCTTTTTCTAACAATTTAGTTTAGCATAAGTACACAGTTTACATATAAAACAGTCATATTTAAATAATTCAGTTTAGCATAAGTACGCAGTTTTGTTCTATTTGACCCATAGATAGGGTCCTATCGGGTGCTCCACTCCAAGCCAGAGTGTACTGGGAGCAATGGCAATGAAGGGGTGCTCCGCAATCCTCAAAGCTCCAGCATTACTGGAACATCTCCATCAGATTTTTATTGTCATATTCAGGACAATTTTTGCGAAGGTCTTACCCCTCTGGAGAGGTGCAGTCGGTGTATTCTACAACCCCAGTCGACTGGCAATAAAATGCAACACGGTGTTCATTATACAATATATAATTTGGAAGCACCAAAGCTTACCCAGTCACAAGCCCTAATCTTTCCGATTAAACAACTTATTGTGGTAAAAAATTAGTGTTATTCATCACAGGATGTCGTTTATCAATCGAATAGATTCATTGACTTAATAATCTGATCATAATTTTTTAAAAAATCGATCACGAAACTAAAGTACCATTCTCCACTAAGATTTCAGTCGTTTTTCCTTGGAGCGTGCGTTCACATATTAGAGTCTGAAAAGTCAAAACCATTATAGTATAATTAGGTTTTATTTACTACATTCTGTTGTCCACTTCTATCTATCCATACCTTGTTGGTGAATCCTTGATTAGGTTGATTATATATGCTACGGAGGGATAAGACTCCCACAAAAGAGATGTTTTAAATATGACACTTAATTTCATCTTATGATGAGGCTTCAGTTCTGGAACTTTGGGAATCTTATGTATTCCTTTATTGTCATTACTCCTAGGCATCCTCTGACCTGAAATGGTCGTATATGTTAATCGCCCGTCAATGAGTCAAACATATCTGCCTAAAAACTTGTCATAAACGATAGGACTATGTACAAACAAAAAATCCTTAGAAACTGCAACACTAAAACACAGAAAATGTATATATGCACGTACAATATACACGATTCCCTAAATTCAAAGTAAAAGATGAACCTAGACGGATTGACATATGCAATTGAATCATTCAATCAATCAATTGATTTAATTCATCAAATGCCTTTTTTCTTATAACTAAAGCACTGTTAAAGCAATGACCAACACATTTTCTGAGTTTTGCATATGTATTTTATAAATGTCAGAAAGTTTTTTGCAACGTTACTGCGTAACTATAACACCCAACAGGATGAATACTTTTTATTCGTCAACATTGCTAAACCAAATTTACATTTTTGTTCATAAAGTATACATTTAACTAGAAACCAACGATTTAACTTTTATTAAGTAACCTGGAAATCAGGACTTGAATTTGTGTTGCTGTGTTTACATTTATAGTACGAGCAACTTCATGATATTAAATTTCTAAATGCTTATCATTATAGACCTGGTCATCAAAGAAACCTTTCTTTTGTCGATATCATCTTCACTGCTTTTAAAGAAAATCATTTTTTTACTATTATTAAGATCATTCTTATTACTATTATTAATATCATTCTTGTTATTTATCATCATCTCTCTAGGTCTTCTTTATTATTATTATTTTTACTCATTAGAGTTTTTTACATCAGCGTAAGCTGATGGTCTTTCACTGGAGATTGAGTGACAGCAAGTCTTCTCAAGTCTCCAGGACTCTTCTCAGTATTCTCGCCGTTTTCAATAATGTTGTTGTTTGGATGGTCTCCACTTGGCCACCAACTTTCAAATCTTCCAGGGCCTTTAATAATCCTTTAGTTAGCGTGCCAAAAGCACCAATCACAATTGGTATAATTGTCACCTTCATATTCCATATTTTTTTCAATTCTCTAACAAGGTCGAGGTACTTATCTATCTTTTCACATTCTTTCAGTTTTATTCTGTGGTCAGCCGGGACAGCAAACTCGACAATTTTGAAGATTTTCTTTTTTTTTTTTTTTTTGTTAATTGATATAAGGTCTGGTCTTCTGGCCGAGATTAGGTGATCCGTTTGTATATCAAAGTCCCATAGGAGTTTGTGTGAGTGATTTTCTAGGACAGGTGCTGGGTTGTTCATATATCATTTGTTGGCATGGTCAAATTTAAATTTCTCGCACATTTCCCAGTTGATTCCCTTGCCCACCCAGTCGTGTCTCGCCTTGTACTCCTTCTGTGCCAATTTGTTGCATTCGCTTATTTTGTGATTGATCGTTTCATCTCTGTCACCGCATAGTTTACATTTGCTATTTTGTAGCGTCTTATCTATCCTCGCCTTCATATGATTGGTTCTTATTGAGCTGTTTTGCGCTGCCATTAGGAGAGATCATGTTTCTCTCTTAAAGTTTCCTTTTCTTAGCCATGTCCAGGTTTTGTCGTGTGAGATGTTGTTTATTAGTCGTTTAAAACGCCCATGGCGTTGTTTTCCTTCCCATTTTTGTTTCCTAGTTTTTGTCATTCTGTTATCTATCGGGTTGTTAGTATTGTTTCTGATGGCCGTAATCAGTCCTCCTTCGTGTTTTTCTATGTAGTTTTCTAGTCGTTGTATGGGTATATCAACGCTGTCTTCGATGCTGACAAGTCCTCTTCCTCCCTCTTTTCTTGGTGCATATAGTCTGTCCACGTCGTCTCTGGGATGTGCATGGTCATTAGTTTTCTAGTTCTTTGGTCCATTTGCCTAAGTTCCTCTCTGGTCCACTTGAGAAGGGGTCCCGAATATCTGACTAGGGGCACAGCCCAAGTATTTATTCCTTTGAGAAGGTTTCTGCTGGAGAGCTTTGTCTCGAGTAGTTTTCTAGTTCTCCTGTTATTATTATTATTATTATTATTATTATTATTATTATTATTATTATTATTATTCCTTGCGATTTTTCACCCCAGAGTTAGTTGGTGAGCTTTCATAGGAAACCAAGAAACAGCAAGTCTCCTGAGTATTTTCCCGTTTTCAGCAATGCTGTCGTCAAGTTGTCATCAATTCTACCTCCAATATCCATCTGTTTTAATCCCTTTTCCAAGCTTCTGAGAACCGTTAAAAGCGCTCAAACTACAATTGCTATCAGCATTACCCTCATGTTGCACAATTGTTTTTAGTTCTCTGTCAAGATCCTCATATCTTTTAAACTTTTCATTGTCTTTTTTTTTTTTGTCATTCTGTGGTCCACTGCAAAATCCACTTGGGGACAAGTTCTTATTTTCCTTGTTAATTAACATTAGGTCTGGTATTATGGTTACCATTAGGTGATCCATTTGTACATCAAAATTCCAGAGAACTTTATGCGTCACAATATGTAGGTCAGCATCTAGTTTGTGGATTTATTATTTAGTTGTATGGTCAAAATTCAGTCTTTTTCACAGTTCCCATAGGATCACCTTTCCTACCCTTTCATACCAAGGATTGTACTTAAGGGAAATTAAATGATTTCTTTTCTCAAAAAAGGGTTACTTTTTGTGAAAAACATAAGCTCGAGAAGCTGTATTTTTGCGTCTATATTTTTGCATTAATTAACTAATCGGCGCTTACGCTCTCGTTTAAAATATTCTTAGAGATCCGCTAACAACAATATTTCACTTGCCGCGTATAATTAGAAGGATCAAAAGCCAAGGTAATTTCAGAAATTGTATCCCTCCTAGATTGTTTAAGGTTCATTTTTAAAATCATTTAGAATAATCGGTAAATCATTAACTATTTAATCTGATTTTGAGATTACTTCAGTCATAAAAGAAGCAGTTAAATAGATAAAATATCAAAGAAATTTATGGATACATTCCGTAAGTCAACACAAAATTTTCGACTTTATTTCTTCTGAGTGAAAATATAACATTCGGTTCCTTTAAGGCTCATATGAAATTTCAACATCGCTTAATTATTCTAACTTAAATAAAAATCCTATTCGTATAACTATTACAATCTTTTTCATACCCTGCAAATGAAATTCTTTAACTGCATATGCTTACATTTTTTCGCATAAATATACTTTCTCTTTCTTTGGTTACATACTCACACAAAGATCTGTTACTCACACAAAATATATCAACTAAAATTAGAAAATAACTGCGACATTACATGCATGTATTTCTTTCTTATAATATAAATATTGAAAATATTTACGCTCTGTTTAATGTAGTCTTTTCTTACAAGAAAAGACTGTAACTTATATTTTCAACAGAATTTCCCCATTTTTAAAAGAAATAAAATGTATTAATTTGTAGATCAGTGTTTTCTTCAGTCATTAACAAACTTATACGTTATCTTGTCTTTTTTGTGCTCGTTTGCTGCATTCACTTCCTATATGATTGATTGTTTCATTTCTTTTTCCGCATCACCTACATTTGTTATTCTATAGCAGCTTATCGATTTTCACTTTTGGTCCGCGTGGCTTTGTTTTGCGCTGGATTTACGAGAGATTCACTTTCTTTCTGGAGGACTCCATTTTGTAGTCATGTCCAGTTGTTCTCGTGTGAACTCTCACCAATGTGTCGTTTGAAATATCCATACAATTGTTTTTCTGTTTTGTAGTCTTTGTTGTTTTTCTTTTGGTACTTAATTTACCACAATTGCAACTGGCTGGCATTCTTAGTCTTCCTTTTCTTCTTTTAATATATAACTCAAGTCATAGTAAAAATGCATCTACGCAATTGTCAATGCTAGTGAGTTCTCTTCTTTCTTTGACACATACAGTCTGTCTGTCTGTCATCTTTTTAATGTGCATGTTCATCAAATTTCTCTTCTTTTTGTCTATTTCTCAGAGTTCATCCTTTGTTCCCTTTAAGAATGGTCCTGAGTATATTATAAAGGGGACTGCCCAAGTGTATAACTCTTTGAAGGAATTTCTGTTGCAGAGCTTAATTTTGAGAAGCTTTCTCGTTCTTCTAAAGATCTCTTTTGTTATTTTTTCTTTCATCTCTGCTTGTTTGATGGAGTCAAATATTCTCAGGTTGTTGCATTTTTTCTTCTTTCCCTTTTCCCACTTTTCATTAAGAGCAGGACTCATTTATCCAAGCCAAATTCCATTCCTATATTCTGGCTGTACATTCTTATTGCTACAATTCTTTTTCATTCTTCGCAAGAACAACAACAACAATAGTAATAATAATGCGCTATCACCATTACAATTCGTTATAGCGATAATCCGACTCACTCACGTATTCAGGAAATGCACAGATGGATACAAACTAACTAAATGTCAGGTAAAAATCAATGTACATGGAAAACATCAAACTGTTTACCAAATTTGAAAAAGAATTGGAAACTCTAATTCAGGTAGTGAGAATATACAGAGGAATGGAATTCCATAGGAATGGAATTCGGCATGCGTCATGCTAATAATGAGAAGCGGGAAATGACATGTAACGGTTGGAATGGAACTATCAGAAAATTTGGAGTAAAGGAAACTTACAAATACTCGAGAATATTGGAAGACGACACTATCCAAAAAGTGGAGATAAAAGAAAAAATTACAAAAGAGTACCTCCGGAGAACGAGAAAACTACTCAAAATCAAAATATGTAGCAGAACTCTCATCAAAGGGATAAACACCTAGGCGTAAGATAATCAAAATGACTCTTGAAGTGGACGAGAGACGAAATTACACAAATAGACCAGAGAACAAGAAAACTAATGACGTTATGTAAGGCCTTACATGTAAGAGAAGACGAAGAGAGGTTGTATGTGTTAAGAAAAGAGGAAGGAAGACGGCTTGACAACATTGGAGATTGCGTTGATACGTCAATACAATGCCTAGAATATTGCATAAAAGAAGAGTGGAAGAAGACTGATTATGGCCACCAGAAACAATACTGACATCACAAGCATCAACAGAACAACAAAAAAAAAAAAAGAAAAAGAAAAATGGGAAAGAAAACAACTGTATAGACGCTTCAAGCGACAGACAATCTATTTCTGACACGAGAAAACTTGGACATTGCTAAGAAAGGGAAACCTTAAGAGAGAAATTAATCTCTTCTGACAGTAGCACAAAACAACGTCATAAGGACCAACTGTATCAAAGCAAGAATAGATAAGGTGGTTCTAAATAGCATATGTAGGTTATGTGAAGATAGAGAGGAAACGATCAATGACATAATAAGTGAATGCAGCAAATTAGCACAAAAAGAGTAGAAGAATAGACACGACTGGATGGGGAAGGTGATCAACTGGGAACTGTACTAGAAACTAAAATTTGACCTTTCGAACGAATGGTATATGCATTACCTGGAATCCGTCCTGGAGAATGAGACGCACAAACTTCTCGGAGGATTTTGAGATACAAACAGATCACCTAATCTCGGTCAGATGACCAGACCTAGTGATAGTCAACACAAAACAGAGAACTTGGCGATTTGTGGATTTTGCTGTCCTGGAACACCACCGAGTAAAATTGAAATAAATCGAAAAGAGAGATAAGTATCTCGACATATCTAGGTAAATGAAAAAGGTATGGAACATGAAAGTGACGGAGATACCAATTGTAATCGTTGTACTCAGTACAGTCACCAATGTTTTGGTAAAGGGAATGAAAGAATTCGAAATAAGATCACGTGTGGAAACGATCCAAATTACACTATTATTTAGAAACGCCAGTGTACTGAGAAGAGTCCTGGAGATGTAAGAATACCTGCTGTCACCCATTTGCTGCATTGTCATTAGTTTTCTTGTTCTTTGTTCCATTTGTTTAAGTTCATCTCGGGTCCACTTCAAAAAGGGTTCCGAATGTCTAACGAGGAGTACAGCCCAGGTATTTATTCCTTTGATAAGATTTCTGCAAATGAGTTTTGTCTCGAGTAGTTTTCTAGTTCTCCTGAGATATTCTTTCTGAACTTTTTCTTTCATTTCCACTTGTTTGATGGTGTCAGCCTCAGGGATGCCCAAGTATTTGTAGGTTTCGTTTTCTTCGAGCGTTTCTATCTTTTCTTGGTTTGGTAGTTCCATTCCGTCATTTAGCTGCCGTTTGCAACTTTTCCTTACAAGCATTGCACACTTTTCAATGACAAATTCCATTCCTATATCCCAACTGTATATTCTAACTGTGTGTATAATGGTTTCCAGTTCTTTTTCATTTTTTGCAAATAGTTTGATGTCGTCCATGTACATTAAATGATTAACTTTTTCCTATGATCTACTAAATTTGTATCCAGCTGTGCATTTTCTGAATATGTGATTAGGTAGCATCATGGCAATTATGAATAGTAAGGGTGATAGTGCATCTCCTTGGAAAATCCCTCTTTGGATCTTTGCTTCAGCTAATCTTCCTCCTGCTATCAATTCCACTCTCCAGGTTTTCATGGTTTTATCGATGAAGTTTATGACTTCGTCTGATATTTTGTACCTTTTGAGGCTGTTTATTATCCAGCTTGGCTAACCATATCATATGCCTTCTTGCAGTCAATCCAGGCCAATTGCTACATTTTTCCCTCTGGTTTTGCTCTCATTTAGAATGTGTTGACCAACGTAAAGTAATTCTGCTGTGCCTCTGGATCCTTTTACAGCATCCTTTCTGTTCGTCAGGGAACAATCCGCGGCTTGTTAGAGAATAGTAAATCTCTTCTCTTATTGGTGCTGTTAATATTTTCCACAACATTGGTAGGTAAGTTAGGGGTCTGTAATTGTTTGGGGCGGTTCCTTTTTTTGGTCTTTTTATATCAATGTGGTCCTTCCTTTGGTCATCCACTCGGGTACGTGTGATGTTTGTCGGCATTTATTTATTTCTAGTGCTAGTCTGTCGTGAATGGAGGTGAACATCGTGAACCAGAAACCATGCATTCCATTATGGCCTGGCGTTTTCCAGTTTGATACCTTTTATTATTATTATTTACTCCTTTAGTGTTTTTCACATCAGTGTTAGCTGATGGTTTTTCCCTGTAGTTTGAGTGACAGCAAGTCTCCTCAAGTCTCCAGGACTCAAGGAGACTTATTATTATCATCAAATATTTTTATGCACTGGATTTTATGAAATTTAAAAAGGTGTGAATGACTCAACATATAAATAAAAGTGTACACATCTGTTTATTAGCGTTATACAAAAATGAACAGAAGTTAATAGTTTTTCAAGATTTGTGATTAGATCAACATGGAGTGTTCTAGAAAATGTAGAAATCTGTAAGTTTCATTTCTCTTGTCACAAAACCAAATTTTAAAGAGAAAAATAGATTTTTCCGTTCACAATATAGTTAAAGTTTCTACTGATAATAATAACAAGATTAACCATCCACCAGTTGGATTACCCTTGTGACAGTCCATGATTATATTGATGCTTATATTTAAAAAGTATTGGAGCATTATAATTAGTATACAACTGATATGACAAAAAAGTATTTGAATACTCCAGCAAATGATAAGTCAGTCGAAAATTGAACAGAAACATTGCTTTATTCTCAAAGTTAGAATGTATAGAGCGTTTTGCTGAAATAAATATCTTACTATAATGTGATGGTTTTTTTTTTACTTTGTGATAGTAACATGCAATTTTAATCGGGAAATTTTAAACCTTATGAACATTTTTGAATATTTCCTTTTTAAATTATTTACGCTTGTATTATAATTTACGATGAAATTAACTAATAGATTTTCATTTTTATTTGTTTTTATTCATTCCCTAATTTCGTGCAAATAAATTCGGAAATGAGTGAATAAGGATAGTTAGACCAGGCTGGATTTAATAAATATAGTTTCATCTAGTAAGGAATGGCTCCGAAAGCTATACGAATATTTAATAAGCTGTTGATTTTCAGAAGTCTAAGAGTTTTTTTTTCTAACGAGCTGTTAGAGAAAAGAAAACCCATCAAGTCTTTTGTTTTTAAATCAATGAAAGTTTAATTTACTTGGTATAACGTTCTGGGGTGGAGTTGCTTGTCCTACGAGCATGTCCATACACTTTTCAGAACAAAATTCCAATTTGATGTTCCATCTTTATATTTATTTTTCGTTGAGATTCACAAGGTTTAGATAAACAAAGCACACCAGCAATCGATGCAAAATGTCTGGGTATAAGGGTCATGCCTGCTTAGAAAAATGGCATTCAATATCCTTGCTATGCATCTATGATTCATATGACGTACAAGGAAATGATGGATGGATGGATGGATGGATTGCATTCAACGTCATGTCAAACAATTTGGGATTATTTTATGCCAAAATGACATTTCGTAAAGGAAAGTTTATTGTACATTCATGTTTACTTTTTCTGTGTCTTGGTTTCTTCATAAATGTATTGCACAGAGTTAAATTATTTCAAGTTTTTTTTAAATCTAATACAAAGAATTTACACAATTATATGGTTTCAAGTATTCCTATCTAATACTCATCATTACTTTAAGTAACTTTTTTATTTGATAATTGTAATTAGTTTGCATACAGTTTTATGGTTTCAAGTAAGTAATAATAATCTTAAGTAAATAATTATTGCTGGTAACTATTCTAAATACAAATTATTTATAGTTATATGGCATCAAGTATTTCAATTAAATATGAATAATTTTTAAACAGATTTATTTGATCCATATAAGTGACCTTAACTGGTACTAGATTTCCTGGTAAGAGTGAACCTGAGAGTAATAGCAATGAAGAGCAAATCCATACTTCTGAAGAACGAAAGGTTCAACATCAGATGCAGTTTAATATGATACTAGGACACCTCTTTTCTTTTTGGGAAACTCATACGCTTATGTAAGTCATCTAGTCAGAGTATTCTAAGACCTACTGTCAAGGCTTCCACAAGGAAACTTACGTAATCTTCATCATCCTGATTCTATAGGCATTGCCCCTTACATAATGCTGTTGCGTTTTTAAAATCTCCGTATCGTCTGCTTTCAATTTCCTTTTACACAAAATACGTAGAACACTTGTCCATTCCCTGGTTACAATCGCCATTGCTCAAGCACTTCAGTAATTCCTTGTCTTGCCTCTTTTCTCCACCGAACTACTTACTCTTTGCTCATAAACACCCAATATCCTTCTCAGTCGATAAAACAAACCCGTTTATCACATTCTTATTGTCGCTTTTCCGCTTATTCTGCATTGCAATTCTCTGGTTTTATTGCCACCATTAGACACTCTATTGCCGCGCATTTTTTTCTTTTCTCGTCGACCGCTGGCCACTTCCGGTGAACAGTAAAGGGTTATCTCGATTTTTGAGTTTTAATTAAACCTCTGTTGTTTACCACTTAGCGGCAATTTGATAGCTTTGTTTAAAGAGTGAGCTATCAACTGAACATGAAAGAGTGAATATAAACGTTCAGTACTTTTCAAATACTAAGAGGGATTATTTTCAAGATGGTGGTTGCTGAGAGGTTTGTCAGTCTTCTGACACAAAATAGAAGATTAGGGAAGTGTGTTTATCAATAACAAAATACAAATAAATTCAATATAGAAAAACAGTTCATGCCATTTTTTGTGTTTAGTTTTGCTGTGATAAATTTTTGAGGATATTCTTAAGATAATATGTAGTTTCTGTTTTTTAACCAGACAAAAAGAGAAATAAGCGGTGAAGGGCGAAAGAAAATAGCATATGCATGAAGACAAAGAAAGAAAGAAAGAAAGAAAGAAAGAAAGAAAGAAAGAAAGATAAACAAACAAACAAACAAACAAACATAGAAAGAATGATATATGCGGAAAAAAGAAAGCAAAGATGGACGAAGAAAAACATTTGATAAAAAAGATAGATAAGAAATAAACAGCAGAAAGAAAGAAAGAAAGAAAGAAAGAAAGAAAAAAAAAGAAGGAAAGAAAAAGAAAAGCAGAAAGACAGAAGGCCGGAAGGAAGGATAATTAGAAACTAAAATGAAAACTTAACAAGAAAAAGAAAAGAAAGAAAATCAAAGGGAAAAATACTAAAAAAAATAATTTAGAAACATGAAAAGAAAGAAAGAAAGAAAAAAAGAAAGAAAGAAAGAAAGAAAACCAAAAATCGGAACTGTAAAAAGGAAAAAACAAATATTAAAAAGGAAAGAAAGCAGCAAATTTAAAGACGAAAGATAGAGGACCAAAAAAAAAAAAAATGCAAAAGAAACATAATCTATAAAGAAAATAAGTGAGAGCGGGGGATTAAGAGCGAAATGAATTAACAGAAAAAATTAATAAAGTGTGGGGGTTGTACGTATTTTGGTTTGGTTTATTTCAGTAGATGTGCATCCGTACTTTACGGGTATTGCTCTCTAAATTATTTCCACCACAAATACAACACAAAACTTTTCATTCGCGTAAAAGAAATGGAATAGAACACAACGAACATTAAACAACAAACAATTTAATATGCATATAACAGAATATGAAAACAAATAAAATACATGATGTTTAAATGAGCTTTTGGAAAATAAAGTTTGGCAAGAAGAAAATAAATTTTTTTAAGATGTGTGTATGTTCATGTTAAAGGAGTCCGTAAATAAGTCGTTCTTACTGACATTAAGTTCATTGCGGGTTTTATGATTGTGGCGACAGCGTGTCGCGTTGATGAAAAAAAGTTTGTCGGGGTTTTCTTTTGAATGTGATTCGCGGTCATCTGTAGCTAGGACATGAACTTTAGTTGAGGAAGGAAAAGAATTTGCCCGACACAGTATCGGCTACTGCTTTACTGGCTTAGTGGCTTGTAGTGTTGTCTTCGTCTTAGTCTTTATTAATGGCTCCCTAACTCTGTGTTATTTATATCCAACAGGTGGATCAAAGAATCGTTCTAAAAGTTTGGCGCGTAGACATTTATTGACCAATCAGATTAGTATTTTACTATTTTATTTTACAGCCAAAATATTTTCTGTTAGTTGACTTCCGATCCTATTTTTCTAGAATGTTCTATGTTTTTAGCTGATTGGTTGAAAAATATAAAAATGTAACTTAAATGCTAATGCAGTTTTGATCCTAAATTTCTAGAATGTTCTTAAGTATGTTTTTATTGCTTATTTTAAGACTAGAAAAAATGTCTATCCTATAAAAGAAAAGCTAGAAAAAACATTGAATGAAATAAAAGTAATGAAAGAGAAAGGAAAAAAAGAATGTCGAAAGGGACGAATAAACAAATACGGAGAAGTGAAAATAAAAGAAAACAAGACAAAAAAAAAAGGAAGTAATGGTGAAAAATCTCCTTAAATGTATTTTGAGTTGATAGTTTTTATGTAAATGATGGAGTGAAAAACAATTACCTAATATGGCCTCATTCTGAAGAAAGAAAGAAAGAAACAAGAACTAATTTTTTCTTAAGCAAAAACTGTAAAAACATGACAAGTACATTTTTACTCATACTCTATTTTCATCGGATTTTGAATTTTCGAGCTTCTTTCTATTCGAATTAAGACCAGACCAAGAGATTTGGGGCAGTTGGAGTTCTCCTTCATTGCCATTACTTCCAGGTATACGTAGGAATGAAAGTATTTATTAGGGTTCCATCTATAGATCAAAAGCTACTATTCAATTATTTACTATTCTTGTAACAATTTAACTGCGTGCTAACAAATGACTAATGTTAAAATGAATCATTAGAATTACATAGCAATTCTTAAAACAATTTTAGTGTGCGCAACCCGATGAATAATTTGGACTAGAATTATTAGTGTTAGATTGCAACACTTGAAAGTTTATTGCATTAGTTTAATGATGAGGCTCTCTTCATTACCAATACTTTCTGGTACACGCTGGCGCGAAGTGGTAGTACCTTTTATGTTCCTATGTGTTTAATAGAACTGCTTGATCTGTTATTAGCGATGCTTCTTTCTTTCTTCTTTAAGTAAGAAGAAAGAAAGAAGCATCGCTAATAACAGCATATGGCATATCAACCTTTTGGGCTATTTACTGCCAAAGAAATCCTTCTAGAAGAACAGCAACGGTGCTATTTAACCCATAGCTGGGAGGATAAGGGGGTTCATAACTTTCCCGAGGGTATTTGTCAGAAAGTGAGTGTAATAGCGTGACTGGAGTTCGAACTTGCTAACTACGATTCTACATTTCAGCGCTTTAACCATTACCCCACGAGAACACTCCCTAATAGGGATAATTATTTATATTGAATAAAATGATAAGTGTTAAATACTAATATTTTAAACCATTTCACTGTGTGCAAATAGAATTATTAGTAGTATTTAATTGTAGCGCTTTCAACCATTGAACCATGTGCGAACAAATAGTTGATATTAAATATAATTATTAGTGTTAAGTAGCATTACATGAAACCAGTTAAGTGTGTTCAAACAAATGAGCTCTGGCTCATTTAAAAATAAAGCTGTCATCAAACTATTCTTTTACAAATTATATATGTGTGTGTTTGTGTGTGTCAACAGGATTTGTCATTATATAGCCAAGAATGGTTGATATGTCAAAACACAATCAACCAAATATATATATATAATTTGCAGAGATTAAAGGAGCTGCTCTTATTGTAAAGGTTATCGTTTTAAGAAAGAGAATCAGTGATTCAAGTTTAAACCTTGGACGAGGCTGCTTTTGTATCATTTATCGCTAATATTCTCAGAAAGGCATTAACCAATCACCTCTTCCTCCTGCAATGGGTAAACAGATAAAACAGATGGCGCTTTTTAACCTTGGTAATCAACCGGTCTCGAAAGAAAACTATAGTTTCAAACAAAAGGATGACTCTGCGGAAAAAATGACCTTGTGTCGCATCGTCACCGTTGTGGAGGGATTGGGTAAATTCATTTAAATACCCCTATCCAACTCTTAATACTCAATAATCACATAAAAACTAAAAATAACTCCTGCCTTGAGATGAGATCAAGTAAATAACCTATAAGAAAGAAATGATTTGAATGATGGCCAACTTCACATATTGAAAGGATCACATTTTCACTTTCACCCATCTGTGGGCATTTAGACATGTTCCTTAGTGACATTTATGGTGAACTGTTATTTTGATCTCTATGAAACATGTTTTATTCAGACTGTTTTATTGTGATTCTGGGCATTTTCCTTGCAACCAACATATATGAACATGTACGAATCTTGGCACAAAACGGAAAACACACAAAGCGGCTAGACATTCAAGTCGCACAAAGAATATTTGACATTGTGTTAGACTAAACTAAGCTCATCAGAAGTGAGAGGGATTAAATAAATAGAAATGAAAGTAAAGGCTGAGTTAGGTTTTAAAATTAAATCTTAGGACTTAGCAACCTAATCAAAATTTTATGTTGCCAAGTTTCTTATTTTTTCTTGATTTATTTCTAGCAGAATCCCCTCAGTTCTGTGATACTATATGCGAGTTGGTATGCATCGTAAAGAGTATATATGCATGTACATGCATGTGGATGAAAGTGTATATGTATTAATGTGCATAGATTTGAGTGTATTCTTATGAAAAGATTTCAGTGTATTACTATCAAAAGGACAGCTAAACATGACAGAGAGATCGGTACATCATGATAAATAAAAAAATAGAAAAAGAAAGAATTCTTGATTAGGATGAAAAGTTTATTTTTTAACTGAGCTCTTTGATTCTAGTTAGGTCAGATATCAGTAGACAAGTTTGATTGACGAGTGGCAATGTGATTCTGAGAGAGTTGGTTTCATCCACTGTTTGGTTTGGTTTCTTTGTTTTAATGGCATATCAACCTTTGTAGATTATTTAATGCCAAAGCTATTCTCCTAGAAGAATAGTAGTTGTACTATATAACCCATAGCAGGGAGGATAAGGGGGTTCATGCCTTTCCCAGGGGTATTTGCCCCAAAGTGAACGTAATGACGCGACTGGAGTACGAACTCGCGTTCTACGATTCCACAGTCCATTTCTTTAACCATTACACCGCGAGGACACCCCTTTCATCCACGGTAAACTGGGATTGGTCACAAGAACAGACTCCAGATTTAGGAATTGGCTGTTAGAATTTAAAAAACGAAATGACTAAGTTTTTCGTCTTTGTGATAATGAAGGATCAGTACCCAAACCCATATTATAAAATTTGCATACTGGAATTTTTTTTTTCTTTTTTTAAGTAACCGATGGTTTGTATGGTTTTGACCAAATCAGCCGGTTGCTAAATCTCTTTTTAAAAACTGATACAACTTGGTGGGTAGGCAAAATTGGTTTCTCCACAGCCAATAGGCAATCCGACATCTACGACAAATTTTTAGTATAGCCACCATTGTAGGTTAATTAATGCCTAACCCGTTTTATACATATATATTAAGTTTATGATTTCAAAACACATTTTGAAGATAACATTTTAAACAAGCCTGAGCTCCTATTTTGGTCTAGTTAAATGATTACACTCATTATATCTAATACAAATAATTCTATTTAATATTAAGCATTTGTTTATACACAGTAAAATGTTTTCAAGCATTGCTATTCAACACTAACGATCAATTAAACAATCAATTGTTTACTCACAGTAAAATATAAAAAAAGTTCTATTTCAAACAAGCATAAGTCAGCGTAGTTAGATAGTTCCAAGTATTGATATGTATCACTATCAAATTAATTTAAATCAGTCAATTGTTTACACACAGTTAAATGTAAAAATAATTCTATTTCAAGCAATTCAGCTTAGTATATGTCATTTGTTTGTTCTCAGTTTAAATGTCAAAGTACACAGATTAAATATCAAATCCATTGATAGGACCCTATCAGGTACTACGACGCAGGGCCAGAATGGACCAGGGAGCGATGAAAATGAAGGGGTACACTACATTTCTTAAATCTCCAGCATTACTGAAGCCTTGTTTAATGTCATATCAGGACGTTCGTTGAAGGGAGTTTTACCCCAATTCAGTCAGTCTATTCGACAACCCCCTCCATCTAACTGGGCCATCTTAGACAAAGAGGAAACGATGTAAATCAGAAATAATAAATAATAAGCTGAGATTGAAACTGGTGTCTGTTTTGCTTTAATGACTCCAAATATTCCAACTAATTTCCAAGAAATTTTGGTTGACAGAATCAGAAACCTTGTATACTCATCCTTTACACTATTCTTTTATTTTTAGTGATGCATTTGTTTATTTTTCTTTATTTTGGGAAAAGCATGAATCCATCTGTTCTTTCTCTTGCTATGTGTAAATAGTAAGGCAGTTTTTGTTTTTTTAGGCTTGGTTAGGCAACCTGTTTAGGAGAATGAAAACTCTGAATTCAAACTAGTAGTAATCCACTTCAAAACATACCCTGTGTCACTTCTTGTTTGTGGTTAAAGTGGTAAATATATTGTCTCCCAAATGTTTATTTTGACTAATGGTCTTAATTCTTTCTTTCCTTTTCCTTTTTTTTCTTTTATTCATGATACCTGTTGTTTTCTCAATGTCATAGATTGACGTGCCGAGTAAACTGCGATAAAAAAGAATAGAAAATACTAATTAAGATTTTTAAAAAAATCATCAATCAAAAGTTATAGACACCAAAGAAATAAATGAAACAATAAAAATTCACATCGATTTTTTCTTATTCTCTATGTTATGAGTCATGTACATCTTCATTAACGTTGAATTTGTAACATTCAATGTTAAAAGAAAGGAATGTGAAAAGTAACTAGAATATACTCTTGCACGCCTTGAAAATCTGCCCTCGAAATACGCTCTTTATTTCAACAGATTACTCTTCATTTCTTGCATGTTTCATAATTTTCGCTTTAGAACACATCAGTATTTCTTTCTCTTTTATCCTTTCAATATTTCTCAGCTGCTTATCTTCGTTCGTTTTATTTCTTTTTTTCTCTCTTTCAAATGTCTTTTCATTTTTTTTTTTTATTATTATTTTTCAGTTTTCTCTCATATTTGGCCTTCGCCTTTATCTTTTTGTTTTTATATGTTTTTACTTTTCTATTACTTAGCAAATTTTTCTCCCTCTTTTGATCTTTATGTGAATTTTCATATCAATATTTCTTATATATATATATATATATATATATATATATATATATATATATATATATATATATATATACCTTTCATCTTCTTCCTATTAATTTCCAAAATCTAACAAACAGGACTGAATGAACAGTTCAATAGTTAAAAAATGTATATTGGTTTAAAATTTACTTTAATTATATGAAGCACTATTTCCTCTTTGTTTGTCGAACAGGAAAGAGAACCTATAAATAGATGCCGGAGAAAAAGCTGGGCCAGAAGTTAATGAGTAAAGAGAAATGCATGGTAATTATTTAAGAAATACTGAACAAAAATATAAATTGAACTTACCAGAGACAGTTTAAGATTCTTGTAATTGTTGGCTTACAGGAGACGACATGGTAGCATACACAGGCGTCGATAAAACACTTATTTTATATATATATATATATATATATATATATATATATATATATATATATATATATATATATCAATTGAAAATATTTTTTCAGATGAAACATTAAGCACTAACGAAAGAAGATATACTATTAAACAAAAAAAAATCGAAGCATTAAACAACAATTGTACTGCTCTGATGATGGTTGCAATATGACATTAATCGTTATTTTCGTGCAAAGAGCACTGAAGGAATTTTACGGGTTAAAACCTCTTCAAGAATTTTAATCATATATATATATATATATATATATATATATATATATATATATGATAGAAAAATGAGAAAAATTGGATAAATCAAACATGTGATGAGGAAGAGCTAAGACGTAAACGGATAGGAAAAATCATTTTTTCACTCTGTGCTACCAAGGTTTTGAAAAACCTTTTTGCTTTTCCTGATAATTTACCTCTTAGTCCTTCCTCACCAAGATTACCACCCTGACCCCAAAACATAGGCGATTTTTTGCGACATCACATTATAGTCAATAATTTTTACATGAAGTAAGTCGTGGCAAAACCCCCTTTCATACAAACCCTTCCCTACTTCTTTTTAATCAACTCCCTAAAATCTATCTCTACATACACAACCAAAAAAAAAAAAAAACATTAATGAAACCTGATACACTTGACTTTAAATCCCCCACAACTCTTTCTGCTACGACTATACTGTCTCCACTCTCCTCACATGCTTTTGAATCGAAAAACTCAGAAAACGGTCTCTGTGTTGAAGAGTTCGTTAAAATGAAATAAAGGCAGAACGAAATGTCATACATCGAAATCTGAGTTAAGTGTTTGATTTATCCAACTTTCCACATATTTCTATCATACTCTCAGATTCATTACAAACTGATCTTTTCAACACCCCCTATATATATATATATATATACATAATTAGGCAATACCCACCCTTCACAGTGATATTTCTCATAAATATTTTAAATTTGAACTCATGCAAAAAAGACCCTGATTGATGCTATATGAAAATGAAGTATGCTAACATATATTTATATATGTGTTAAAGTATACACATACTCAAATCATGAGACGAACGTGATCTATTGATAATCTTGGTAGGAAATGGGTATTGTCAAGCGATTTCAAAACTTTGACGAAGTTGTTTGCATTTCACATAGAACATATTAGCTTGATAAAGATATGTATCCAATTATTCTCCCTCTAACTACAGGTCGAGCAGATTAGTATGGAAAACAATCGAGGAGAAGGAAAACTCAAAATTCAAACTTGTTAAATTCTGCTAAAATCATTGACCTTGTTCAACATCTTACTCGTACTGAGGGATATATATATATATATATATATATATATATATACGAGGATCATTGAATAGGTTTCCAGACTTTTTTCGTATGGGCACTTTCATTGATAGTACACACACACATGAAGCTCTAGTTCCCTTCAAAGTAACCTCCTTCGGCTGCAATGCACTTGTTGTACCGTTCCAACAACTACTCAAAGGCCCCATGGAGTTCCTCTTGTGTGAGCGTGTCAATGACTTTCGTCATAGTCTCTTTTATCTCCTCAATTGTCTCATGACGACAGCCCCTGAGCTTAGGGAATAACCAAAAGTCACAGGGAGCAAGGTTTGGATTCTTGGGAGGGTGAGGAACTGTCTTGAGGCCCATCTTGGTCAAATAGTCTGTGACAAGGATGGAGTTGTGGCCTGGTGCATTGTCCTGGTGGAGATGCCACTGACCCGATTTGAAGAGTGCTGGCCTCTTCCAAAGGAATCTCTTCCTGAACTCCCTTAAAAACCTCGACAAAGTAACCCAAACCCTAACTCTTTGACCAATCAACTCAGGTGTATTGACTCCCTTACTCCTCCCACACCTCTCATCACCCCTCACAGACTCCCTGCCTTCCTTGAATCTCTTATGCCACTCAAAAACTGATGCTCGATTCATGTAAGATGGTCGAAAAGCAGTCTGAAGCATTCCATACGTTTCTGTGTCATTTTTTCCAAGTTTAAAACATAATTTTATTGCATATCGTTTTTCTAAAATGTCAGATGGCATTTTTGAAATTCACCAGCTGTGACAATCAGGCTTTAGTAGGGTGCATTTCAAGTGCTGCTGAACTGTTGATTTAAACCTGAAATCATAAAAATTGGTCAGTCATCTCATAAGATATATAGCAATAACATACTGAATTTTCAAGAGTCTACGTCAATTTTAAATGCTCGTACGATAAACGTCTGGAAACTTATCGTATGCACCTCGTAAATAGTGCTTAGTGCAAAAGAGGGTAGAGTAAATAGGATATTGAACTCACAATTTTGTCCAAATCTGAATTGTTTAGACGAAAATTTCGAATCTACATTCTTATAACGCGAACCGCTGATACTTGTGGCGATACTAACCCTATATATATTCTCAAATGACTTGAATTTCAGCTGGGGTCCCTATTTCAACATTGGTATTGCCTTTAAAATGATGTAATACGTTGTTTGACTACTTGTTAATTAGCCTTTTGGGGACAAATAAATGCACAAACATATACACATATGTATATGTGTGTGAGTATGTTTGTGTGTGAATATGTATATATATATATATATATATATATGTATATATATGTATATATAAGTTTGTGTGTGCGTGTATATATATATATATATATATATATACTAATCTACTGTCTCACACCAGGGTCGGTGTGAGACTCCCTGATGATCCGTTGACGTGAAACTTTAGTAGGAGAATTCCGACTCACGATTTAAGTTAATTTTGTATATATATATATATATATATATATATATATATATATATATAATTACAATTTATATTGAAGTTGTTTGTTGGTAACGTTTTAGACCAGTTAGAGATCAATTGTTTCACACATTTCAATGGTTTCAAATCTTGATATTTAATATTAATTGATTTAACTGCTTGCAGTTACATGCTTTCCAGTCAGGCTATTTATGACAAATCATTCTATTTAACATTAGTCTTTTGTTTTATGTCGGTCGAATGGTTTTAAGCATAGCTATTTAGCATTAACAATTTAAGAAAAGTCATTCATTTACGCACAGTTAAATGATTAAACTGTGCTATTTGCCCCATTGATGATACCATAACAGGTAATTCCATTCCGGACCAGAGAATGGTGAAGAATGGATACTCTACATTCCAAAAAGCACCAAGACTGGAGTTGCAGTTAGATGAAGTTTAGTGGCCTATCCAAGAAATTCTTTGAGGACGAGTCTTACTCCTCAGCCGAGATGAAGTCGGCGTATTTTACATTCCCTGCCAACTCAGCAGAAATAAGAATACGAAAAGAATTCGATTTTGGAAAGAAATCCCATTACGTCATAAAATTGACAGTTTCTTAAATTGTTTATGAGGGAAATACTATTTTAATTCGTTTTTACCGATGGTTTTAACGGGATTTTGGGATTTAAATGTGTATACTTAACTCTATCTCTTAAAGTTTAGCGCTGTCAAAATAAGAAAATAAGAACCTGAAATCCAATAGATATTGTCCTTCCAACAGACCACGAGGCGAAAATAAAAGAAACCAAAAAACTGGATGAATACAATATGAATATGGAGATGAAAAAGTTACCTAATATGAAAGTGACGGTGATACTAATCGTTGTTCGAGCCCTTGGAAAATTGGCTAAACTGGAGATCAGACCATGAATATCATACCATTGCTCAAATCAGATTGGATATTTTGAAGAATCCGCGAGATCTGGGGAAATTTTCTGCCACTCAAAATTCAATGAAACACTACCACTTCGAACAAGTGCGAGAGGACAGACAGAAAAAAGTACATTTTTCTACTTCTTTGCAATATTTAACAATATATATATATATATATATATATATATATGGGGGGTATGCATATGTTCGTATATTCATGCAGACACACACAAACACATATGTTTCCTGGAACGATAGGTAAGTTGTTTTGTAAGCCGCACTTCCTATTTGCATAAAATTGGAAATCTTGCGAACAAGTTGAAAAGTCAGCGGCCTCGGTATTTAAAATTGTGGCCTTTGGTGCGTAGAACTCCATTCTCAACGTAATTTAAAAGAAAAAAGAGAAAAGATTTCGTTTTACTAAATATTTACACTTTAGCATTATTGCTATTTTTACATTTTTCTCTTTTAGTCTTTCTCATCACCCGATCTTTAATTTTGTCAGTATCTAACCTTCTTCTTCTTCTTCTTCTTCTTCTTCTTCTTCTTCTTCTTCTTCTTCTTCTTCTATTCGCAGTTTGCTACTTCATTTTTTTCTCATCCAAGAAAATTTTTCTTTTAATTATTCTCAGCATCCATATTCAGCTCTTTATAAAAGTTTAGACAAAAATCACTACTTCCCGCTTTCTTCTTCTTCTTCTTCTTCTTCTTCTTCTTCTTCTTCTTCTTCTTCTTCTTCTTCTTCTTCTTCTTCTTCTATTGCTGGTTTCATTATTAACTTTTTAGCGAATTTTACCTCCTTTTCGATTTTTCCTTTATTCGTCCCAAAAGGTCTTTACTCATGTTTCAGGTTTGTAATTCCTCTAACTCCTCTTCTGACTACACCACCACCACCACCATCATCTCTTTCGTTATTTCCTTCCTGAAGACCCAGCGAAGGATTTAAAGAAACTGAAAGTGGAGTTGAAAATAAATGGTAATAATAATAATAATAATAATAATAATACGAAAAGACCACTCATATAATATGTGAATGCAGCAAATTAGTGCAAATTGTTTACGACTAAACACAACTGGGTGGGAAAGTGATCCACGGGGAATTATGCAAGGAATTGAAATTTAAGCATACAAACAAGTGGTACCAACATAACCCAGAATCTCTCCGAGAGTATGATACGCACAAACTCCACTGTGATTTTGGGATAGAAACACTTCACCTAATCTCGACTAGATGAGCAGACGAAGTACTAATCAAAGAGAAACAGAGAACCTACCAAATTTTGGACTTTACCGTCCCAGCAAACCACAGAGTAAAATTAAAAGGTGAAAAAAGAAATAAATATCTGGACCTTTCCTTAAGAGTTGAAGAAGCTATGAGATATGAAGAAGACAGTTATACCAAAAGTAGTTGGTGCACTTGGAACGATACCCTAATGATTGGAAAAGGGATTGGAAGACTGAGAAATCAGAGGACAAGTAGATATCATCCAGACAACAGAATTACTAAGATTGGCCAAAATACTGAAAAGAAGCCTGAAAATTTGAGCATCAACTAACGTGTGAAAAAATCTCAAACGAGTAAAATCATAATAATAATAATAATCGTGTGACAATGGAGTCCGGAGAGCGTAAAGGAGAAATCAAAAGCAAGCAGAGTAAGTGAAAAGAATAGGGCTCTACTCAGTGGACAAAGAAAATATTTTTGAACCCCAAAATATAGAGTGACGAAGACAAACAACAGGACACGGGTGAAGAAGGGCCATCTGGGATATTTCTGAGTTTGTCAGAATTAGACAGGTTTTTCTTAAAAGATTTCCAGGATTAACAAACTAATGAGAAAATCTTAATTGCTTAAAATTTCAAGACAAAGAAAATACTTGAAGACCAAGATAGTAAAATCAGGTAGCAGACAGCAGAGTCAAGCTGGATTGTCTCTGACGTTGTCATAGGACTAAATTGTTTTCATTAGGATATATGCCTGGGTAACCGATCTGATTGGAAAATATTGCTCACTTGATGAATTGGGGGGGAGCTTTCGTGTAGACAATTTGAAAATTAGGTTCTTCAAGAAGGACAGTGGTGTCAATCCACGTGTTGGAAGGCTTCGTTAAATATAGAGAAAGCGGAGGAAATAGAAGAATTTTAAGACTCTGTTGATACCAGGTAGGGGTGAGATACAAATTAAAGTAAGTTAGAGTTGAGAGGCTGGATTCATCCCTGTGATTATTCAAAAGGAGTTGGACAAACTACCAAAATGGGAAAAGCTGTTTAACGAACTGGAATAATGATATTTTCGCATTAAAGATGAAAAGATAACTGAGCCCTCATATCCAGTCAACCTCACACCGGTTGAATACCGAATTCAATATAAGCCAGAGCTACTTGCCTATAAGAGAGGACCCGTTATCACTGTTGGAGTCTACGTCCCTTTGCGAGACCTCCAGAACATGAGAACCGATGCCATCCTCCGAATAATACAGACTTGACTTACTCTTAGAAGGTTTAGAACTGTTTTGCATATTCCGTTGTAACACAACTAAGATAATAATGGCAAGGCCTGAAACAACAAAATGATATAATCAAAAAGTTATTAGATTTTTTTAACCTGTGTTGACTTTGTTTTTCGTGTTAGAGAGTTATTTTGATGTAATCATGAGCCCTCGATCTGTGCATCACTTCAGTGACTTCAGCAAAGGAGCTTCTCCCTTTCTATGATCTAAACGCAGCAAGGGCAGATGGATGGGTCGTCGTGAAGAACACTGAAACAATCGATTCAAGCCGACCCGTGCCTGACAAATCGATACCGGCGAAGAAGAGCGGTGTCCCGTCTGCAATCAGTTACAATACTGATTGCCGATCAAACAGGATCGATTCAAGAAAGTTACAATGGAATTTTGATGCAAACAGATCACCCAATTCCAGAAAACCCGGCTTAGTATTAATGAGCAAGAACAAAAAACATGTCACCAAGAGAATTCTGCCGTTCCAGTGTGTCATAGAGTAAAAATAAATGTCGGAAAGATACCTCGATACAGTGAAACTGATAGCATAATTCGTCTAAGTATTCTAGCTGAATTTAACATTGCTGTTGTCGGGATATTGTCTATTCTTATTCTAATTTTCAGTTCTCTCCGTCTATCTACCCGACCTTTACGTACTGTTGTTCCAAGTGCTCTATCTCTAATTGGTTTCACTGGCATTTTAATGATCCACTGCTTTTCCAACTGTCTGGGAAGATCCTGGTATTTGTCTATCTTTACTCTTTCTTTTATTTTCATTCTGTTATCCGCTCGGAAAGCAAAATTCAGTAGTTGACAAGGTTTTTCTGCTTCTTTATTATTATTATTATTATTATTATTATTATTATTTTTATTATTATTATTATTTCTGAATTTTTATTTCTTTCCATTTTCCCGTCTCTTCCACCACGACTACTACAATAACAACTTCAACTAAACAGAGATTTTTTTTTATTTATACCTTTTTCTGGTTAAATTTTTCTGTCTTGTCTCCTTTACCCACCTTTCTCTTTCACGCACGCACGCACGCACGCATACACACACACACACACGCACTCTCTCTCTCTCTCTCTCTCTCTCACACACACACATACACAGACACATACACCTTTCTTTATCTTTTCTACTTTTTTTCTATCTTCTTTTTCATTTCACAGTTTGTCCTTCTAATGGTTTGTTTCGTCAGTTTAAAAAAAAACAAAAAACTTTTTTACTTCCTACTTGACTGCTTCTTTTTTTTCAGCTTCATTATCACATTTCTATTTCTTTCCTTTCTTTAAAAAATAAACAATGAAATCTCCATCTTTATTCTCTCGTTTAACAAACTACTTTTTTTTCTCTTTCTTCTGAAGATATCTTTACTTCATCATTTTCTTCACTGTAACTTCCATTTTCAGCTTCTGTCTCAAACTCATCTTTATATCTTTTCAACTTCTTGGCAAACATGTTTTAAATCATCACCATCATGACCACTATAATCAACATCAATTGTATATCTCATTCCATCTTCACGTCCAAATCATTTTCTTTCTTTTTACTTTTAAACCTTTCATTAACTGCCAACTACCAGCTGCCACCCTACTATGCATTTCTATTTAAGATCTCCACACTTCAAGTTTCTTCTTCCCTTACATATATATATATATATATATACTTCGTTTTTTATTCTAATTAATTTTATTTTAAAAAAAAAAATCTGCTAAGATTTTATTATAGTTTTTTTTCTATTTGTGTTCGTGTATACTTAAAGTTTGTGTACATATACATTTAAACTTTTATCATATATATATATATATATACTTTTACTCATTTTATTTTATTTACTTGCGTTGGCAAACAATATTCCTGTCTAATGATTTCTTTTTCTTTCCGTTTTTACTTCTTTTTTTGTTCTTTTATCAAGAATGTGCTCTTAAATAGCGAAAGATCATTCGTTCGGCAGGAGTTCACGACATTTTACCGCCAGAAACAAATCCAAAGGTCATTTCGGTGAGATCTGATGTTTTTAATGAAAACTTCACCTGGGCCAAAAATCACAAAATCTTCTGTTTCTTCTGAATATTTTTTTAAAATAACTTTTTGACATTTATAATTATTCTTGTTATGTTTTAAGACTTTATATTCCAAAGAAAAAGTAAGGCAAAATAAAAAGTGAAGAACTTATAGCCCGGGAACGGATGCAAAAACTGTTTTTCATGGGATGTCTAATTCTCAGAAGTAAGATTACATAATCTGCGCCATTTTGAAAATAATCGTTGCAGCAATAAGCAGGGCTACAAATATAAAAAAGAAAGAAAGAAAGAAAGAAAGGAAGGAAGAGAGAGACAGTGTTACGGATTTTGAGAAAAATAGAATTAAAACAAATATAGTACAAAAAAGACAATGAAGTTACGAGAAAAGCCCAAGATAAATACAATGTTATTTTACGCAGAAGTAAATTTGGTATCTACGATATAAAAAAAACATCAAATTAAGTTTATGGAAATAACGTGAAACGAAGAAAAAAGTAAATGAAATAAATTTGCAACGAACATTAAAAAAAAAGATTCAACTTTCAAATGCAAAAAGGAAAATGAATTATTTAATGTAGCTTTTTTATTTTTTTAATTCAATATAAATTGACTAAAGGGGTGTGTTGCCAAGACTGAAAAGAGAAAATACTCTTTTGCAGTAAATAAAAGAAAAAAAAATAGAAAAAAAACACATGTATCTTAAGCGAAACAGATGAAACGAATTAACGTCTTTTTCGACGTCAAGGAGGCTCTTGTTGAAGAGAGGATATTTACGAAAAAAATATTACTGATAGTGTAGATTCAAAAATTACGATTTCGCACACACACACACACACACACACACACACACACACATATATATATATATATATATATATATATATATATATATATATATATATATATATATATATATATATATATATATATATATATATATATATATATATATATATATGAGAAATGTTTGGAATCATATACAACAATATGAGAAAAGGAAAGTGATACGGAATATTATATCAGTGTGAGAAAATAGGCAAGTCTTCATTTTTCACAAAAAATTACATAAGGTATGTTTTTATAGATTATTTATCATTCATCTATTTTTCTTTAAGTGAATTTCGTCATTTTTTCAACATTCAATCTAAAGGTGCAACTGTAAACAATGCTTCCAATCGCCAAATTGTGAGGCAAAATTTACCTCATATTTTTAATGTTCCCTATATATATATATACATATATATATATGTGTGTGTGTGTGTGTGTGTGTGCTTGTTTGTGCTTGGGCATTGTTGAAATATATATATATATATATATATATATGACATTACAACTATAAAATAGATTAAAGTAGATTCACTACCGTTTTTGTTTTTTTTTTTTTGCTTTAGGTACTCTTCAGATGACCTGGTATCCATACATATGAAATCTTTTAAATTCATCTGGAATGAACTAAATAACTATCAATTCAAATATATCTTGCAATATCTAAGTCACGTGAGTATATATGTAGTTACGGTGTCCAATTTGGCTCAATATTACGACGTAGATATTCACCTTTGCGGTGACATCTGTCTATCTATATATATACTCGCACACACACTGACATTTGATCTAATTAAAGTTAGTGAAACATCCAAATATTATGAGAGATAATAATTTCTTTCAGCTATCATTTCTTTTGCCAAATTCCTGAGGGGTCAAAAGTTTACTTACGCATACCGCAAATTGCAGCATACAATCGACTTGGCCTCGCGAGTTTTAGCTAAAAATTCTGAGTTAGACATTTACTCGTTGTATACGTCGACATGCAAACACGTTGTTGGCTACTATGATGTTCCAGTTAGTGATTACAGACAGTAATTTATCTGTTAGAAACGGTGTGAGATACATCATTCGTATAAGACTTAATTTCTAATATAATTGTATTATTTCATATTAATCTCTATGATAATTTCTTAAGTATTTTCATTAAGAAGTATGAGGTTGATATATATTGTTAGTATTGCTGTTCTATAGGTTGGCAACTGAGTGGTAAATACTTGGATTTTAGCCCTGCCATATAAGTCGACCCCTAATTTTGTAGAAATTTTCGGGTTTAAGTTCGAATTATATGCGGCAATTTCCGTTAGTCATTATTTTGTAGCATCGTCTTTTAATCATTTAACATGGGGCAAACATTTCAAAGAAGTATTCTATCACCTTGTCCTAATATATTTCAGAAATGGTGGACCATTCCTCAGACGTAATTGTATTAGGTTTGTTGAGTTCGTTACCCACACTCAATATTCTCAGCCCTGCCAACATAATTTATTGAGAATTGTGATCCAAACTTTTAGATTGCCTAGACTTAGTAAAAGACTCTCCGATGCCACAACCATCCAACACCTGTTTGTCCGTGTGAAGAAGTCTATAGGGGAACATCCCTTATGCGTTCGCCTTACTTCTCCAGCAGTGTCCATAAAGTCTTTTTCGTTTAATTTGAATAGTTTTAGAGATGGGAAGAAGGTGCTGTTTCGTGGGATGTTGCTTCCAGGATTTTTTCAATATAGCTCGTAGTATTCTAGTGCAATTGCCGTCTAGCTTTTTCGCTATAAGCTTAGTCAGCATCCATGTAGTGTATCTATATATTAGTATTGATATGATTACTAGCTTGGTAAAAATTGCCTTTCATTTTATCTGATAAGTGTTACTCTGATATAAGCGATAGCCTATCGATAGCTATCCACGCGCATTGAATGCCATTTTCTATTGAAGACACGCTGCTTCCGAGGTAGGTTAGTTTGTCCACAAGTTTCTGAGAATAACCACTTAATGTGGAGATGTCTCCTATTTGATTAAAGCATATGCACTCTGTTTTGTCTGCATTCACATGGAGGCCTATGCTACCTGCAGCCTGCTCTAGACTATGCAACAGGGATTCGGATTGGGCAGGCGTAATTTCCAGATGCGTTATGTCATCAGCGTAGTTCGCGTCTGTAATAGTTTGTGCTAAGTATCGTCTGCCTCTTACCTTTTTAAGAGGAAAGTCAGTTTCTTTTATTAGATCTGACGACATTCGAAATACATAGTCAAGGCAGATTATGAACTGGTATCGAGATAATGTATCCCCTTGTAGAATGCCAGGGACAATGTCTGTGTCTCCATCTGGGGAGGGAACTTGTACTTTCGTATTTTTATTGAGTATCATTATGGCTGCCATGGACTTAAAATATTTGCTCTATCTTCCCTCTGTTTATGGAGTTAAATGCCTGGGAAAAATCTACAAATAAGTGTGAGGCCTTGATGCTTTTTGCATAAACTCATTTTAAAATTCGACGAATTTTTTTACAATTTATGATGTTTTCTCCGAAAACGATTTTGATCATTCCGAAGAGATTTCTCAATATCTGGTTTGATGCTGTTGAGTAGCAGAGCATTGTAAATATTAGCCGTTATGGAAGTAACGATTACACCTCGGTAGTTCTTGGCAATTCTGTGTCACCGTTCTTTGGAAAAAGGAGGATGCAGCCTTTTGTCCATCTTTCTATTGTGATCTGGTTATATACTACGTTGCAGTCCAACCAAATAGAAAAATATAAGTGGCGCAGCAGATAGAGACGTTGAGTCTCTACGGTTCCAGGTGAGCATTGTCAGAAGATAGCGGTTTCAAATCCTACCCAAGCCGGCCAGAGGTTTACATGGTCAAAAACGTGGTGCGATAGACAACAACTATGGAAGGCAGTAATTACTGGGAATACGGTTACAAGACTCATCATTCCTATCCGAGGTCGCGAAAAAATCACCTGAAGAAGGCTAGAGGTGAAATTTGGCCGAAACGTAGTGAAAGAAAAAACAACACACACACAAAAAGAAAAAAACCCTACCAAGATGAGGACAAAAAGTCCGCAATAAATAAAAATTAATTCTCTAATATAATAAAAGTTTTTAATTTTTGAGATAAATTTTGCAAAACAGTTGGTTTAATAAGAAACTGAAAACTGACAACAGTACACATATCCTTATTTTGAATAGCATAGCCATAGACGGCGCCTAGTGTCCACAGAGTTGTTGAATGTAACTTTCTGTTGGTCACTTAATTCTATTGTGCTCATTTGTTGAAGTCCATCATGGGTGGTTCTTCATTTCCCCAGCAAAGCCCAGAAAGTTTTCCATGCATTTCTTGGCTGGGTTACAAATTAGGAGGTAAATAGTCGTATAGCTTCTTACAGGATATGTTAAAAGAAGTAGCTAGCATGCTTCTGTCTTTCCCATTTGGCTTTTTCTCCAAACTTTTCGTTAAAATCAAAGCTCTCTAACCATACAGTAGTACTGACTCGTTTCCATTTTAGAAGATCAGAAAAAAATTGTTTATCGAATTTTCAACAATAGCTTACGAATAAAATATTCATCAGAAAACGACAATACCACCACACATACCGATAAAAATATATCGGACTGGTTTGGTTTGGTTTGGTTTGTTTTGGTTTTTTGACAGGTCAAGCATTGTAGGGTATTTATTGCCCAAATAATTTCTATACACGTAAACAGTTCTATTTCAAACAATTCAGTTTAGCTAAGTACGCAAATTAAATGTCAAAAACTGTTCTATTTCAAACTATTCAGTTTATTCGACATGGTTCCAAGTATTTCTATATATCACTAACAATTAAATTATATATCAGTCATTTATTCACACACAGTTGAATGTAAAAACAGTTATACTTCAATCAATTCAGTTTAGCATTGCAACCACTTCGGAACAAAGTGGACCTGGGAACTATGGCAATACAGTGTTACTCTGCATAACCCCCAAATCTCCTGCCTCACAATTAGATTGCTTAGAGTCATATCTAGGACACTTGCTGGGGGAGTCTTACCCTGTTGCAGAGATGTAGTCAGTGTATTCTACAACCCCAGCTTGCTGAGCCAAATCGTTTCAGTGTAATTTCTTTGTTTAATGGCTTATCAACCTTCGTGGGTTATTAAATGACATGGCTATCATTGAAGAACAGTAGCGATACAATTTAAACCATAAATGGTGGCGGGGGGTAAGGTTCTTCATACCTTTCTCGAAGGTATTAGTTTGAAAGTGAATGTAATAATATGACTGGAGTTCGAACCGTTTACTTCTTGTCTGCAGTCCATCATTTTCGTCATTAGGCAACGGATACTTCCCCATATATTGGTCTGCACTCACCGTCAAAAGAAATACATCGTAAGGTCAGAATCGAAATTTTTCTTCAAACTAAATAGCTTCGGACAATGAATTGAATTTATGGATTACATCAAACTGATACTAGTAAAACACTTCCGCTTCAAAGACTTTTTTTTAACCCAGATGCAATATTTACCATCACAGAAAGAATCATAAAAACTAAGCGGATAATATCACTGCGATTAAATAAACACACCAAGATAAACAGGAAATGGAACCATACTCAAATCACTGTTTTGAAATAAGATTTTCTGATTTGGAGTGACAACAAAACACTTAAATAAAAAATACCCAACCAAGCAGTCATATCAAATTTAAAACACCCCCCACTCATTCTTACAAGGAGAGCTCAGTGTCAGCTATTTACGAGAATAGATACCAGTTCAACACATTTGGATTGCAGAAAATAATTTTCAATCAATACATGAATATTCTACAACATTTTATGACGTTTTTTATATAGCACTTCGACTATTTTAAAAGTCACTCTAAAAAATTTCTTAAAAAACTTTTCTTCCCTATTTTTCTCCTGACGAAACCTTAAGTTTGAAATCAAAATAAATAACACAAAATAGATATTACTATATGTAAATAGCTGAAGTTCAAGAATTTCACACATCAGATAGCGATAACGTACGTGTAAAAACATATATGAAGACATTTCTTCACTTACTTACTCCGAGAATGACGATGACTCTGAAGTAAGATGTCTGACTGACTTTAGATCAGTCGGTTACGATCCTATCTTGAAGTATTTCGCCGGTCAAGCCACACTGAAGAGTTAGGATACAACGAAACATTATATATATATATCACCTTACTGCATAAGATATATCTAAACTCGGATTTTGCTGATTTTATTAAAATTCTTAAAGAATCAATTCATCTTAGGTTTGTTATTATTATTTACTCCTTTAGAGTTTTTTTTTACATCAGCGTTAGCTGATGGTCTTTCACTAGAATTTGAGTGACAGCAAGTCTCCTCAAATCTCCCGTACTCTTCTCAGAATTCTGGCTGTTCTCAGAAATGCTGTCATTTGGATAGTCTCTACCCGTCCGTCAACTTCCAAGTCCTCCTGTCTCTTTAATAGTCCTTTTGCTACTGTATCGAATGCACCAATCACGATTGTTATAATCGTCACTTTCATGTTCCATAGTTTTTTTTATTCCTAAGCAAAGTCTTGGTACTTACCATTCTTTTCACTTTCTTTCAGCTTTATTCTGTGGTCAGCCGGTACAGCAAAGTCGACAATTTTGCAAGTTCTCTTTTTTTTTGTTGATTATAATAAGGTCTGGTCTTCTGGCCGAGATTAAGTGATCTGTTCTTATGTCAAAGTATCATAGGAGTTTGTATTTTTCATTCTCCAGAACAGATGCTGAGTTGTGCAAATACCATTTGTTCGTGTGGTCATATCTAAATTTCTTGCACATCTTTCAGTGGATGACCTTTTGCCCACCCAATCGTATCTAGTCTTCTATTCCTTCTGTGTTAATTTGCTGCCTTCCCTTGTGATCGATTCTTTCGTCTCTGTCACCACATAACCTACATTTGCTATTTTATTGTGTTTTATCTATTCTCGCTTTGATGTACTGCTATAAAGAGATATTCTGTTTCTCTTTTAAAGTTTCTTTTCCTTAGCCTCGTCCAGGTTTTGTCGTGTGATATGTTGTTTATTGATCGTTTAAAGCGCCCATGGAGTTGTCTTTCTTCCCATTTTTGTTTTCTAGTTATGGTCATTCTGTTGGTTACCGTGTTGTCCGTATCGTTTTTGATGGCTGTAATCAGTCTTCTTTGTGTTTTTTTTTTATGTAGAACTCGAGTTGATGTATCGATACGCCAACACTGTCTTCAATACTGGCAAGTCCTCTTCCTTCTTCCTTTCTTGATGCATATAGTCGGTCAACATCATCTCGAATGTAAAGTATTATGCATGGTCATTAGTATCCTTGTTCTTTGGTCTATTTGCTTAAGTTCTTCTCTGGTCCACTTCCCAAAGGGTCCTGAATATCTAACGAGGAGTACAGCCCAGGTATTTATTCCTTTGATAAGATTTATGCTAGACAGTTTTATCTTGAGTAGCTTCTGAGATATTTTTTCTTAATTTCGTCTTTCATCTCCACTTGTTTGATATTGTCCGCCTCCAAGATGCCTTAGTATTTGTATGTTTCCTTTTCTCCGATCGTTCTTATCTTGTGTTGACTTGGTAGTTCCATTCCGTCAGTCAGATGTCGTTTGCCACCTTTCATTACTATCATGGCAAATTTTTCTATACCAGATTCCATTCCTATGTCCTGATTGTATATTCTAATGACGTTTTTGCAAATAGTTTGATGTCGTCTATATACGTTAGGTGATTGATCTTTTCTTGCGATCTACTAAGTTTGTAACCGGCGGTGCATTTTCTGAGTATGTGGTTAAGTGGCATCATGGTAATTATAAATAGTAACGGTGATAGGGCAACTCCTTGAAATATACCTCTTTGAATCTTGACTCCAGCTAAACTTCTTCCTCCTGCTATCAATTCCACTCTCCAGGTTTTCATATGCCTTTTTGTAGTCAATCAACGCCATAGCTATATTTTTCCGTTTAGTCTTGCTCTCATTTAATATGTGTTGATCAATGTAAAGTAACTCTGCTGTGCCTCTGAATCCTTTGAGGGATCCTTTCTGCTCGTCAGGGAACAACCTACGGCTTGTTAGCGAGTTGTAAATCTCTCCCCTTATTTGTGCTGTGAATATTTTCCACATCATCGATAGGTGGGTCTGTGGTTGTTTAGAGCAGTTTCTTTGCTTCGGTCCTTTTGGATCAATGTGGTCTTTCCTTTGATCATCCATTCAGGTACTTGTGCTCCTTGTAGGCATCTGTTCATTTCTAGTGCTAATCTGTCGTGGAGGAGAATTTCTTGAACCAGAAACCATGAAGTCCAGTATGACCTGGCGTTTTCCCGTTTGATATTTTTTTACTCCTTGAGAGTTTTTCACATCAGCGATAACTGAGTGTCTTTCATCGAATTTTGAGTGACAGCGAGTCTCCGCAAGTCTCCCGGACTCTTTTCCATATTCTGGCCGATCTCATAAGTGTAGCAGTTTGGATGCTCTCCCCTCATCTTCTTATTTCCAAGTCCTCCTATCCCTTTATGAATCCTTGGGTGACAGTACTAAGAGCACCAATTATAATTGATATTAACGTCACTTTCATGTTCCACAGTTTTTTCAGTTCCCTAGCAAGGTTGAGGTACGTCTTTATCATTTTTTCTCTTCCTTTCAATTCTACTCTGTGGTCAGCTGGGACAGCAAAGTCCACAAATAAGTAAGTTCTCTTTTCTTGTTGATTATTATAAGATCTGATCGTTTGGCCGAGATTTGGTGATCCGTTTGTATGTTAAAATCCAATAGAAGTTTATGTCTCATTCTCCAGGACAGCTGCTGAGTTGTGCATTTACGATTTTTTTCGTTTTTCAAATTTAAATTTCTTGCTTAATTCCCTGTGGATCACTTTGCCCACTCAGTTGTGTGTACTCTTATACTCTTTCTATGCTAATTTGCTGCCTCCGTTTATTATGTGATTGACCATTTCGTCTCTCTCGCTTCATGACATGCATTTATTGTTTTGTTGCGTCTGATCAAGTCTTTCATTGATATGATTGGTTCGTATGGCATTCTTTTGTGCTGCTATTTTGGGCGATTCAGTGTCTCTTAAGATTTCCCTCTATTATTATTATTATTATAGATATTAATATTCACTTATTAGAGATTTTCACGTCAGCGTTAGCCGATGGTTTGTCACCGGAGTCTGAGTGACAGCAAGTCTCCTCAAGTCTCCAGGACTCTTCTTAGTATTCTGGCTGCTCTCAACAATGCTGTCGTCTGGAAGCCTCCACTCCTCCGCCAAATTCCAAGTCCTCTAGTCGCTTTAGCAATCCTTTAGTTAGTGTTCCAAACGCACCAATTAAAATTCCTGTAATTATCACCTGCATGTTCCACAGTTTTTCAAATCCTAGGCAAGGTCGAGGTACTATCCTTCTTTTCACATTCTTTCAGTTTTATTCTGTGGTCAGCTGGAACATCAAAGTCGACTATTTTGCAAATTCTTTTTTTTTTTGTTGATTATAATTAAGCCTGCTGCTAATTATTATTATTATTATTATTATTATTATTATTATTATTATTCACTTCCAACATTTATAGGAAGTAAAAGTGATATTTTTGAGACCATTTGACTAGGTTCTGTGCTTTAAGGCCTCTCACTTCTCATCGTGCGGCATTCGAAAGGACTTGACAAGATCGATGAATGATGGTTATGGATGGACTCTATCAGCACGACTTGATGATGATGATGGTGATGTATGTGGTGGGGTATATGCGTCTGTTTATTTATTCTTTTATGTTTATATAAACTTCCTACTCTTTTTTTCCTCTTCGTAAATATTTTCGTAAAACTTGCTTAAATAATAACATATTGTCGCCGGTAAGTATTTAAATGAAATATAAATGTAAAAAGATAAGTCTAGCATTAAAAAAAAAGCCGTGACTTTTAAATTACAGGGATGCTTTCTATTCTGTTGAACCAGACGGCCATCTGTAAATGTAGAACAAAAATATATGCAAAAATATTTAATTTCGTAGACGGCATTTTGTTTTGTCTTAGGGTAAATTGAAAACATTTTAATGATGAAAGCATTTTATAAACACTGACGTAGTTGCATATATGTGTGTGGGCAAGATTACCACAAGTATTTTCGCTGAAAATATTTTGATCTAAAGATTACTCTAGTCAAAACAATTTCAGAAGGAAGAAAATACTTTCTTTTTTTTTAAACAATCAATGAATTTTTTACAAAATTTTATTTAAATTGCACAGTAATGAATCAACAAAAATGTCAAAGTTTTCGAATAGAATTTCTGCAAAAAATCATTATCAAATGGGTATCAAATAGTTTCTTTGAAATTCAGTTATAAATTGATTTCTATTAGAATCTAAATATATAAGCGATTTTATTTTAAAAAAACTTTTAATAGTGTAAAAGAACTATATATATATATATATATATATATATATATACATATATGTGTGTGTGTGTGTGTGTGTGTGTGTGTGTGTGTGTGTGTGTGTGTGTGATTCTAAAGTGTCTACGCAATGCTGAAGTGTACCCCCACAGACGAAAAACTTAAATGTGACAAAAACTGTATAAATCATATTTTTGATAATTAATCATTCTGTCATTAGTCTAATATATATTTTGTTTGCAACGTTTAGAAGTATTTTTATGAAGTCTTCTAGTGACCTCAAATGATGTTTACCTCACGTATCTTTTATTACAAGTGAAAAGCTTTATATTCACGCAAGTATTAAATCAATAGGCCTTGCTAATTTAACGTGAGAATTACAATGGAGAAACTTGAAATAATTAATTTATATATATATATATATATATATATATATATATATATATATATATGTGTGTGTGTGTGTGTGTGTGTGTGTGTGTGTGTGTGTGTGTGTGTGTGTGTGTGTGTGTGTGTGTGTGAGCAGCATTTCTTCATTGATACATAATTGATTGAGCATTATGGACATTTTTGTCTATATATTTTTCGTTAATCCTTTCCAGTTTCTGTATCGATCTTATGATATCCCGCAGGAATTGGTTAATAAACCTTACATAATTAATTATTTTTCAAGTACCTTAAGCCATCAACAGGGAGAGATGTATTTCTCGCAACATTCTTGTGTAGTTGCCGTCTAGCTTCTTCTCCAGCCATTTTGTTAGCGTCCAAGTGGTGCATCCATACAGCAGTATCGACACGACTACTGCTTGGAAGAAACAGAGTTTCATTTTATCGGTCAGGTCTGATTTCCATATGACCGATAGCTTATCGATAGCTGTCCATGCCTTCGTTAGCCACGTGTCGATGTCTTTTTCGGTTGATGAGACACTGCTTCCTAGGTAGGTGAAATTGTCAACCAGTTTCAGAGAGGTTCCCTCTAGAGTGGAAATATCACCTGCTTGATTAAAGCACATATATTCAGTTTTGTGTGCATTGACATGGAGGCCAATGCCTGCGGCGGCTCGTTCCAAACTATGCAGTAGTTTTTCGGCTTGGTTGGGTGTATTTGCTAGTAACGCTATGTCATCAGCATAGTCTGCGTCGGTAATTGTTTTTACGGAGTACCTTCTGCTTCTTTTCTTTGTCAGCTCGAAGCCGTTATCTCTGATTTTATCGATCGATGTTCTAAGTATGTAGTCTAGACATATGATAAAGAGGTATGGGGCTAGCGTGTCTCCTTGTAGTACTCCTGCTACAATGTCGAAGTATTCTGTGTCTCCATATTTGTGTGTAATTACTTGATAAAATAAATCAATAAAGAATTTTAAATTTCTCATGGTCAAGAATCATAAATATCTAATTTCTGTTTTTTAGGTCATGCCTCCCGGACTTGTTCAATATGGCTAGCGGAATTCATGTGCAATTGCCGTCAAGCTTTTTCTCTAAATGTTTTGTTAGTGTCCATGTTGGACATCCATATAGCAGTATCGACACGACCACTGCTTGTTAAAAACTGCGTTTTATTTTATCGGTCATGTATAACTTCCATATGACCGATAGCCAATCGAAAACTGTCCATGCCTTTGCGTTTTAATGTCATTCTTAGTTGATGAGATGCTGCTTCCGAAGTAGGTGAACTTGTCTACTAGTTTTAGAGGGCTGCCTTTTAGTGTGGAGATGTCACCTCTTTGATTAAAGCACATGTATTCTGTTTTGTCTACGTTGACATAGAAGCTTATGCCGCCTGCCACACGATCCAGACAATGTAGCAGGGATTCGGCTTGGGCAGATGAATTTGCAAGAAGCGTTATGTCATCCGCGTAGTCCGCGTCTGTAATGGTTTGTGCGGAGTATCTTCTCCTTCTTTCCTTTGCCAGCTTAAAATCGTTTTCTTTCATTAAATCTATAGACGTTCTAAGCACGTAGTCTAGACAGATAATAAACAGGTATGGGGCTAATGTATTTCCTTACAGCACACCTGCCTGCTATACAATGTCGATGTAGTCTGTGTCTCCATCCGTTGAGCGGACTTTTTCTTTCGTAAAAAATTATGGCTGCGACGGTTTCTTTGGGTAGGCTATAGGCGAGAATTATTTGCTCCATCTTCCCTTTGTGCATGGAGTTAAATGTCTTGGAGAAGTCGACGAATATCAGTGTTGTTTCGAGATTTTTTGCCAGAACACCTTCTAGAATTCGACGGATAGTCAAAATTTATGATGTCAAGGATCGATTTCTCCGAAAGCCATTTTCGTTCTTCCTAAGTATTTTCTCAATTTTGGGTTCTAAGCGTTTAATATATCTTAAATGATTATACATATATATAATACGACACAAAGAATCTTTATTTAAGTTTCTAAATTTAATAAATGTCCTACTTGAATTAATAAATAATATGGAGCTAAAATTTGAAGTTTAAAAAAAAAATTAAATATCAACAAAAAGAAAAAGGGAAAATAACTATTAAATTATTCACCTCACTTAAATATTATAAATCAAATAAGTATATTATCAACCTAAATAAAAATAGATATATATTTTTTGACTAATGGTTGAATTATTAACTGATTAAAACGATGAATAAAGTATCCAATATATACTGATAACTTTCAAAAGTTAAAATAAATGTAGATATCAGCAGATCTTAAACAAATGTGCATTTCATTAAATCTAAATTAAAATACAAACAGAATTATGATAATAATACGGGATCCTAAAAAAAATAAAAATAAAATTTAAATAAATTTAAAATTCAACTGACTAAAACGAAGGGTAAAGTAGCCAATACCCTCTGATAACTATCAAAAATTTAGATAAACGTAGATATTGGTAAATTTTAGACAATTGAACAGTAGATTAAAATATAAAAAGAATTACGATAATACTACAAGATTCTTTAAAAATATAGATTAAAAATAGAAAAATTTGAAATTTTAAGATGAATATAGATTCAAAATTTCAAATGAAATTCAAATAAAAGCTTTGAAACTAGAAATTTGTTCATTAATAAGAAATAAAAAAGAAAAATGTATTTTCTCTAACAATTTTCAATAGTAAACACGACATTTTTTTCCAATATTAATATTTTAAGAGTCAGCGTATAAATGTAATCCCAAATCATTTTAAACAGATCAATTTCAACAATATCCATATCTAACAGATAACATTATAAGGTATTATCATTCTGGATTGGATGGAACATGTGATTACTGCAGAAAAATTCTTAGAAGGCACACTCCAAAGATCCATAACTGGAACCACTATACTCGATGCAGTTCAGTTGAGGAAAATCTATAAGTTTCATTGCAAGAGAATTGTGCAGTAATAAGAAAATTATTAACAATTTAATGAAGTCTTATACTTATTTCCACCACTGTCTATGTATATAGTTTCCAGTAAATAGCGGCTAGGATACGTTGACTGTGTCCTTGCAAAGAGGCACAACCCAACCCAAAAATATCATATATATATATATATATATATATATATATATATATATATATATATATATATATATATATATAAAGATCAACTGGTTTAAATTAAGTGTTTTATTTTTTCCAAACTAGTCATCTAACCAAAAGGAAACAATCTATCTATCTATCTATCTATCTATATATATATATATATATATATATATATATGTGTGTGTGTGTGTGTGTGTGTGTGTGCGTAGGTCCCTGTGTTTGTTTTCAAAGATTTCCTTACAAGGTTTCTCACACTTATTATTGACAACAAATTACTAAAAATGTTACTTCACACCAGCTGTACAGTTCCCAGGAAAGTAATAAAAAACCAATGTTCATGTAACTAAAAGTATCAGGGAAAGAAATTTAAGTCAAATTTGATGTTTCAGCGTATTTTGTTCAAGATATACAATTTTGAAATCTTTCTAACTTTCGAAATAAATCTAAACATTTTTTTTAACACGAAGCTAAACAGAATGTTTTGCTTTTTACTATTTTTTCCATTTTTTTCGACATTGGACCCTTTTAATACCATTTATCCTGATTTACAAACTATATACTTACGAACCATATAAGAAATCATTTACCTTCTTAGAGCCATAAAATGAAAATTGTGACACAGAGATTGTTTTAATAAATAAACCTCTATGGTTTATTTCATGGGGAAATTTGATTGATTTGTAGTTGTTTGATTGTAGTCAATACTATATTTTAGATGCTTCATTGAATTATTTTTAAATTGCTCCTTTCTTTGTCTTTGATCATTTGTTTGCACATGGTTATATGATATCAAATATTCTAATTTATTAGAAAGCATTTGAAAAAATATATATTTGATCTATAGATGAGACCATTTCATATAATATCATTTTGAATCTGAGGGGACTTGGGAATAATGACTATTATAGTGTGACTCTATACTCCTCAGAACTCCAGAACTTGAGCCTCTCTCAGACGTAGTTTAATGTCATAGCCAGAACATTCGTTTAGGGCTGGGGTAGTTATTACCTGCTGCAGGAGATGCAGTCGGCAAATCCTATGCACCAACAGGTCTAAAGTTTTGAGGGTTGAATTCTCATGCTTAAATTTTATTTCGCAATATTAGTCAAGCCGTGTTACTGCCCTGAAAGATTACAACATTTTGCTGATTAAATCTTTGCATCACGTGTTTGACGATTGGTCCTCGGGCATTTTGGCCAGTGAATTTTTTCTTGGCTTTGAACCAAACGTAAACCCCAGACAGTCAGATATTTAGAAATCATATTCCAAGTAGACATTTATTTTTATGAACTCAAACCTTACTTGTTTATATGTGAGTTTTATGGGGGTTTTTTTAAACTATTTTTATTCTAGTTTTTTTTTACGGGAGTTCTTATTCGTCTTGCTACCAACTGTGCTTTGGCTATCATTTGGTCTATTAAGCATCTGTTGTTTTTCTTGTTTTTGTTTGTTTGTGTTAATCCTTCTCCCTCGGCAACCGAGTATATTCGGTTCTGTGATGTGCCTTTGTGACAAGGGAAAAAGAGTTAACTCATATTTCATATTGTGTTACTCTCTGAAATTCTCCACCTTTGATACGATGTAGAACACGAATTTTATCTTTATTGGCCAATAGAGATTTTTCATACGAAAAGAAGGTGTTTTTAATTTTGAGAACAAAGCAAGAGGGTAGAAGAAAAAAATCTTGGATTTGTATTTCAGTTATTCTAACTTTAACGGTAAATTTGATGGGTTGGAAACAGAAAACAGTTTCATAAAGGTTCTGAATTTAATAACTATTTGTGCAACGACATTGAAATCTTTCATGAGATGTGAAACAATATATAACTGGTTACAATGAATTGTGAATATAGATAAAAATATATTTTTAAAGTCATTATTTACATACATAATTTTGAGATATCGATATCACCCTAATGTTTCAAATCCGGTCGGCATACTTCCAGATCGACTCAAAGTCGGAGTGGTAGCGACTATTAGGGCCCCATCCATGGGTCAAATAGAATTAATTAACTATTTAACTATGTGCAAACAAATGACTGATGTTAAATTGGATGATTAGCGTTACATTGCAGTACATGCAACGATTTTACCGTATGCAAATCATACTATTAGTGTTAGATAGCAATACTTTAGCCCATTTATCTGTGTACAAATGAATGAATAATGTTGTATACATTAATGTATTGTGTGCAAAAAATGGGCTCTGGTTCGTTTAAAAATGTTCCCTAGAGACTATAGTTTACAGATTATATTTAATATATAGATATTCATGAACAGGGTTTGGCATTAAATACAACCAACAAACCATCATATTTTACTCTTAGTAATTTCTTGCATTAGTAGTAGTAACTGGTGGTTTACACTGAAGTCTTCTAAATAAGTTTAGCAAATTTCAACAATGCCATTAGTGGCCAAGTTTCAACCCTTCCTCAGATTTCCAGTCACCCAGTCTCTTCTCCAGATTCTTTAGGATTGTTTCAGTGGCATTACCGTCACTTTCATATTCCATGAAAGTTTAAGTTCTGTAGCCAGATCCAGCAATTTTCCAACCTTTTCAATTTCTTTTATTATTACACTGTCTACTAGAACGGTAGAATCCACTTCTTAAAATGTTTTCTTCTTCTTGTTAATTAAAACTTGTTCTCGTATACTGGACAAGATTGAGTGATCTGTTTGTATCTCATAATATCAGCAAATTTCAAACGTCTCATATTCTAAGATAGATTCTGGTTTGTGAATATGACATTTTACCACTGGAAATTCTTCTTTCAGTAAGAATTTTTAATCATCTCAGCAATATTTCTTTCTGCTTTTGTTAAGTTTGTTGAAGTTGTATAGCTGGCGGTACTCAGATTGCTTTTTAAAATTCTTATAGAAGAAATTATAATTTTCAGGATTTTGTGGTGAGCATTTACCAACCGATTTGTGAATGTATTTCTAGAATTAGGAGATAAGAAAAGCGAAATTTAACTGACAGGAATAAAATAATAGATAATACAATTCCTTTAATCACAGTGTCGTTTAAACTCATCCATTTTTTTCTCAACTCTTCAAGATAGATATAATCAAAATAAAAAAGAAAACCTTAAAATACTCACCACAGACCGAACGTCACCGAAATACATCACGATAATTTGCATTTTTGGTTATTTATGCTGGGGAAAATTTCTGAAATTCCAAAGGAAAAATCGAGCTCCAAAAGTGCCTGTTATGTCAGGAGATTCCATTCGTTTTTTGTTTTTGTTTTATATTTGATCTACAGCCGGACATAGAACGTTTCCTTTTAAAACTGGCTCGGCTCCAGAGAAAAAAGAATAGCGTTTTCCCGGTAAAGTAAATTTCTAGGTAGGTAGACAGATAGACACGTGATATATACAGGATAAGCGAAACAGTACAAAAGAAAAGGAAAAAAGAAAAGATGGAGTAAAATATGTGATAAAAAATAAGCGTTTAGATAATAAAATTTTCTAAATCACCTTTATTTAATTGGCTTTGATTTGTTTGCTATTTAATGGTATATCAACCTTCTCAGGTTATTTAATATCGAATCCATCCTTTTAGAAGGACAGTAGTGGTACTATTCAAACCATAGCTGGGAGGATAAGGGTGGGGTCATACCTTTCCCAAGTGTATTTGTCCGAAAGTGAACGTAATATAACGACTGGAGTTCGAACTCGCGTACAACGAGGACGCAGTCCAGCGCTTAAACCATTACACCCCCTTATTTAATTGGCTACGTATTTATAATAAACTGATTTGCAGTGCATAATATATTTTGAGAAATCTCTTTCTAATGAATTTAGCAGTGAAAGTAATTTCCACTGAATTTCAAAGCGAAAAGCATTTTGCCATAAAGAGGGAAGTGAATGGTGTAACTTTTTATCGATATGAAAATTGGAATCGATGAACCGAATTTAAACTGGGCTGGGATCAGTTTATGTTCATCTTGCATTAATTCCCTTGGGAAAGACAGAAATCATTTTCTTTTCTTAGGTACAGATAAATAGCCGGGCATTTGGTCGGTTGAAGATGATTCGAGCCAGCTGTTGGTACCATGTAAGCTTGTACACGTTACTTCAAAAGGAGGTGAGCACCATCCAACAACCACCATCGTTTCGATAAATTCCATGTCGAGGAAAAACTTTGCATTGTACCCCGTTTCATTTTGTGCTAATGTCCCTGAGAAATGCATGAATTCATTTCTTCCTCCCTAGCTATGGTTAATAATGGGTCTGAGTTATTTAGATTTGGTTTGCCAACTAAGCTAATAAAAGTACAACTGTGAATTTAAACTAGCTTTAATCTGCTTAAAAAACGGATTTAGACTAACTTCATGGTTGAGGAATCAGGTAAATACGTTCAAACAGATATGCCAGAGAAAAGATTCCTGCACATATTGAAGATGATCTGGACATCTAAACTATTGTAACAATGGATGTATTTATTCGGCCCTAAGAAAAGGCATGAACCAATTTCCCTACCGTATCACCATCTTCTTTGGCTAAATAATAAGGCAGACTGGGTTCTTTAACTTTGTTTAGGCAATCATTCCAAAGTAAGGCATATTTTAAATTCAAATCAGCTTTGCTTCACTTAAAACTTGACCTGGTGTTTTATCCTGTCATTGGCAGAGGGATTGGTTTAACAGAGACATGTCACTCTGATGCCCTAAGCACTTATTGAAAACATCCATTCATTCAACTATTGTAAATTCTTTTACTTCCTGAATATCTTATTACATTTATTTTTCAGGGCAGCCCATGGTCTGTGTAGACAATATTTTCTAATATAGCCATTTGCACTGTTTCCTGCGTACAACTGTTTCTATTCAGTCATGCCTTTTTTTGTATTCCTTTTGCGCCTATTTTAATTCCTTCCCATATGATATCGCTTATCGACATTTTTCCCGAAATATGCAATATTTTGGTTTTACCAGAATTTGTAATGTTCTCTTTGATATTATTGGTGCTGATGCCTTTGTTCTGTTTATCTTTTCAGGTCGATCTAACGACTAAAAGATTTGCACAATTAATTTTATTAATCAATTGTATAACACCCAGTAAACCTAAGTACAGAAGCCTGACTCCGAGCAATATCTTCTAACAATCATTACATTCAGTGGTGATCTGTTATATGAGTCATGCAAATGCATTGCTAATAATTTTACTATAGGAAATTAATGTGAATGATCTTCCTATAGAAATGCATTGTTAATGATTTACTCGCAATGCATTAAATATATGAAAGGAAATAAGTGTTAGCGAACAGGAATTAAGGCAAATTGTACCGAGAAAAAGTGTTATTGGAAATGTAATGTAAATGCAAATTTTACTACAGGAATTCATTGTAAATGATTTTGGCAGAGTTGTTCCTAATGGATTATTACAGCAATGCACTGAAAATTAGAAAATGAAGAGATTATCTGAAATTAAGTATTTATATAATCATAACTTATCGGATAATATATGAATAAGATAAAACAAATGTGAATAGTTTTACTATAGAAGATCATTATATATGAAAATGGATAAAAATGTTTTGCTATTATAAATGAGCCTTACCATCATTTTGACTGGAAGTTGTTTTTAAATATTATATTTACTGATAATCATTAGAATTTCTTCAAATATGTAGCAACTGTACAACTTGTTGCAAACATGCAACCCGGATTGCTGGAAAATCCTTTTTTGGTTTATGTGGTTGGATGGTTGACTGGTTTTATAGCTTGTCACTTACTGTTGGGTTATTTAATGCCGAAGTCAATCATTATTTACAAGTATTTATATGATTTCAAATAATCAACAAAGATAATCATTTGTCAACAATTTCAAGTAAACAATTTCAAGTAACAATTCTCAGTACAAATTATTTACATACTGTTACATTGTTCCAGTTATAGTGAATACTAATAATTCATTTAGTAACACGATTCAAGTAACTTCCAATTAAACAATAACCTCTTTTGAACATCCTATCTAAGTATTTCAATCTAATACGAATAAATTTTCAACACTTAAATGGATTAATGTATTTCAATCTCATACGAATACTCACAGAACAGTATACGGCTTCAAGTATTCCTACCTAATACTAATATTATTTGGTTGAAAGGAGCAGACTACCGAATGAAAATAAAAGAAAGTAAAAAAGAAAAAGATACATGACTTTGCCTGAAAACTTAAAATTATATGGGACATGAGGTTGACAGTGGTAGCATTTGTAATTAATGAACTTGTAACGATCCCCAGTTGATTGGAAAGGGGATTGGAACAGTTATAATTTAGGGGAATAATCCAGATCATTTAGACTACAGCATTGTTGAGATAGTCCAAATTACTGAGAGGAGTCCGGGATAACCGTGGAGACTTGCAATCAATCAGACTCCAGCAAAAGCCCACCAGCTAACAATGGTATGAAAACCTCACAACGAGTAAAAATAAAAATAAAATTATTCTTATTAATAATAATAATAATAATAATAATAATAATAATAATAATAATCGAACTAATAGAAAAACAGCGAAAACTCGTTTACAGAAATGGATACTTCAGGCGACAAAATAGCGAGAACGTCCATGACAGGACCTGTATATGTCAAGGAAATGGAAATTTCAAAAGAGAAACTTAATAACTATTAATAGCAGCTCAAAATATAACCATAATGACCTTATATATTAAAGGAAAATTCATTGTACCCAACATAATAGCAAGTGTAGTTTAAGTGAAGAGAGAGATGAAATGGTTAATCACATAGGCACAAAAGGAATACAAGACTAGGCATAACTGGGTCGGAATGGTGACCTCCTTGGAAATGAGCAAGAGATCAAAATTAAACAATACAAACAAAAGGTATATACACAAACCAGAATCCGTCCAAGAGAGTAAGTCTCATAACATTATTTAGGATTTTTAGATACAAATGGATTATTTAGTCACTGTCATAAGACCTTACTCAGTGTTAATTAGAAAAACCAAAAAAGAACTTACCAATTCGTGAATTTTGCCGTCCCAATGAACCACAGATTGAAAATAAAAGAAAGCGAAAAGATAGACAAATACTTGGATTTTGCCACAGAGCTGAAGAAGCCGTGAAGCATGAGGATGATGATGACACCACTTGTAGTTGATTCGCTTCGAATGGTTCCGAAATGTTTAGGAAAAAAAACCCAGGAAGGCTTGGAAAACATAGAATAAAACAAGATCATCCAGATTGTTCAAATCGGCTGGAATACTAAAACGAGTCTGGGAAACCTGAGAAGAGTTACTATCACCTAGGTTTCAGGGAAAGGCCCCCAGCTAAAGCTGGTGTGAAAAACTCAGAAATATTTATAATAAGCAATGTTTTGTCAACAATTATTTCTTTAGTTAACAAGTTTAAACAGAAATAATTTGCACACTGTTATACGGTTTCATAAATTCCTTTCTAATACAAATAATTTCCAATCGAATTTATTTGACTATATTTGGATCATAGTAGATATTACAACGCCAACTTAGAGTGGACGTAGATATAATATCATCTAAGTTATGACTTCGAACTCAAAACTGAAGCCTTGCCATTGTATTCAGTTTAATATCATATGTACCAATTTTAGTGAAATGTTCCTTACACATCTATAGGGAATACAATCGCTAGCATAGCGCTTTTATATATAATAATCGGTGCTAAAAGCGTCCCGATCCCAACAAACATTCTTTTCATACATCTGAATGAATCACCTGACATAATATCCAAAATAAGCTCAAATCTCCCGCGAAATAGTTGATTTGAGACTTCAGTGGGTTTGAATTGAGAGTCTTGTTTCTTTTAGACAGGCTGCTTTATCGAGCTTAAAGAACCCAGCCTGCTCTATTGTGTACCCACTAATGTAGGATTAATGCCTTTACTAAGGGCATAACCACGAAATGAAACACAATCAGCTTAGTCCAGGATTTGAACTCTGTTTGTTGATTTCATTTTTCCTATAATTATAACCATATGACCAAGTTTTAGTTCGAACAGTATTAACAGCACATCCTCATATATTGAAATGCAACAAGATAGATAGATAGATAGATAGATATGAACAGAATGAGATAGATAGATAGATAGATAGATAGATAGATAGATAGATAGATAGATAGATAGATAGATCTTGCAACGTAGCTTCATGTCAGATGAATGGGAAATTTCGTTATCACGATAACAGTTAACATTACTGTAAGTAAATATGACACTTGTTACTATAAACATGGATTTCCAATGACGCAGTTGTGATATAAGTTTGCTGATTCATTGCAAAAAACATACCGTTTCGAAAGCGATAGAATTTCAACCAAAGTTTAACACTAATATAACGATGACAAAAAACCAGAAAAGACACTATTTCACTTGCTATTTACGTTATATGTTTTCAACGATTATAAAATAATCCTTATTCAATCTTAATTAGCATTTTCATTATTAATTATATCTTTACCCAGACGTTTTACATGTGCTGTTGACTCTTGGTCTAAGCAATCCTAATTTATATATATATATATATATATATATATATATATATATATATATATATATATATGTTAGGTTAGCATTAGAAAAATACTGAATACTTGAATATATATATATATATATATATATATATATATATATATATATAAAGATTTACAAACCTTTTTAAAACATGTTAACTTCGAATATAGCGGCCACATTCTAAAATGTTTTTAGCTCATTCCTCTACCACTTCCTCTTTCTGTTAATTTTTAAACAAGTGTACGTGACTTTTCATTACATTTTTCATTTCATTATCTGCTCCCCCGAGTTGGAGTCGAAAGAACCAGAGAAATATACGGTGCCTTCCTAAATTCATTTCATCCAAAAATCAAAACCTCCTACATGGATTAATTGAATCAATGACAGAATTGGAATACAGAAAGTGTCTGTCTTATTAATTCAAATACATTGATTTCTCTGTATATAATCACTATAAGTATATATTTATTTTGAATATTATAATATATATTCCTTCTTAGAATAACCATTTATTTGAAAACAGCTATATATATTCTTATTTTATATCAATACATTTTATGTAGTTTAATGGTATTGACAATAATATTGTTTAATACAATACCATTATTAGTAGAAGGTGTTTCACGTGAAAAATAAAACGAGAAAAACTTATTGGTCGAATGTTTAGAGTTTTATGATGAAATTTCGGCCAATATAGATTACATTTTAGCATTTCACATACTGAGTATTAAATTGGCAATGAACGGGAATATATTGTAAAGACCCGGGCGTTAATTGATTACAAATGACAAGGTATTGATCAATTTCTTTGTTATCAAAATGTATATGTCAAAAAGGTAGATAGATGACTGCCCCACAAGATGAGTCCTTTCGGAAATTCTGCGATTACGTCTTCCGGTCATAACAATTTGACCTTTATTAAAATCATTTAAGTCTTTTTTTTAACTTCATAACTATGGCGATGATTCATCATATCGAAACGAAGTTCTCGAAGTCGGCTGAACTACTTAGATTCTAATATTATACGCAAAGATTAAAGGTAGTAGCTGTCATTCTTTCAACATGCTGCTGTCAAAATATAAACGTCAGATAGATTGATAGGTAGATAGAATTCACCATAGAATATTTTCTAGATATTTTTGAAAATGTGTTATGAATAATCAAAATACATTTTTCACCGAACATTTTTTTTCCGAAAATATAAACTCTGCATTGTTTGGAATTGGTTTTTTAAAACATAATTTTTATCTTGTAAAATAATTTTAAGGCTATTCAAAATGGCGGCAAATCAAATAAAATGCTCCAGGCTTGAACAGAGGTGTGTCATCAAATAACTTGTGGTTGTGAAGTGCAAACCATGTGACATTTACAGAAAATGTGGCATGCTAATGGAAAACCATGTTTGAGTAAAAATCATGTTTACAGATGGGCAAGTTATGTGTTTGCAACGTCGAGCTTTAGTCGAAAAGATAATCCAAGGAGTGGAAACACACTGACTCTCTGGCAAAGAAAAAAATTCATGTGCAGTGGTCAATAAGGAAGGTGATGCTGTCAGGGTCCATCCCAATTCTTTTCCTTGAAAAAAATGCAGTTGCAAACAGCTTTTTTTGCCAATCCCACATATCAACACTTGTTAGGTTATTTAATCACGAAAACTGCTTTATTTCAATATCTATTATATAGTTTCAGGAAAATCATCTATAAACAATTATAACTTCAACAAAGTATTCTTTATACAAAATAATATTATATGAATGACAATTAAATATACCATTCCTATATTATGCCTTTTTATGTTGTGTTCTGGTTAGTGAACACAAGTAGTAGTAATAATAAAGCAAACCATGATATGTGAGGTAAATAGTTATATTTACAGGAAAAAGTATTTACAAGAGAGAGAATGTTAGTAATAAGAACATAGGATTAGTGATAGAGTAAGGATATAATTCAACAATAGGAACGGCTCTTCTGGTCTGACTCGTGGGCCTATTCTTTTATTCCTTGTAGTAAATACAAGAAGGCACGAGGCCTTGTGGTTTTGGGGGAGGGGAAGGGAGCGGTCATGCTTTAACTATATTTTCTATGGGGAACCTAGCTAGCCACATTCGCCGACCCATTCAACAATACAATATATAATCACTCGTCCATCTCCATGCACGCAGCAACCACCAAAATACCGCATTTGCTCTATGAAAAAGTCCTACTTAAAACCCGAAAGTGATGCATGATTTTATTTACAATGTATGATTTTTTACAATGGATATGATGGGAATGGGAGAAAAAAACCCCGAAAAACATATATACACGAAAACAAGGAAAAAATCCCCCGTTTGGTTTCCCTCCCATCCCCCCGTCTATAAAATTGGAGGCCGACTGTTTTCCGGGTCGAAAATACCGGAAACAAGCCGGACCTACCCTAGGTAGGGCGGGAATCCTACTCTACAGGGATAAAAGAATTAAAAGGGTCGGGCTCGGCATGGGTCGATTTTAGAAGCGGGTAAATGATTTTTTACATATGAATGTTCAAGATCTTCAAAAGGCGGACTGGGATACAGGTTGAGGTACAAAAATAATGGGGGTGGGGAAGATCTTGAGTGCTAACAACTAAGTGACAGGGACAATGACTCACAACGTACTGCTAACTAGGTTGCAGGGGAAAATAACAAAATCCTACTTACCAAGGGTGGGGTCCCTAAGGACCCGTACCATAGACGCCATGGGCCGGCAGAGGAGGGAAGGATGACTCCAACATTGCCCCCTTTCGTACGACCAGGCTCGCTGCAGTCACCCACCTTTTGCTGAATGTTATGCGATCCAAGCGTTTTCTATCGCATCTGATTTTGACCCTCAGCTGATGCTGAAAATACAAAACCAGATCACGATGAGAAAAGTTTGCATCGTCATACAATCCCTTGTTTCGCGTCGTCCAAATCACCATTCGGGCTACAGCTAGGATCGCGAGAAACACCACACGCTTCTCACCGTGAAACGGAGGAAGAACGTTGTCTACGACGTAACCAACGTCGAGCAGCACGAGCTGTTTGGGTTCGATGCGAGCCGTCCACTCCCCGACGTGATCCCAAAACGGACGAACTCGCTCGCAGTAGTAGAAGGCGTGCTCAGCCGTTTCTTCCAAGCCACTGCCGCAGCGAGGGCAATCAGGCATGTCTGCCAGGCCCGCCTTGAAGTTCAAGCCGCGAAGGGATAACGCATTCCGAACAAGTCGCCAGGTGAGCGAGAACTCAGAGTTGTTCAAGAAGCTCGATCCTGGCGCCCAATTCCAGTGAGAGCGGATCTCCTCCGCCGTCCAGCCGTGCCGCTCGCTGAGAGGATCAGAAGCGGAACCCACCACTAATTCCCGATACAGCTCCTTCCGAGGCCATGAAAGGTCACTGGACCCAAGAAGGTTACGAAGGGCCTTTCGGCACTCGCGGACAAACAGTGCTTCGCCCAAAGGCCTACGTCGACCTTCGGCCTTTGGGTCTGAGTTGAGGCGAGGAAAAGTCCGACTCGCCTTTCGTCTCCACACTGAGTCCCCCGTCAAGACACGGCCCAGATATGCAAGTCTTTCAGCAAGCCAGTGGCTCTCCAGATCAGGCATACCCAGACCCCCGTTGCGAGTACGTTGGATACAGACCTGCCTACGGACCATCGGCCTTGCACCTCCCCAGAGCAATCTGGAGAGGGATCGTTGCAGTGCCAACCGATGTGCCTTAGGCAGAGGAAGTACAGCCAATCGGTAAAGGATCAAGGGGAAGACGTACGCGGCGCACGCCTCAGCCCTGCCCTTTAAGGACAACCTCCTTGAAAGCCAGATTCCCACCTGAGCATTCACCTTAGCGTGTACTTCCGACCAATTTCGCTCCAGTTGGAGGTCGGGCCCAAACCACACCCCAAGGATGCGGATGGGTCCGTCACTCCAGCGGAAGGGCCCTGGAAGAGTATTGCTACCCCTCCAAGCACCAAGCCGCAAACCTTCGCTTTTGTCAAAATTGACCTTGGCCCCTGCAATCCGCTCATACTCGACAACCGCCTCTTTCACAGCCTCTATATCCTGGCGGCGGGATACAAAGACTGTGACGTCATCAGCGAACGCGGAAACCCTAGCCGCAAGGCGGCCAACGAATGGGATACCGCGCAGTGCCGGACTTGTCCCCCCATCCCTAAGCCTGCGCAGGAGGGGCTCCAACGCGAGGACATAGAGAAGAGGAGACAGAGGGCAGCCTTGCCGGACCGAACGCTCGATCGCGATCACCCCCGAACGCCTTCCGTTCACCTGCACCACTGCCTGAGGGTTGTGGTACATCATGCTAATCCATCTGCGGAACTCCGGTTTGAATCCGGCAGTCTCCAAAACAGACGCCAAGAACCGATGGTCAACCCTATCGAAGGCCTTGGACTGATCTAAACTGATCAGCGCGGATTCGGTGTCGTCTTTTATCCCCTCTAGGACCTCGCGAATCAAGTGCAGGTTGTCCTGGATCGATCTTCCCTTCACAGCAAAGGTCTGTTCGGGGCCGATCAGATCGCTAATGACAAGCTGTAAACGATTCGCTAAGACCCGGGCCAAAATCTTTAACTCTGTGTTAAGCAGAGTTATGGGCCTGTAATCATCTAAACCCTCCCAAACATGCCTGCCACCTTTCTTCAGCAATGTGATCACGCCTTTGGTAACGCTACCAGGGATGGCTCCCTGGGCGAACCAATGGTTGAACATATCCGTCAGAATAGGCACAAACATGTGCGACATCCTCAAGTACACTTCGTAGGGCAAACCATCTAGTCCCGGCGACTTGTTCAGGCCGACCTGCTTCAACGCGTCACGGACTTCGCATTCAGTAACCACACCCTCGCAGCTAGCCGCTTCAGCCGCCCCAAGGCGGGGGAAGTCGGCGAGATAGCTACGAAACTCCCGGAGCGGGAGATCAGTGCAGCGGGCAAAGCGATCCCGAAAGTGCGCCCGAAAGGCGTCACGTATCTCACGACCCGATCGCAGCAGACACCCGTCCGGGGTCTTGACAGATGCGATGTACCGATCGGGGAACCTTCGCACTTCTTCTTCACGCGCAGTCGCGTTCGATTTCACAGCTTCGTTGAGAACTCTTTTTAGCCTAGATCTAACTACTGATCCCTTGTAACGCTCGCTACTCTCACGCTCAAGGTCCCTCCTAGCTAGCTCTACACCTAGGGAGTCCCCCCCAGCCACCGCCCGGGAAAGTCTATCATCTATAGATTTCGCCTCCGCGGTCCTATCTAGATTGAGCTGTCGACCGTACTTGGTGGCGAAATCTCTAATCCTATGTTTAAGAGAAACCCACCACCTATTCCCGGTTACCGCCCCCACTAACGCCCGCTGAATTAGGGATTCCAGCCGGTCCCGGAAGTCCCGTATCTCCAATAAGGAGGTATTGAACTTCCAGTAGCCGGCTAGACTAGGTCTATTAACTAACCGCAGACTGACTCTAATGAGTTTATGGTCAGTCCACGCTATCAAGTGGAACGTGGGACAACTAACAAAATCAATGTCAGCTCTTCTCACTAACACTCTGTCCAAGTAGGAGCCTACTTTGGCAGAGGGCGAGCTATCTAGCCACGTCCACATCTCCCGCCCTGGGTGATCAAGACGAAACCTGTCGACGAGGCCGTGACGAGTCACGAAGCCGACAAGGCTGCTTTCACACCTTCCCAATCTGCTAGCTCCCCGTCCGACCTTATCTATCTTGGGATCAAGGATCGCATTCCAATCACCCATTAAGACTAGCCGCTTCGTATCGTCCAGGAACGGCGCCAACCGACGAAAAAAGGAAACCCTCTCCGCAGCGATATTGGACGCATAAACCGCAACCAGACGGAACTTGAAACTTTTCACGGCAACATCGACCACAACCAGCCGGCCCCCGTCACCTGCAAAAACAACGTCAACATCAGCATCAAGGCTGCGTCCAACTAGCAAAGAGACCCCAGCGCTGGTGCCGCTGCCGTATGCTGAGAAAACGTTAAAATCGCTTTCCAGCACCCGACAGTCGGCACCGCAAGTGAAGTGAGTCTCCTGCACTGCAGCAACATCTACTCCGAGGTTCCTGAGTTCACCAAGCAAGCGCGCACACTTGCTTGAATCCCTCAATCCCCTCACATTCAAACTGGCAAGGTTTAGAGTCATCAGTCCCACTTACCTTACTCAGTGTCGACTATGGGCCGGAAATCCTTCGGGGTGAGGATGCCGACGGCCTGACGCAGGGAACCGGTGCCGAGCTCAGTGCTAACTCGGTCGTCCCTGGTAATTCCCCCGACATCCATAGGGTACCTCAGCTTTAGGGACCTATAAAATGATGGGTGAACTAAAATCGGGACCCTGCCCGAACAAAAAGGAAGCATTTTTTTTAGCATTGCATTTTTTGTGTTGGCCAACATTACGTCCGCCCGGCTGGCTTCGTCAATAAAGTTCCATAGTTCTTTAGTCCGATTGCCAGCCGTACGGACGAATGTGGTCAACATTGGAGCGTCCTTGAATATGTAGGGGTTAGTGATGTCTTTGTTGTTTATTTTTTTAAATGAGCGCAATGGCTTTAATGAGGTTTTTAAAATGTGGTCATGATTTGGGTTTTCTAAAATGTCTTCGCAGAAGATAAAAGCTGTCATTGCATGGCGGGCTTCTGTTGAAGCCGAGCGTGCTCTTGGTTTTTGACCTGATGATGATGTTGATGCTGTTTGTGGATCAGGTGAGAGTCGTGTCACTGACTGTGATCGTGTGAAAATTTTCGGGGTTGTGATTGGAGAAAGTGAGGGGGGTAGTGGGATTTCGATTGGGTTTATTGGAGTGATTTTTTGTATTTGTGGGAGGGGAGGAATTATTTGAGCTGGTCGCTCATTTGTGGCTGGTGACTTTGATATTTTCTTTTTCCCCTCCCCCTTAGGTTGAGGTAGGGAGGGTGTTTGTTGTTGTGTTGTTTTTTTTGGATTTCTTTTTTCCCCCTCTTTTGTTGGCGAGTCTTCGCTATTCCTTCTTCTTTTTAAGTTAATGCTCATGTCCATGGGTTCTATTGGTGTTGATGATTGTTCCGTTGCAGTGGTCGATGTTGATGATTGTGTTTTAGTAGTAGTATCAGTAGGAGTAGCGATGATTACAGTTGTTGAGTCTTTTGTGGTATTTGTTTGGTTAGTTTTGTTTTCTGTAGGTGCTATTGACTTTTTTATGGGAGTTTTTTTTTCCCCCTTTTTTTCTTGTCACTTGAGTCCACCCCTCCTCGTCTTTTTTGTTGGGGTTTTCTTGATGATTTTCGATGTTTTTGGTGGGTGTCTTGGTTGTTATGATCTCTGAAGCAGTAGTAGTGGTAGTAGTCGTTGTTGCGGTGGTCGTTGTTTTTTGAGGGCAGTTTTTAGAAAAATGTCCGATTTTGTTACACGCCCAACATAAGGGTTTCCTGCCCTCAACGACCACCGTCATCGTTTGATCTCGGTATTTTATTTTATGAGGTACGTTGTTAAACCCTCCCCTATCGAGGCACATGATGAAGACATAATCACCGTATGCAGTTCCTCGTGTTGATGTTATTTGGGAAACTTGTTCAACGCCGCCATATATGCTTAAGTAGGCGGCGAGAACGTCCCCACTCAATTGCATTGAGACATTACATACGGTGACCTTTATTCTTCGCTTGCCTCGATATTCAGGTTGAAGCCGGAAGAAGCGTGTTGTAATGTTACCACCGGCCAGTTTCTTGGCTACTTCCTCTGAAGGGAGTAAAACATCCCAGGTTGCGAAGCTCCTGCGGCAGAAATACTTCCCTGGGATGTTTGCGCTTTTTAGTAAGTCTTCGAAAGTCTCTTTTTTAAGTCCTGCTAGTCTCTTGGTCTTAAGATCAGTGACTACGAAGGACAGGGTCTTTGGTTCAACTTCTTTCACAAGTTCCGGTATAGGAAGTATTTCGCCTTCCTTAAAATAGTTGGCATATTTTTCTGCCCTGTCTCTTGCGTAGTCACTGGGGGTTTTTTGGTTCACACAGTGTGACGACCAAGAGACTGTTGTTTCTTTTGGTTTCTGGGCCGGTGGAATAGTACTTGCAGATGACGACAAGTCAAAAGGTGCTTCTTCCGGCATTGGGGAGGGTCTCGTTATAAATATGTCCTCGGGTGAGTTAGCCTCCTCCATGGCTGTGAAACACAGCTAGGAGGAGATGAATCCGAATGATGTGGTTGAGATCAAGAACGATGAAAAACAATGAAAAATCCGGTATGAAAAATGGTGGTGGTTTTTTTTAAAAAAGAGTTAAAACAACAATTCGAGTCGAGGTTTGACCCTCCTCCCAAACAAACAACAGTAACAATTGTTTGAGGGGGGTCACAAAGCAATAACAATAATATAAAATTTACAGATAACAAATAACAATTTTCAACAGTAACTTACTTTTCGATAGTAGAGAAAATAAACGTAATCCAAAACTGAATTGTGGGCCTATTCTTTTATTCCTTGTAGTAAATACAAGAAGTCACGAGGCCTTGTGGTTTTGGGGGAGGGGAAGGGAGCGGTCATGCTTTAACTATATTTTCTATGGGGAACCTAGCTAGCCACATTCGCCGACCCATTCAACAATACAATATATAATCACTCGTCCATCTCCATGCACGCAGCAACCACCAAAATACAGCATTTGCTCTATGAAAAAGTCCTACTTAAAACCCGAAAGTGATGCATGATTTTATTTACAATGTATGATTTTTTACAATGGATATGATGGGAATGGGAGAAAAAACCCCGAAAAACATATATACACGAAAACAAGGAAAAAATCCCCCGTTTGGTTTCCCTCCCATCCCCCCGTCTATAAAATTGGAGGCCGACTGTTTTCCGGTTAGAAAATACCGGAAACAAGCCGGACCTACCCTAGGTAGGGCGGGAATCCTACTCTACAGGGATAAAAGAATTAAAAGGGTCGGGCTCGGCATGGGTCGATTTTAGAAGCGGGTAAATGATTTTTTACATATGAATGTTCAAGATCTTCAAAAGGCGGACTGGGATACAGGTTGAGGTACAAAAATAATGGGGGTGGGGAAGATCTTGAGTGCTAACAACTAAGTGACAGGGACAATGACTCACAACGTACTGCTAACTAGGTTGCAGGGGAAAATAACAAAATCCTACTTACCAAGGGTGGGGTCCCTAAGGACCCGTACCATAGACGCCATGGGCCGGCAGAGGAGGGAAGGATGACTCCAACATTGCCCCCTTTCGTACGACCAGGCTCGCTGCAGTCACCCACCTTTTGCTGAATGTTATGCGATCCAAGCGTTTTCTATCGCATCTGATTTTGACCCTCAGCTGATGCCGAAAATACAAAACCAGATCACGATGAGAAAAGTTTGCATCTTCATACAATCCCTTGTTTCGCGTCGTCCAAATCACCATTCGGGCTACAGCTAGGATCGCGAGAAACACCACACGCTTCTCACCGTGAAACGGAGGAAGAACGTTGTCTACGACGTAACCAACGTCGAGCAGCACGAGCTGTTTGGGTTCGATGCGAGCCGTCCACTCCCCGACGTGATCCCAAAACGGACGAACTCGCTCGCAGTAGTAGAAGGCGTGCTCAGCCGTTTCTTCCAAGCCACTGCCGCAGCGAGGGCAATCAGGCATGTCTGCCAGGCCCGCCTTGAAGTTCAAGCCGCGAAGGGATAACGCATTCCGAACAAGTCGCCAGGTGAGCGAGAACTCAGAGTTGTTCAAGAAGCTCGATCCTGGCGCCCAATTCCAGTGAGAGCGGATCTCCTCCGCCGTCCAGCCGTGCCGCTCGCTGAGAGGATCAGAAGCGGAACCCACCACTAATTCCCGATACAGCTCCTTCCGAGGCCATGAAAGGTCACTGGACCCAAGAAGGTTACGAAGGGCCTTTCGGCACTCGCGGACAAACAGTGCTTCGCCCAAAGGCCTACGTCGACCTTCGGCCTTTGGGTCTGAGTTGAGGCGAGGAAAAGTCCGACTCGCCTTTCGTCTCCACACTGAGTCCCCCGTCAAGACACGGCCCAGATATGCAAGTCTTTCAGCAAGCCAGTGGCTCTCCAGATCAGGCATACCCAGACCCCCGTTGCGAGTACGTTGGATACAGACCTGCCTACGGACCATCGGCCTTGCACCTCCCCAGAGCAATCTGGAGAGGGATCGTTGCAGTGCCAACCGATGTGCCTTAGGCAGAGGAAGTACAGCCAATCGGTAAAGGATCAAGGGGAAGACGTACGCGGCGCACGCCTCAGCCCTGCCCTTTAAGGACAACCTCCTTGAAAGCCAGATTCCCACCTGAGCATTCACCTTAGCGTGTACTTCCGACCAATTTCGCTCCAGTTGGAGGTCGGGCCCAAACCACACCCCAAGGATGCGGATGGGTCCGTCACTCCAGCGGAAGGGCCCTGGAAGAGTATTGCTACCCCTCCAAGCACCAAGCCGCAAACCTTCGCTTTTGTCAAAATTGACCTTGGCCCCTGCAATCCGCTCATACTCGACAACCGCCTCTTTCACAGCCTCTATATCCTGGCGGCGGGATACAAAGACTGTGACGTCATCAGCGAACGCGGAAACCCTAGCCGCAAGGCGGCCAACGAATGGGATACCGCGCAGTGCCGGACTTGTCCCCCCATCCCTAAGCCTGCGCAGGAGGGGCTCCAACGCGAGGACATAGAGAAGAGGAGACAGAGGGCAGCCTTGCCGGACCGAACGCTCGATCGCGATCACCCCCGAACGCCTTCCGTTCACCTGCACCACTGCCTGAGGGTTGTGGTACATCATGCTAATCCATCTGCGGAACTCCGGTTTGAATCCGGCAGTCTCCAAAACAGACGCCAAGAACCGATGGTCAACCCTATCGAAGGCCTTGGACTGATCTAAACTGATCAGCGCGGATTCGGTGTCGTCTTTTATCCCCTCTAGGACCTCGCGAATCAAGTGCAGGTTGTCCTGGATCGATCTTCCCTTCACAGCAAAGGTCTGTTCGGGGCCGATCAGATCGCTAATGACAAGCTGTAAACGATTCGCTAAGACCCGGGCCAAAATCTTTAACTCTGTGTTAAGCAGAGTTATGGGCCTGTAATCATCTAAACCCTCCCAAACATGCCTGCCACCTTTCTTCAGCAATGTGATCACGCCTTTGGTAACGCTACCAGGGATGGCTCCCTGGGCGAACCAATGGTTGAACATATCCGTCAGAATAGGCACAAACATGTGCGACATCCTCAAGTACACTTCGTAGGGCAAACCATCTAGTCCCGGCGACTTGTTCAGGCCGACCTGCTTCAACGCGTCACGGACTTCGCATTCAGTAACCACACCCTCGCAGCTAGCCGCTTCAGCCGCCCCAAGGCGGGGGAAGTCGGCGAGATAGCTACGAAACTCCCGGAGCGGGAGATCAGTGCAGCGGGCAAAGCGATCCCGAAAGTGCGCCCGAAAGGCGTCACGTATCTCACGACCCGATCGCAGCAGACACCCGTCCGGGGTCTTGACAGATGCGATGTACCGATCGGGGAACCTTCGCACTTCTTCTTCACGCGCAGTCGCGTTCGATTTCACAGCTTCGTTGAGAACTCTTTTTAGCCTAGATCTAACTACTGATCCCTTGTAGCGCTCGCTACTCTCACGCTCAAGGTCCCTCCTAGCTAGCTCTACACCTAGGGAGTCCCCCCCAGCCACCGCCCGGGAAAGTCTATCATCTATAGATTTCGCCTCCGCGGTCCTATCTAGATTGAGCTGTCGACCGTACTTGGTGGCGAAATCTCTAATCCTATGTTTAAGAGAAACCCACCACCTATTCCCGGTTACCGCCCCCACTAACGCCCGCTGAATTAGGGATTCCAGCCGGTCCCGGAAGTCCCGTATCTCCAATAAGGAGGTATTGAACTTCCAGTAGCCGGCTAGACTAGGTCTATTAACTAACCGCAGACTGACTCTAATGAGTTTATGGTCAGTCCACGCTATCAAGTGGAACGTGGGACAACTAACAAAATCAATGTCAGCTCTTCTCACTAACACTCTGTCCAAGTAGGAGCCTACTTTGGCAGAGGGCGAGCTATCTAGCCACGTCCACATCTCCCGCCCTGGGTGATCAAGACGAAACCTGTCGACGAGGCCGTGACGAGTCACGAAGCCGACAAGGCTGCTTTCACACCTTCCCAATCTGCTAGCTCCCCGTCCGACCTTATCTATCTTGGGATCAAGGATCGCATTCCAATCACCCATTAAGACTAGCCGCTTCGTATCGTCCAGGAACGGCGCCAACCGACGAAAAAAGGAAACCCTCTCCGCAGCGATATTGGACGCATAAACCGCAACCAGACGGAACTTGAAACTTTTCACGGCAACATCGACCACAACCAGCCGGCCCCCGTCACCTGCAAAAACAACGTCAACATCAGCATCAAGGCTGCGTCCAACTAGCAAAGAGACCCCAGCGCTGGTGCCGCTGCCGTATGCTGAGAAAACGTTAAAATCGCTTTCCAGCACCCGACAGTCGGCACCGCAAGTGAAGTGAGTCTCCTGCACTGCAGCAACATCTACTCCGAGGTTCCTGAGTTCACCAAGCAAGCGCGCACACTTGCTTGAATCCCTCAATCCCCTCACATTCAAACTGGCAAGGTTTAGAGTCATCAGTCCCACTTACCTTACTCAGTGTCGACTATGGGCCGGAAATCCTTCGGGGTGAGGATGCCGACGGCCTGACGCAGGGAACCGGTGCCGAGCTCAGTGCTAACTCGGTCGTCCCTGGTAATTCCCCCGACATCCATAGGGTACCTCAGCTTTAGGGACCTATAAAATGATGGGTGAACTAAAATCGGGACCCTGCCCGAACAAAAAGGAAGCATTTTTTTTAGCATTGCATTTTTTGTGTTGGCCAACATTACGTCCGCCCGGCTGGCTTCGTCAATAAAGTTCCATAGTTCTTTAGTCCGATTGCCAGCCGTACGGACGAATGTGGTCAACATTGGAGCGTCCTTGAATATGTAGGGGTTAGTGATGTCTTTGTTGCTTATTTTTTTAAATGAGCGCAATGGCTTTAATGAGGTTTTTAAAATGTGGTCATGATTTGGGTTTTCTAAAATGTCTTCGCAGAAGATAAAAGCTGTCATTGCATGGCGGGCTTCTGTTGAAGCCGAGCGTGCTCTTGGTTTTTGACCTGATGATGATGTTGATGCTGTTTGTGGATCAGGTGAGAGTCGTGTCACTGACTGTGATCGTGTGAAAATTTTCGGGGTTGTGATTGGAGAAAGTGAGGGGGGTAGTGGGATTTCGATTGGGTTTATTGGAGTGATTTTTTGTATTTGTGGGAGGGGAGGAATTATTTGAGCTGGTCGCTCATTTGTGGCTGGTGACTTTGATATTTTCTTTTTCCCCTCCCCCTTAGGTTGAGGTAGGGAGGGTGTTTGTTGTTGTGTTGTTTTTTTTGGATTTCTTTTTTCCCCCTCTTTTGTTGGCGAGTCTTCGCTATTCCTTCTTCTTTTTAAGTTAATGCTCATGTCCATGGGTTCTATTGGTGTTGATGATTGTTCCGTTGCAGTGGTCGATGTTGATGATTGTGTTTTAGTAGTAGTATCAGTAGGAGTAGCGATGATTACAGTTGTTGAGTCTTTTGTGGTATTTGTTTGGTTAGTTTTGTTTTCTGTAGGTGCTATTGACTTTTTTATGGGAGTTTTTTTTTCCCCCTTTTTTTCTTGTCACTTGAGTCCACCCCTCCTCGTCTTTTTTGTTGGGGTTTTCTTGATGATTTTCGATGTTTTTGGTGGGTGTCTTGGTTGTTATGATCTCTGAAGCAGTAGTAGTGGTAGTAGTCGTTGTTGCGGTGGTCGTTGTTTTTTGAGGGCAGTTTTTAGAAAAATGTCCGATTTTGTTACACGCCCAACATAAGGGTTTCCTGCCCTCAACGACCACCGTCATCGTTTGATCTCGGTATTTTATTTTATGAGGTACGTTGTTAAACCCTCCCCTATCGAGGCACATGATGAAGACATAATCACCGTATGCAGTTCCTCGTGTTGATGTTATTTGGGAAACTTGTTCAACGCCGCCATATATGCTTAAGTAGGCGGCGAGAACGTCCCCACTCAATTGCATTGAGACATTACATACGGTGACCTTTATTCTTCGCTTGCCTCGATATTCAGGTTGAAGCCGGAAGAAGCGTGTTGTAATGTTACCACCGGCCAGTTTCTTGGCTACTTCCTCTGAAGGGAGTAAAACATCCCAGGTTGCGAAGCTCCTGCGGCAGAAATACTTCCCTGGGATGTTTGCGCTTTTTAGTAAGTCTTCGAAAGTCTCTTTTTTAAGTCCTGCTAGTCTCTTGGTCTTAAGATCAGTGACTACGAAGGACAGGGTCTTTGGTTCAACTTCTTTCACAAGTTCCGGTATAGGAAGTATTTCGCCTTCCTTAAAATAGTTGGCATATTTTTCTGCCCTGTCTCTTGCGTAGTCACTGGGGGTTTTTTGGTTCACACAGTGTGACGACCAAGAGACTGTTGTTTCTTTTGGTTTCTGGGCCGGTGGAATAGTACTTGCAGATGACGACAAGTCAAAAGGTGCTTCTTCCGGCATTGGGGAGGGTCTCGTTATAAATATGTCCTCGGGTGAGTTAGCCTCCTCCATGGCTGTGAAACACAGCTAGGAGGAGATGAATCCGAATGATGTGGTTGAGATCAAGAACGATGAAAAACAATGAAAAATCCGGTATGAAAAATGGTGGTGGTTTTTTTTAAAAAAGAGTTAAAACAACAATTCGAGTCGAGGTTTGACCCTCCTCCCAAACAAACAACAGTAACAATTGTTTGAGGGGGGTCACAAAGCAATAACAATAATATAAAATTTACAGATAACAAATAACAATTTTCAACAGTAACTTACTTTTCGATAGTAGAGAAAATAAACGTAATCCAAAACTGAATTGTGGGCCTATTCTTTTATTCCTTGTAATAAATACAAGAAGGCACGAGGCCTTGTGGTTTTGGGGGAGGGGAAGGGAGCGGTCATGCTTTAACTATATTTTCTATGGGGAACCTAGCTAGCCACATTCGCCGACCCATTCAACAATACAATATATAATCACTCGTCCATCTCCATGCACGCAGCAACCACCAAAATACCGCATTTGCTCTATGAAAAAGTCCTACTTAAAACCCGAAAGTGATGCATGATTTTATTTACAATGTATGATTTTTTACAATGGATATGATGGGAATGGGAGAAAAAACCCCGAAAAACATATATACACGAAAACAAGGAAAAAATCCCCCGTTTGGTTTCCCTCCCATCCCCCCGTCTATAAAATTGGAGGCCGACTGTTTTCCGGGTGGAAAATACCGGAAACAAGCCGGACCTACCCTAGGTAGGGCGGGAATCCTACTCTACAGGGATAAAAGAATTAAAAGGGTCGGGCTCGGCATGGGTCGATTTTAGAAGCGGGTAAATGATTTTTTACATATGAATGTTCAAGATCTTCAAAAGGCGGACTGGGATTCAGGTTGAGGTACAAAAATAATGGGGGTGGGGAAGATCTTGAGTGCTAACAACTAAGTGACAGGGACAATGACTCACAACGTACTGCTAACTAGGTTGCAGGGGAAAATAACAAAATCCTACTTACCAAGGGTGGGGTCCCTAAGGACCCGTACCATAGACGCCATGGGCCGGCAGAGGAGGGAAGGATGACTCCAACATTGCCCCCTTTCGTACGACCAGGCTCGCTGCAGTCACCCACCTTTTGCTGAATGTTATGCGATCCAAGCGTTTTCTATCGCATCTGATTTTGACCCTCAGCTGATGCCGAAAATACAAAACCAGATCACGATGAGAAAAGTTTGCATCTTCATACAATCCCTTGTTTCGCGTCGTCCAAATCACCATTCGGGCTACAGCTAGGATCGCGAGAAACACCACACGCTTCTCACCGTGAAACGGAGGAAGAACGTTGTCTACGACGTAACCAACGTCGAGCAGCACGAGCTGTTTGGGTTCGATGCGAGCCGTCCACTCCCCGACGTGATCCCAAAACGGACGAACTCGCTCGCAGTAGTAGAAGGCGTGCTCAGCCGTTTCTTCCAAGCCACTGCCGCAGCGAGGGCAATCAGGCATGTCTGCCAGGCCCGCCTTGAAGTTCAAGCCGCGAAGGGATAACGCATTCCGAACAAGTCGCCAGGTGAGCGAGAACTCAGAGTTGTTCAAGAAGCTCGATCCTGGCGCCCAATTCCAGTGAGAGCGGATCTCCTCCGCCGTCCAGCCGTGCCGCTCGCTGAGAGGATCAGAAGCGGAACCCACCACTAATTCCCGATACAGCTCCTTCCGAGGCCATGAAAGGTCACTGGACCCAAGAAGGTTACGAAGGGCCTTTCGGCACTCGCGGACAAACAGTGCTTCGCCCAAAGGCCTACGTCGACCTTCGGCCTTTGGGTCTGAGTTGAGGCGAGGAAAAGTCCGACTCGCCTTTCGTCTCCACACTGAGTCCCCCGTCAAGACACGGCCCAGATATGCAAGTCTTTCAGCAAGCCAGTGGCTCTCCAGATCAGGCATACCCAGACCCCCGTTGCGAGTACGTTGGATACAGACCTGCCTACGGACCATCGGCCTTGCACCTCCCCAGAGCAATCTGGAGAGGGATCGTTGCAGTGCCAACCGATGTGCCTTAGGCAGAGGAAGTACAGCCAATCGGTAAAGGATCAAGGGGAAGACGTACGCGGCGCACGCCTCAGCCCTGCCCTTTAAGGACAACCTCCTTGAAAGCCAGATTCCCACCTGAGCATTCACCTTAGCGTGTACTTCCGACCAATTTCGCTCCAGTTGGAGGTCGGGCCCAAACCACACCCCAAGGATGCGGATGGGTCCGTCACTCCAGCGGAAGGGCCCTGGAAGAGTATTGCTACCCCTCCAAGCACCAAGCCGCAAACCTTCGCTTTTGTCAAAATTGACCTTGGCCCCTGCAATCCGCTCATACTCGACAACCGCCTCTTTCACAGCCTCTATATCCTGGCGGCGGGATACAAAGACTGTGACGTCATCAGCGAACGCGGAAACCCTAGCCGCAAGGCGGCCAACGAATGGGATACCGCGCAGTGCCGGACTTGTCCCCCCATCCCTAAGCCTGCGCAGGAGGGGCTCCAACGCGAGGACATAGAGAAGAGGAGACAGAGGGCAGCCTTGCCGGACCGAACGCTCGATCGCGATCACCCCCGAACGCCTTCCGTTCACCTGCACCACTGCCTGAGGGTTGTGGTACATCATGCTAATCCATCTGCGGAACTCCGGTTTGAATCCGGCAGTCTCCAAAACAGACGCCAAGAACCGATGGTCAACCCTATCGAAGGCCTTGGACTGATCTAAACTGATCAGCGCGGATTCGGTGTCGTCTTTTATCCCCTCTAGGACCTCGCGAATCAAGTGCAGGTTGTCCTGGATCGATCTTCCCTTCACAGCAAAGGTCTGTTCGGGGCCGATCAGATCGCTAATGACAAGCTGTAAACGATTCACTAAGACCCGGGCCAAAATCTTTAACTCTGTGTTAAGCAGAGTTATGGGCCTGTAATCATCTAAACCCTCCCAAACATGCCTGCCACCTTTCTTCAGCAATGTGATCACGCCTTTGGTAACGCTACCAGGGATGGCTCCCTGGGCGAACCAATGGTTGAACATATCCGTCAGAATAGGCACAAACATGTGCGACATCCTCAAGTACACTTCGTAGGGCAAACCATCTAGTCCCGGCGACTTGTTCAGGCCGACCTGCTTCAACGCGTCACGGACTTCGCATTCAGTAACCACACCCTCGCAGCTAGCCGCTTCAGCCGCCCCAAGGCGGGGGAAGTCGGCGAGATAGCTACGAAACTCCCGGAGCGGGAGATCAGTGCAGCGGGCAAAGCGATCCCGAAAGTGCGCCCGAAAGGCGTCACGTATCTCACGACCCGATCGCAGCAGACACCCGTCCGGGGTCTTGACAGATGCGATGTACCGATCGGGGAACCTTCGCACTTCTTCTTCACGCGCAGTCGCGTTCGATTTCACAGCTTCGTTGAGAACTCTTTTTAGCCTAGATCTAACTACTGATCCCTTGTAGCGCTCGCTACTCTCACGCTCAAGGTCCCTCCTAGCTAGCTCTACACCTAGGGAGTCCCCCCCAGCCACCGCCCGGGAAAGTCTATCATCTATAGATTTCGCCTCCGCAGTCCTATCTAGATTGAGCTGTCGACCGTACTTGGTGGCGAAATCTCTAATCCTATGTTTAAGAGAAACCCACCACCTATTCCCGGTAACCGCCCCCACTAACGCCCGCTGAATTAGGGATTCTAGCCGATCCCGGAAGTCCCGTATCTCCAGTAAGGAGGTATTGAACTTCCAGTAGCCGGCCAGACTAGGCCTATTTGCTAACCGCAGACTGACTCTAATGAGTTTATGGTCAGTCCACGCTATCAAGTGGAACGTGGGACAACTAACAAAATCAATGTCAGCTCTTCTCACTAACACTCTGTCCAAGTAGGAACCTACTTTGGCAGAGGGCGAGCTATCTAGCCACGTCCACATCTCCCGCCCTGGGTGATCAAGACGAAACCTGTCGACGAGGCCGTGACGAGTCACGAAGCCGACAAGGCTGCTTTCACACCTTCCCAATCTGCTAGCTCCCCGTCCGACCTTATCTATCTTGGGATCAAGGATCGCATTCCAATCACCCATTAAGACTAGCCGCTTCGTATCGTCCAGGAACGGCGCCAACCGACGAAAAAAGGAAACCCTCTCCGCAGCGATATTGGACGCATAAACCGCAACCAGACGGAACTTGAAACTTTTCACGGCAACATCGACCACAACCAGCCGGCCCCCGTCACCTGCAAAAACAACGTCAACATCAGCATCAAGGCTGCGTCCAACTAGCAAAGAGACCCCAGCGCTGGTGCCGCTGCCGTATGCTGAGAAAACGTTAAAATCGCTTTCCAGCACCCGACAGTCGGCACCGCAAGTGAAGTGAGTCTCCTGCACTGCAGCAACATCTACTCCGAGGTTCCTGAGTTCACCAAGCAAGCGCGCACACTTGCTTGAATCCCTCAATCCCCTCACATTCAAACTGGCAAGGTTTAGAGTCATCAGTCCCACTTACCTTACTCAGTGTCGACTATGGGCCGGAAATCCTTCGGGGTGAGGATGCCGACGGCCTGACGCAGGGAACCGGTGCCGAGCTCAGTGCTAACTCGGTCGTCCCTGGTAATTCCCCCGACATCCATAGGGTACCTCAGCTTTAGGGACCTATAAAATGATGGGTGAACTAAAATCGGGACCCTGCCCGAACAAAAAGGAAGCATTTTTTTTAGCATTGCATTTTTTGTGTTGGCCAACATTACGTCCGCCCGGCTGGCTTCGTCAATAAAGTTCCATAGTTCTTTAGTCCGATTGCCAGCCGTACGGACGAATGTGGTCAACATTGGAGCGTCCTTGAATATGTAGGGGTTAGTGATGTCTTTGTTGTTTATTTTTTTAAATGAGCGCAATGGCTTTAATGAGGTTTTTAAAATGTGGTCATGATTTGGGTTTTCTAAAATGTCTTCGCAGAAGATAAAAGCTGTCATTGCATGGCGGGCTTCTGTTGAAGCCGAGCGTGCTCTTGGTTTTTGACCTGATGATGATGTTGATGCTGTTTGTGGATCAGGTGAGAGTCGTGTCACTGACTGTGATCGTGTGAAAATTTTCGGGGTTGTGATTGGAGAAAGTGAGGGGGGTAGTGGGATTTCGATTGGGTTTATTGGAGTGATTTTTTGTATTTGTGGGAGGGGAGGAATTATTTGAGCTGGTCGCTCATTTGTGGCTGGTGACTTTGATATTTTCTTTTTCCCCTCCCCCTTAGGTTGAGGTAGGGAGGGTGTTTGTTGTTGTGTTGTTTTTTTTGGATTTCTTTTTTCCCCCTCTTTTGTTGGCGAGTCTTCGCTATTCCTTCTTCTTTTTAAGTTAATGCTCATGTCCATGGGTTCTATTGGTGTTGATGATTGTTCCGTTGCAGTGGTCGATGTTGATGATTGTGTTTTAGTAGTAGTATCAGTAGGAGTAGCGATGATTACAGTTGTTGAGTCTTTTGTGGTATTTGTTTGGTTAGTTTTGTTTTCTGTAGGTGCTATTGACTTTTTTATGGGAGTTTTTTTTTCCCCCTTTTTTTCTTGTCACTTGAGTCCACCCCTCCTCGTCTTTTTTGTTGGGGTTTTCTTGATGATTTTCGATGTTTTTGGTGGGTGTCTTGGTTGTTATGATCTCTGAAGCAGTAGTAGTGGTAGTAGTCGTTGTTGCGGTGGTCGTTGTTTTTTGAGGGCAGTTTTTAGAAAAATGTCCGATTTTGTTACACGCCCAACATAAGGGTTTCCTGCCCTCAACGACCACCGTCATCGTTTGATCTCGGTATTTTATTTTATGAGGTACGTTGTTAAACCCTCCCCTATCGAGGCACATGATGAAGACATAATCACCGTATGCAGTTCCTCGTGTTGATGTTATTTGGGAAACTTGTTCAACGCCGCCATATATGCTTAAGTAGGCGGCGAGAACGTCCCCACTCAATTGCATTGAGACATTACATACGGTGACCTTTATTCTTCGCTTGCCTCGATATTCAGGTTGAAGCCGGAAGAAGCGTGTTGTAATGTTACCACCGGCCAGTTTCTTGGCTACTTCCTCTGAAGGGAGTAAAACATCCCAGGTTGCGAAGCTCCTGCGGCAGAAATACTTCCCTGGGATGTTTGCGCTTTTTAGTAAGTCTTCGAAAGTCTCTTTTTTAAGTCCTGCTAGTCTCTTGGTCTTAAGATCAGTGACTACGAAGGACAGGGTCTTTGGTTCAACTTCTTTCACAAGTTCCGGTATAGGAAGTATTTCGCCTTCCTTAAAATAGTTGGCATATTTTTCTGCCCTGTCTCTTGCGTAGTCACTGGGGGTTTTTTGGTTCACACAGTGTGACGACCAAGAGACTGTTGTTTCTTTTGGTTTCTGGGCCGGTGGAATAGTACTTGCAGATGACGACAAGTCAAAAGGTGCTTCTTCCGGCATTGGGGAGGGTCTCGTTATAAATATGTCCTCGGGTGAGTTAGCCTCCTCCATGGCTGTGAAACACAGCTAGGAGGAGATGAATCCGAATGATGTGGTTGAGATCAAGAACGATGAAAAACAATGAAAAATCCGGTATGAAAAATGGTGGTGGTTTTTTTTAAAAAAGAGTTAAAACAACAATTCGAGTCGAGGTTTGACCCTCCTCCCAAACAAACAACAGTAACAATTGTTTGAGGGGGGTCACAAAGCAATAACAATAATATAAAATTTACAGATAACAAATAACAATTTTCAACAGTAACTTACTTTTCGATAGTAGAGAAAATAAACGTAATCCAAAACTGAATTGTGGGCCTATTCTTTTATTCCTTGTAATGAATACAAGAAGGCTCGAGGCCTTGTGGTTTTGGGGGAGGGGAAGGGAGCGGTCATGCTTTAACTATATTTTCTATGGGGAACCTAGCTAGCCACATTCGCCGACCCATTCAACAATACAATATATAATCACTCGTCCATCTCCATGCACGCAGCAATCACCAAAATACCGCATTTGCTCTATGAAAAAGTCCTACTTAAAACCCGAAAGTGATGCATGATTTTATTTACAATGTATGATTTTTTACAATGGATATGATGGGAATGGGAGAAAAAACCCCGAAAAACATATATACACGAAAACAAGGAAAAAATCCCCCGTTTGGTTTCCCTCCCATCCCCCCGTCTATAAAATTGGAGGCCGACTGTTTTCCGGGTCGAAAATACCGGAAACAAGCCGGACCTACCCTAGGTAGGGCGGGAATCCTACTCTACAGGGATAAAAGAATTAAAAGGGTCGGGCTCGGCATGGGTCGATTTTAGAAGCGGGTAAATGATTTTTTACATATGAATGTTCAAGATCTTCAAAAGGCGGACTGGGATACAGGTTGAGGTACAAAAATAATGGGGGTGGGGAAGATCTTGAGTGCTAACAACTAAGTGACAGGGACAATGACTCACAACGTACTGCTAACTAGGTTGCAGGGGAAAATAACAAAATCCTACTTACCAAGGGTGGGGTCCCTAAGGACCCGTACCATAGACGCCATGGGCCGGCAGAGGAGGGAAGGATGACTCCAACATTGCTCCCTTTCGTACGACCAGGCTCGCTGCAGTCACCCACCTTTTGCTGAATGTTATGCGATCCAAGCGTTTTCTATCGCATCTGATTTTGACCCTCAGCTGATGCCGAAAATACAAAACCAGATCACGATGAGAAAAGTTTGCATCTTCATACAATCCCTTGTTTCGCGTCGTCCAAATCACCATTCGGGCTACAGCTAGGATCGCGAGAAACACCACACGCTTCTCACCGTGAAACGGAGGAAGAACGTTGTCTACGACGTAACCAACGTCGAGCAGCACGAGCTGTTTGGGTTCGATGCGAGCCGTCCACTCCCCGACGTGATCCCAAAACGGACGAACTCGCTCGCAGTAGTAGAAGGCGTGCTCAGCCGTTTCTTCCAAGCCACTGCCGCAGCGAGGGCAATCAGGCATGTCTGCCAGGCCCGCCTTGAAGTTCAAGCCGCGAAGGGATAACGCATTCCGAACAAGTCGCCAGGTGAGCGAGAACTCAGAGTTGTTCAAGAAGCTCGATCCTGGCGCCCAATTCCAGTGAGAGCGGATCTCCTCCGCCGTCCAGCCGTGCCGCTCGCTGAGAGGATCAGAAGCGGAACCCACCACTAATTCCCGATACAGCTCCTTCCGAGGCCATGAAAGGTCACTGGACCCAAGAAGGTTACGAAGGGCCTTTCGGCACTCGCGGACAAACAGTGCTTCGCCCAAAGGCCTACGTCGACCTTCGGCCTTTGGGTCTGAGTTGAGGCGAGGAAAAGTCCGACTCGCCTTTCGTCTCCACACTGAGTCCCCCGTCAAGACACGGCCCAGATATGCAAGTCTTTCAGCAAGCCAGTGGCTCTCCAGATCAGGCATACCCAGACCCCCGTTGCGAGTACGTTGGATACAGACCTGCCTACGGACCATCGGCCTTGCACCTCCCCAGAGCAATCTGGAGAGGGATCGTTGCAGTGCCAACCGATGTGCCTTAGGCAGAGGAAGTACAGCCAATCGGTAAAGGATCAAGGGGAAGACGTACGCGGCGCACGCCTCAGCCCTGCCCTTTAAGGACAACCTCCTTGAAAGCCAGATTCCCACCTGAGCATTCACCTTAGCGTGTACTTCCGACCAATTTCGCTCCAGTTGGAGGTCGGGCCCAAACCACACCCCAAGGATGCGGATGGGTCCGTCACTCCAGCGGAAGGGCCCTGGAAGAGTATTGCTACCCCTCCAAGCACCAAGCCGCAAACCTTCGCTTTTGTCAAAATTGACCTTGGCCCCTGCAATCCGCTCATACTCGACAACCGCCTCTTTCACAGCCTCTATATCCTGGCGGCGGGATACAAAGACTGTGACGTCATCAGCGAACGCGGAAACCCTAGCCGCAAGGCGGCCAACGAATGGGATACCGCGCAGTGCCGGACTTGTCCCCCCATCCCTAAGCCTGCGCAGGAGGGGCTCCAACGCGAGGACATAGAGAAGAGGAGACAGAGGGCAGCCTTGCCGGACCGAACGCTCGATCGCGATCACCCCCGAACGCCTTCCGTTCACCTGCACCACTGCCTGAGGGTTGTGGTACATCATGCTAATCCATCTGCGGAACTCCGGTTTGAATCCGGCAGTCTCCAAAACAGACGCCAAGAACCGATGGTCAACCCTATCGAAGGCCTTGGACTGATCTAAACTGATCAGCGCGGATTCGGTGTCGTCTTTTATCCCCTCTAGGACCTCGCGAATCAAGTGCAGGTTGTCCTGGATCGATCTTCCCTTCACAGCAAAGGTCTGTTCGGGGCCGATCAGATCGCTAATGACAAGCTGTAAACGATTCGCTAAGACCCGGGCCAAAATCTTTAACTCTGTGTTAAGCAGAGTTATGGGCCTGTAATCATCTAAACCCTCCCAAACATGCCTGCCACCTTTCTTCAGCAATGTGATCACGCCTTTGGTAACGCTACCAGGGATGGCTCCCTGGGCGAACCAATGGTTGAACATATCCGTCAGAATAGGCACAAACATGTGCGACATCCTCAAGTACACTTCGTAGGGCAAACCATCTAGTCCCGGCGACTTGTTCAGGCCGACCTGCTTCAACGCGTCACGGACTTCGCATTCAGTAACCACACCCTCGCAGCTAGCCGCTTCAGCCGCCCCAAGGCGGGGGAAGTCGGCGAGATAGCTACGAAACTCCCGGAGCGGGAGATCAGTGCAGCGGGCAAAGCGATCCCGAAAGTGCGCCCGAAAGGCGTCACGTATCTCACGACCCGATCGCAGCAGACACCCGTCCGGGGTCTTGACAGATGCGATGTACCGATCGGGGAACCTTCGCACTTCTTCTTCACGCGCAGTCGCGTTCGATTTCACAGCTTCGTTGAGAACTCTTTTTAGCCTAGATCTAACTACTGATCCCTTGTAGCGCTCGCTACTCTCACGCTCAAGGTCCCTCCTAGCTAGCTCTACACCTAGGGAGTCCCCCCCAGCCACCGCCCGGGAAAGTCTATCATCTATAGATTTCGCCTCCGCGGTCCTATCTAGATTGAGCTGTCGACCGTACTTGGTGGCGAAATCTCTAATCCTATGTTTAAGAGAAACCCACCACCTATTCCCGGTAACCGCCCCCACTAACGCCCGCTGAATTAGGGATTCCAGCCGGTCCCGGAAGTCCCGTATCTCCAATAAGGAGGTATTGAACTTCCAGTAGCCGGCTAGACTAGGTCTATTAACTAACCGCAGACTGACTCTAATGAGTTTATGGTCAGTCCACGCTATCAAGTGGAACGTGGGACAACAAAATCAATGTCAGCTCTTCTCACTAACACTCTGTCCAAGTAGGAGCCTACTTTGGCAGAGGGCGAGCTATCTAGCCACGTCCACATCTCCCGCCCTGGGTGATCAAGACGAAACCTGTCGACGAGGCCGTGACGAGTCACGAAGCCGACAAGGCTGCTTTCACACCTTCCCAATCTGCTAGCTCCCCGTCCGACCTTATCTATCTTGGGATCAAGGATCGCATTCCAATCACCCATTAAGACTAGCCGCTTCGTATCGTCCAGGAACGGCGCCAACCGACGAAAAAAGGAAACCCTCTCCGCAGCGATATTGGACGCATAAACCGCAACCAGACGGAACTTGAAACTTTTCACGGCAACATCGACCACAACCAGCCGGCCCCCGTCACCTGCAAAAACAACGTCAACATCAGCATCAAGGCTGCGTCCAACTAGCAAAGAGACCCCAGCGCTGGTGCCGCTGCCGTATGCTGAGAAAACGTTAAAATCGCTTTCCAGCACCCGACAGTCGGCACCGCAAGTGAAGTGAGTCTCCTGCACTGCAGCAACATCTACTCCGAGGTTCCTGAGTTCACCAAGCAAGCGCGCACACTTGCTTGAATCCCTCAATCCCCTCACATTCAAACTGGCAAGGTTTAGAGTCATCAGTCCCACTTACCTTACTCAGTGTCGACTATGGGCCGGAAATCCTTCGGGGTGAGGATGCCGACGGCCTGACGCAGGGAACCGGTGCCGAGCTCAGTGCTAACTCGGTCGTCCCTGGTAATTCCCCCGACATCCATAGGGTACCTCAGCTTTAGGGACCTATAAAATGATGGGTGAACTAAAATCGGGACCCTGCCCGAACAAAAAGGAAGCATTTTTTTTAGCATTGCATTTTTTGTGTTGGCCAACATTACGTCCGCCCGGCTGGCTTCGTCAATAAAGTTCCATAGTTCTTTAGTCCGATTGCCAGCCGTACGGACGAATGTGGTCAACATTGGAGCGTCCTTGAATATGTAGGGGTTAGTGATGTCTTTGTTGTTTATTTTTTTAAATGAGCGCAATGGCTTTAATGAGGTTTTTAAAATGTGGTCATGATTTGGGTTTTCTAAAATGTCTTCGCAGAAGATAAAAGCTGTCATTGCATGGCGGGCTTCTGTTGAAGCCGAGCGTGCTCTTGGTTTTTGACCTGATGATGATGTTGATGCTGTTTGTGGATCAGGTGAGAGTCGTGTCACTGACTGTGATCGTGTGAAAATTTTCGGGGTTGTGATTGGAGAAAGTGAGGGGGGTAGTGGGATTTCGATTGGGTTTATTGGAGTGATTTTTTGTATTTGTGGGAGGGGAGGAATTATTTGAGCTGGTCGCTCATTTGTGGCTGGTGACTTTGATATTTTCTTTTTCCCCTCCCCCTTAGGTTGAGGTAGGGAGGGTGTTTGTTGTTGTGTTGTTTTTTTTGGATTTCTTTTTTCCCCCTCTTTTGTTGGCGAGTCTTCGCTATTCCTTCTTCTTTTTAAGTTAATGCTCATGTCCATGGGTTCTATTGGTGTTGATGATTGTTCCGTTGCAGTGGTCGATGTTGATGATTGTGTTTTAGTAGTAGTATCAGTAGGAGTAGCGATGATTACAGTTGTTGAGTCTTTTGTGGTATTTGTTTGGTTAGTTTTGTTTTCTGTAGGTGCTATTGACTTTTTTATGGGAGTTTTTTTTTCCCCCTTTTTTTCTTGTCACTTGAGTCCACCCCTCCTCGTCTTTTTTGTTGGGGTTTTCTTGATGATTTTCGATGTTTTTGGTGGGTGTCTTGGTTGTTATGATCTCTGAAGCAGTAGTAGTGGTAGTAGTCGTTGTTGCGGTGGTCGTTGTTTTTTGAGGGCAGTTTTTAGAAAAATGTCCGATTTTGTTACACGCCCAACATAAGGGTTTCCTGCCCTCAACGACCACCGTCATCGTTTGATCTCGGTATTTTATTTTATGAGGTACGTTGTTAAACCCTCCCCTATCGAGGCACATGATGAAGACATAATCACCGTATGCAGTTCCTCGTGTTGATGTTATTTGGGAAACTTGTTCAACGCCGCCATATATGCTTAAGTAGGCGGCGAGAACGTCCCCACTCAATTGCATTGAGACATTACATACGGTGACCTTTATTCTTCGCTTGCCTCGATATTCAGGTTGAAGCCGGAAGAAGCGTGTTGTAATGTTACCACCGGCCAGTTTCTTGGCTACTTCCTCTGAAGGGAGTAAAACATCCCAGGTTGCGAAGCTCCTGCGGCAGAAATACTTCCCTGGGATGTTTGCGCTTTTTAGTAAGTCTTCGAAAGTCTCTTTTTTAAGTCCTGCTAGTCTCTTGGTCTTAAGATCAGTGACTACGAAGGACAGGGTCTTTGGTTCAACTTCTTTCACAAGTTCCGGTATAGGAAGTATTTCGCCTTCCTTAAAATAGTTGGCATATTTTTCTGCCCTGTCTCTTGCGTAGTCACTGGGGGTTTTTTGGTTCACACAGTGTGACGACCAAGAGACTGTTGTTTCTTTTGGTTTCTGGGCCGGTGGAATAGTACTTGCAGATGACGACAAGTCAAAAGGTGCTTCTTCCGGCATTGGGGAGGGTCTCGTTATAAATATGTCCTCGGGTGAGTTAGCCTCCTCCATGGCTGTGAAACACAGCTAGGAGGAGATGAATCCGAATGATGTGGTTGAGATCAAGAACGATGAAAAACAATGAAAAATCCGGTATGAAAAATGGTGGTGGTTTTTTTTAAAAAAGAGTTAAAACAACAATTCGAGTCGAGGTTTGACCCTCCTCCCAAACAAACAACAGTAACAATTGTTTGAGGGGGGTCACAAAGCAATAACAATAATATAAAATTTACAGATAACAAATAACAATTTTCAACAGTAACTTACTTTTCGATAGTAGAGAAAATAAACGTAATCCAAAACTGAATTGTGGGCCTATTCTTTTATTCCTTGTAGTAAATACAAGAAGGCACGAGGCCTTGTGGTTTTGGGGGAGGGGAAGGGAGCGGTCATGCTTTAACTATATTTTCTATGGGGAACCTAGCTAGCCACATTCGCCGACCCATTCAACAATACAATATATAATCACTCGTCCATCTCCATGCACGCAGCAACCACCAAAATACCGCATTTGCTCTATGAAAAAGTCCTACTTAAAACCCGAAAGTGATGCATGATTTTATTTACAATGTATGATTTTTTACAATGGATATGATGGGAATGGGAGAAAAAACCCCGAAAAACATATATACACGAAAACAAGGAAAAAATCCCCCAGTTTGGTTTCCCTCCCATCCCCCCGTCTATAAAATTGGAGGCCGACTGTTTTCCGGGTCGAAAATACCGGAAACAAGCCGGACCTACCCTAGGTAGGGCGGGAATCCTACTCTACAGGGATAAAAGAATTAAAAGGGTCGGGCTCGGCATGGGTCGATTTTAGAAGCGGGTAAATGATTTTTTACATATGAATGTTCAAGATCTTCAAAAGGCGGACTGGGATACAGGTTGAGGTACAAAAATAATGGGGGTGGGGAAGATCTTGAGTGCTAACAACTAAGTGACAGGGACAATGACTCACAACGTACTGCTAACTAGGTTGCAGGGGAAAATAACAAAATCCTACTTACCAAGGGTGGGGTCCCTAAGGACCCGTACCATAGACGCCATGGGCCGGCAGAGGAGGGAAGGATGACTCCAACATTGCCCCCTTTCGTACGACCAGGCTCGCTGCAGTCACCCACCTTTTGCTGAATGTTATGCGATCCAAGCGTTTTCTATCGCATCTGATTTTGACCCTCAGCTGATGCCGAAAATACAAAACCAGATCACGATGAGAAAAGTTTGCATCTTCATACAATCCCTTGTTTCGCGTCGTCCAAATCACCATTCGGGCTACAGCTAGGATCGCGAGAAACACCACACGCTTCTCACCGTGAAACGGAGGAAGAACGTTGTCTACGACGTAACCAACGTCGAGCAGCACGAGCTGTTTGGGTTCGATGCGAGCCGTCCACTCCCCGACGTGATCCCAAAACGGACGAACTCGCTCGCAGTAGTAGAAGGCGTGCTCAGCCGTTTCTTCCAAGCCACTGCCGCAGCGAGGGCAATCAGGCATGTCTGCCAGGCCCGCCTTGAAGTTCAAGCCGCGAAGGGATAACGCATTCCGAACAAGTCGCCAGGTGAGCGAGAACTCAGAGTTGTTCAAGAAGCTCGATCCTGGCGCCCAATTCCAGTGAGAGCGGATCTCCTCCGCCGTCCAGCCGTGCCGCTCGCTGAGAGGATCAGAAGCGGAACCCACCACTAATTCCCGATACAGCTCCTTCCGAGGCCATGAAAGGTCACTGGACCCAAGAAGGTTACGAAGGGCCTTTCGGCACTCGCGGACAAACAGTGCTTCGCCCAAAGGCCTACGTCGACCTTCGGCCTTTGGGTCTGAGTTGAGGCGAGGAAAAGTCCGACTCGCCTTTCGTCTCCACACTGAGTCCCCCGTCAAGACACGGCCCAGATATGCAAGTCTTTCAGCAAGCCAGTGGCTCTCCAGATCAGGCATACCCAGACCCCCGTTGCGAATACGTTGGATACAGACCTGCCTACGGACCATCGGCCTTGCACCTCCCCAGAGCAATCTGGAGAGGGATCGTTGCAGTGCCAACCGATGTGCCTTAGGCAGAGGAAGTACAGCCAATCGGTAAAGGATCAAGGGGAAGACGTACGCGGCGCACGCCTCAGCCCTGCCCTTTAAGGACAACCTCCTTGAAAGCCAGATTCCCACCTGAGCATTCACCTTAGCGTGTACTTCCGACCAATTTCGCTCCAGTTGGAGGTCGGGCCCAAACCACACCCCAAGGATGCGGATGGGTCCGTCACTCCAGCGGAAGGGCCCTGGAAGAGTATTGCTACCCCTCCAAGCACCAAGCCGCAAACCTTCGCTTTTGTCAAAATTGACCTTGGCCCCTGCAATCCGCTCATACTCGACAACCGCCTCTTTCACAGCCTCTATATCCTGGCGGCGGGATACAAAGACTGTGACGTCATCAGCGAACGCGGAAACCCTAGCCGCAAGGCGGCCAACGAATGGGATACCGCGCAGTGCCGGACTTGTCCCCCCATCCCTAAGCCTGCGCTGGAGGGGCTCCAACGCGAGGACATAGAGAAGAGGAGACAGAGGGCAGCCTTGCCGGACCGAACGCTCGATCGCGATCACCCCCGAACGCCTTCCGTTCACCTGCACCACTGCCTGAGGGTTGTGGTACATCATGCTAATCCATCTGCGGAACTCCGGTTTGAATCCGGCAGTCTCCAAAACAGACGCCAAGAACCGATGGTCAACCCTATCGAAGGCCTTGGACTGATCTAAACTGATCAGCGCGGATTCGGTGTCGTCTTTTATCCCCTCTAGGACCTCGCGAATCAAGTGCAGGTTGTCCTGGATCGATCTTCCCTTCACAGCAAAGGTCTGTTCGGGGCCGATCAGATCGCTAATGACAAGCTGTAAACGATTCGCTAAGACCCGGGCCAAAATCTTTAACTCTGTGTTAAGCAGAGTTATGGGCCTGTAATCATCTAAACCCTCCCAAACATGCCTGCCACCTTTCTTCAGCAATGTGATCACGCCTTTGGTAACGCTACCAGGGATGGCTCCCTGGGCGAACCAATGGTTGAACATATCCGTCAGAATAGGCACAAACATGTGCGACATCCTCAAGTACACTTCGTAGGGCAAACCATCTAGTCCCGGCGACTTGTTCAGGCCGACCTGCTTCAACGCGTCACGGACTTCGCATTCAGTAACCACACCCTCGCAGCTAGCCGCTTCAGCCGCCCCAAGGCGGGGGAAGTCGGCGAGATAGCTACGAAACTCCCGGAGCGGGAGATCAGTGCAGCGGGCAAAGCGATCCCGAAAGTGCGCCCGAAAGGCGTCACGTATCTCACGACCCGATCGCAGCAGACACCCGTCCGGGGTCTTGACAGATGCGATGTACCGATCGGGGAACCTTCGCACTTCTTCTTCACGCGCAGTCGCGTTCGATTTCACAGCTTCGTTGAGAACTCTTTTTAGCCTAGATCTAACTACTGATCCCTTGTAGCGCTCGCTACTCTCACGCTCAAGGTCCCTCCTAGCTAGCTCTACACCTAGGGAGTCCCCCCCAGCCACCGCCCGGGAAAGTCTATCATCTATAGATTTCGCCTCCGCGGTCCTATCTAGATTGAGCTGTCGACCGTACTTGGTGGCGAAATCTCTAATCCTATGTTTAAGAGAAACCCACCACCTATTCCCGGTAACCGCCCCCACTAACGCCCGCTGAATTAGGGATTCCAGCCGGTCCCGGAAGTCCCGTATCTCCAATAAGGAGGTATTGAACTTCCAGTAGCCGGCTAGACTAGGTCTATTAACTAACCGCAGACTGACTCTAATGAGTTTATGGTCAGTCCACGCTATCAAGTGGAACGTGGGACAACTAACAAAATCAATGTCAGCTCTTCTCACTAACACTCTGTCCAAGTAGGAGCCTACTTTGGCAGAGGGCGAGCTATCTAGCCACGTCCACATCTCCCGCCCTGGGTGATCAAGACGAAACCTGTCGACGAGGCCGTGACGAGTCACGAAGCCGACAAGGCTGCTTTCACACCTTCCCAATCTGCTAGCTCCCCGTCCGACCTTATCTATCTTGGGATCAAGGATCGCATTCCAATCACCCATTAAGACTAGCCGCTTCGTATCGTCCAGGAACGGCGCCAACCGACGAAAAAAGGAAACCCTCTCCGCAGCGATATTGGACGCATAAACCGCAACCAGACGGAACTTGAAACTTTTCACGGCAACATCGACCACAACCAGCCGGCCCCCGTCACCTGCAAAAACAACGTCAACATCAGCATCAAGGCTGCGTCCAACTAGCAAAGAGACCCCAGCGCTGGTGCCGCTGCCGTATGCTGAGAAAACGTTAAAATCGCTTTCCAGCACCCGACAGTCGGCACCGCAAGTGAAGTGAGTCTCCTGCACTGCAGCAACATCTACTCCGAGGTTCCTGAGTTCACCAAGCAAGCGCGCACACTTGCTTGAATCCCTCAATCCCCTCACATTCAAACTGGCAAGGTTTAGAGTCATCAGTCCCACTTACCTTACTCAGTGTCGACTATGGGCCGGAAATCCTTCGGGGTGAGGATGCCGACGGCCTGACGCAGGGAACCGGTGCCGAGCTCAGTGCTAACTCGGTCGTCCCTGGTAATTCCCCCGACATCCATAGGGTACCTCAGCTTTAGGGACCTATAAAATGATGGGTGAACTAAAATCGGGACCCTGCCCGAACAAAAAGGAAGCATTTTTTTTAGCATTGCATTTTTTGTGTTGGCCAACATTACGTCCGCCCGGCTGGCTTCGTCAATAAAGTTCCATAGTTCTTTAGTCCGATTGCCAGCCGTACGGACGAATGTGGTCAACATTGGAGCGTCCTTGAATATGTAGGGGTTAGTGATGTCTTTGTTGTTTATTTTTTTAAATGAGCGCAATGGCTTTAATGAGGTTTTTAAAATGTGGTCATGATTTGGGTTTTCTAAAATGTCTTCGCAGAAGATAAAAGCTGTCATTGCATGGCGGGCTTCTGTTGAAGCCGAGCGTGCTCTTGGTTTTTGACCTGATGATGATGTTGATGCTGTTTGTGGATCAGGTGAGAGTCGTGTCACTGACTGTGATCGTGTGAAAATTTTCGGGGTTGTGATTGGAGAAAGTGAGGGGGGTAGTGGGATTTCGATTGGGTTTATTGGAGTGATTTTTTGTATTTGTGGGAGGGGAGGAATTATTTGAGCTGGTCGCTCATTTGTGGCTGGTGACTTTGATATTTTCTTTTTCCCCTCCCCCTTAGGTTGAGGTAGGGAGGGTGTTTGTTGTTGTGTTGTTTTTTTTGGATTTCTTTTTTCCCCCTCTTTTGTTGGCGAGTCTTCGCTATTCCTTCTTCTTTTTAAGTTAATGCTCATGTCCATGGGTTCTATTGGTGTTGATGATTGTTCCGTTGCAGTGGTCGATGTTGATGATTGTGTTTTAGTAGTAGTATCAGTAGGAGTAGCGATGATTACAGTTGTTGAGTCTTTTGTGGTATTTGTTTGGTTAGTTTTGTTTTCTGTAGGTGCTATTGACTTTTTTATGGGAGTTTTTTTTCCCCCTTTTTTTCTTGTCACTTGAGTCCACCCCTCCTCGTCTTTTTTGTTGGGGTTTTCTTGATGATTTTCGATGTTTTTGGTGGGTGTCTTGGTTGTTATGATCTCTGAAGCAGTAGTAGTGGTAGTAGTCGTTGTTGCGGTGGTCGTTGTTTTTTGAGGGCAGTTTTTAGAAAAATGTCCGATTTTGTTACACGCCCAACATAAGGGTTTCCTGCCCTCAACGACCACCGTCATCGTTTGATCTCGGTATTTTATTTTATGAGGTACGTTGTTAAACCCTCCCCTATCGAGGCACATGATGAAGACATAATCACCGTATGCAGTTCCTCGTGTTGATGTTATTTGGGAAACTTGTTCAACGCCGCCATATATGCTTAAGTAGGCGGCGAGAACGTCCCCACTCAATTGCATTGAGACATTACATACGGTGACCTTTATTCTTCGCTTGCCTCGATATTCAGGTTGAAGCCGGAAGAAGCGTGTTGTAATGTTACCACCGGCCAGTTTCTTGGCTACTTCCTCTGAAGGGAGTAAAACATCCCAGGTTGCGAAGCTCCTGCGGCAGAAATACTTCCCTGGGATGTTTGCGCTTTTTAGTAAGTCTTCGAAAGTCTCTTTTTTAAGTCCTGCTAGTCTCTTGGTCTTAAGATCAGTGACTACGAAGGACAGGGTCTTTGGTTCAACTTCTTTCACAAGTTCCGGTATAGGAAGTATTTCGCCTTCCTTAAAATAGTTGGCATATTTTTCTGCCCTGTCTCTTGCGTAGTCACTGGGGGTTTTTTGGTTCACACAGTGTGACGACCAAGAGACTGTTGTTTCTTTTGGTTTCTGGGCCGGTGGAATAGTACTTGCAGATGACGACAAGTCAAAAGGTGCTTCTTCCGGCATTGGGGAGGGTCTCGTTATAAATATGTCCTCGGGTGAGTTAGCCTCCTCCATGGCTGTGAAACACAGCTAGGAGGAGATGAATCCGAATGATGTGGTTGAGATCAAGAACGATGAAAAACAATGAAAAATCCGGTATGAAAAATGGTGGTGGTTTTTTTTAAAAAAGAGTTAAAACAACAATTCGAGTCGAGGTTTGACCCTCCTCCCAAACAAACAACAGTAACAATTGTTTGAGGGGGGTCACAAAGCAATAACAATAATATAAAATTTACAGATAACAAATAACAATTTTCAACAGTAACTTACTTTTCGATAGTAGAGAAAATAAACGTAATCCAAAACTGAATTGTGGGCCTATTCTTCACAGACTGATCTCCGCTACTGCCATATATGGCAGATGGAACAGGTCATTATGCTGAAAAGGTAGGCGATACCCAACAATATATAAGTATTTATGATCCGAGGAAAACATTCCAGGGTTTAGACTGTTAAGTGGTAATCCAAGGTGAATTGGAATCTCCAGTTGAGAGCTCAATGCCAACGGCTATCGAATTTATAATTAATTTCAGATTAAAAATATATCAAAACTCACTATCTAAAGATAGGTAAAGTAATATGTAAAAACCCGAATAAATTTATATTTGAGATTGCTATTTAAATTTAATACATATATTACAAAATAAGGTTTCTTGGATAACTGAATCCAATATCTATTACTATATGAATCCGTTACTCATAATAAAAAAGAGAAAAATATATCTTCCAAATAGATATAACTAAAAGTTAGTTATGAAATGTCTCCTAAATAGACATTTATTTGAATTAATATTAATATTAAGTATCTAGAATACTTGAACGATAATATCGAATATTTACAACTAACGTTAATTTCATAAAACATTAGAAATCAAATGTTATCTTTACTTCAATTATAGTTCTTTTCCTTTTTTTTTTTTTCTTTTTTTCTTTTTTAACTTAGTCTCTATTCACTAAGAACTTCTTTCGGGATTCACTGGTTAAAAAAAAAAACAAATAGGAATTTAGATTATATGTAACAAATTCTTTACAATTAAAAGAAGAGGAACACTTAAATATTAACATATAAAGATATCTTCTACGAGAAAAAATAAACCTTTTTTTCTCTTCTAGCCAGAAAGAAAGTATGGATATCTAAATCATTCTAACCACAAATGTATTACCTCCATCTGACGAGGGTAATCGAACCCGAAATAAATTTATAACGGAACCACTGAATTGAATTTTTTCCGTTAAATTCATTTAATATATATATATATATATATATATATATATTCGGGGTGCATAATCTCTACTTTATTACTGCTAGGACAATTGAATGAGCCTAATTTTTCCATAATTAATTTTTTGTCTGCTCTATTGGGGGTGCTTAGAATACTGAAAGCAGAGGAGTAAGACCCCGCAAAAAGTGATGTTCAGTTGGTTGGTTGTGTTTTATAACATATCAACCCTCGTAGGTTATTTGATGCCAAATCCTGTTTGCACATATTAAGAATAAATGATTTGTAAAATGAATACTTTTGCTCATTTGTTTGCGCATGCATGAACAATTTCAAGTATTTCCTATTTAACACACATGATTCAATTTAATATTAATCATTTATTTGCACGCAGTTAACTAGCTTCCAATCTTATTATTCATTGTTGGCACACAGTTAAATTGTTCCAATTATTGCTAAAACAAATAATTTCATTTAATATTAATACTCTATGAAATTGTTTGAATTATAGTAAATGATAACTTTTGTTTGACACAGATGTGACCTCAACAGGTATTACCACTCTGCGTCTGGGAGTAATGGCAATGAAGGGGTACTCTATATTTCCCAAAGTCTTAGGACAAGGTTTCATTATCAGATGTAGTTTAGAGCCATATCCAGGACACTCGTTTGAAAGAGGTCTTCTTCATCAGCAGAGATACAGTGGGCGTATTTTACAACTCCAGCCAACAGGTGAGTGGTGTTCTGAGTATAAAGCTAAACACTTCAGAAGGCTAGAAAGAAGCAATAAAGTTATCTATCTATCTATCTATCTATCTATCTATCTATCTATCTATCTATCTATCTATCCTTTTCGTTCACAATCTTTTTATTTATTTCATCTTTATTGCTTTGGTTTTAAATGCTTCCCCAGCTCCACAATCAAAATTTGTATGTCAAGAATCACTTACCACTGTCTCCATGAAAGCAATTCTTGGCTTGCTGCTTTACCACGAGCTTTTGAATGGCACAGTAACCTATGTATGATCCTAAACACTATGGTGTACCCCTTTAATACCATTACTCCCATGTCCACTCTGACTCAAAGTGGCAGTATTTGTTAGCTTCCTATGGGTCAAATAAGTCTATTTGAAAATTGTTTATGTTCAGAAACAGAAGAAAAAAACATCTTAAGAGACAACAACAGAAAAATGTAAATATGAACGTACACTGAATACGATACCCTAAACTCAAAGTATAAAATTACTCTAGACGGGTTGAATTACCGCGAAAATCAATCAATTAATCAATCATTGATTTTTTTTTCTTTTTGCCTGAGACCAATTTGTGATACATAATCACAGATTAATGACTCGTAGACCCATTGAATTTCCACTATGATAAACAAATTTTCCCTAAGACGTAGACAAAGAGGGAAAATATTCCTGTCAATACACTTGTCCAGTAAAAGACATCCGGTTAACGACATCACTTAATTACTAGCAGTTTTACAAGCAATTTTTACTTGTGCACATGAAAATCAAAATCCAAAAAAGAAAAAAAGAAAAAAAGGAAATGTTGCAATGTAAAGAAAACTTTCCAAACCACTTGTAAAAATCCAACAAATAATTTGCAAACGTACCAAGTCTGAACACTCGGAACTAATTAATTAAAGCACTGAAATCTTAAATTCGAGAAAGCATAAGCAATTAACTGCAATCCTATAAGACGCTCGTCAGCGAGTGGAAAACAATTTCAAATCGGGGTTAGGCTCACTGCAATAATTACGTTCTACTTAGATTTAATTAGGAAACTTTTCGAAGGCTTCTTCACGAATGTATATTTCTATTGAGTTAATTGATTATATAATGGGAATTTCACTAATGTCAGTTTCGAAGTGCTTGGTTTTATTTGATTTCTTTCGAGAATTTTCTTAGCAGAGAGAGAGATACGCATACGAGAGCAAATGAAGATGTGTACCTTTTTCTGTCTCTCTGTCTGTCCGTCCGTCTCAATCTGAATATATATATATATATATATATATATATATACACCCGCGCTTCTTTCCTTTCTGTCTCTTTTATCTCTCTCTCTCAATATATATGCATATGTAATGTATGACAAGACAGATATAGAGACAGAGAGATTCAAATATATGCATTCTAGGGAACTACTGCCTATAAACTAACATTTCCGCTCAAACAGCTGCGACTTCACCATTATAGAAAGAATTACTAAATAAATAGGTAAATAATCAAAATAAAAATAAGAAAATTGAAAAGAAAAAGAAAACAAAGGACATTATCCTGAAAGTTATAGAAATACACGAGGATGAAATCATCAAATGACTCAAAAGTCTTAAACGAAATGATTTTAGCATCTAACAAAATATTCCCCAAACCCAATTTTGAATTTGGATTTGACAAATATGGGTTGCCACATAAATATCTAAAGAAACAAATAAAGCACGTTCACGTCTAAGAAATATCTCCCACGTGGAAATTTCACAGTCATAAATAACAAAATTAATATAATTGACTAAAATCTGCTTTTGAAAATAGACAGTTATATTTTATAACTAGTAATTCTGACACTTTGCATACATTTACGTAAATAAATAAGTTTGTCTCCTTTAAGGTAGAATTGTTACTTGAAAACTAACTGGGCATTAATTATTTGTATCAGATACGAACACCTGAAATATCTCATTTGTGTGCATATTATTGATTATTATTGTAATACTTGATATCTTTTTTAACTATGTGAAAACAAATTAAAATTGACAAATAAGTTTAATTTTTTTCAGTTACCATAGAAAATCGGAAATATGATTATAATTACATTTGACTTTTTCAAACGATTCAAATTTCTCCTGTAAATAACCCATGTGGAGTTTATATACAGTTGAATATTTAAAGCAAAGCAAACCTGATATATATATATATATATATATATATATATATATATATATATATATATATATATGTGTGTGTGTGTGTGTGTGTGTGTGTGTGTGTGTGTGTGTGTTCTGTGTATTGACCTTTTACAGACCTGTTATTGGGGACTTTTAAGCTGGGTATTCCAGCACAGTAAACAAGAGAATAACGGAAGCAAAACACGTGGGTTGACAACCAGAATGATTGCCCCATGTTATGCAATTATATATACATATATACCCTCAGATGGAACAGTGTCACAGTCAGAAGGGAGACGGATTCAGAGAGGGGCTAGGCGGTTTTCGGTAGCCCGCTGCTGAGAAACTCCTGCCAAAGAAGCAAAGATGCTAGGCCCTGAATACAGAATCACAACGTGGGTTAAGAAAAGTGTCAATGTAGCAGTCCTCCGTCAGTCTGTGTCCAATCCTTCGTCTATGTCTCTCTCTCACACTTACAGCCAATTTTGACCCTTTGAGAAAAAAAAAGAAGAGAGAGTTATATATTTTCATAAACAAATGTGTTACAGTCTCTTCATTTTGTCATCATGCTAAACAACACACACACACAGTCATATATATATATATATATATATATATATATATATATATATATATATATATATGCAGTACTGTCTCTTGCTCCAGCACCAAATGTAATTCTATGCTAGGATACGGTATTAAATGTAACAATAGCTTGGCACTGCACCAAATGTGATACAATCTTTTTTCCGTCATGGCACTTATCTTGGGCACAGCAGCACTGTAACAATTTCGCTGTCATTGGTACAAACGGGAATTGTTATATCGTGGCGCACGACAACATTTGTTGTAGCAAATTTAATAATGATGATTGGTCTTAATCAGGTAACGGTGCCAAATGCTGTACTATAGTTTTCACGGTACGTTTACTTTGGTTATATCCTGGTAACGGTGCCAAATGCATTTCCAGATTCTTTTTTATCAATCCTGTCTGTGTCCACGCTATGTTTCAAAGATCTACAGATAGGGAATGATACAATTCATCCCAAATTTCTTCTGACAGTTGGTGTGATCCATTGGAACAAAGTTTCGTGGGTGTTGGCAACTCAGAGACAAGCACTCTCGGCCAGCAATTAATTATTTATGGAAACGTATTTGTGTAACAATAATATGTTCAATATCTTTATAGAAAATTGTCACTTTATTATCCCGACATGCTGTAAGATGTTCAGACTGCATACAGTAGCACAAGAGAGAGAAAATTTGTAAGGGTCACTGAACAGAGACACCGAGAGACACCCCCGGCTTGACCGACGTTTAACCACAACTCCTGTAAACTGACAACTTTTTCGAAATTTGATAATTTTCATATATTAAAATTCAGAATATCGGTAGTGTGATGTTATCTTAGTAAGTTATTGCGTCATCTCACAGGTGTCCCTAATTTCACAGTGTTTTGGTTTTTTTTTCAATCACACTTGTCACTAGACATGACTCCGCTTTGTGTACATTTAGTCTTTCTGTATTAGTTGCTGGTGCACTCGGATGAACTTTCCAATTTGACTTACATTTCCGCTCAAAGATTTTAGCTAACTTAACTGCCTACTGAAAAACATGCGGCCCAACTAAACTAGATTATGAAATAATTGATATAATCAACCATCACGTCAACTGGGTTATACTTCCCTTACCCTCTACGAGAAGGATAGAGTAAGGCTTATTTTTAAGCGTTGTTTAACAGGTTTAACTTCAGAGTTTTACATTTACTAGACTATTTGCCATAAAAAGGGTAAATTGGTCAGTAATAATAACCCAAATTTGGAGGGATAATTGTTGGTTTCATACGATTCCCAAAAGTATTAGCGCAATAAGAAATGCAAACAGCTTTGTCCAAGATTTGAATTTGGGTCGCTGTCTCCATTTCCAGTAAAGTTAACCATTACAATATGAGCATATATATATATATATATATAAACAGATTTTCAGAAGTTGGTTCAGTTTTGTTTTGGTTTGCGCTATTTCTTTAATGTCATATCGCGATTTATTGCTGAAATTTGATACAATTGCTTTTTCCTTTCAAAAATTCCTTATCCTCATTATTTATACAGTTATATGATTTCAATTAACAATCGAATACAAATTATGTTCACACCGTAATACAGGTTCTACGATTTTTATGTAATACAAATAGTTTTCAACCAGATATTTTTTTATGCGTAGATGAGTCACAAATATATACTACAACTCCGAATTAACGTTGACTCGAGTGTAGAGACAAAGAAAGGGTACTATACACTCCCCATATCATTATAAGATGTAGTTTAATGTCATAGTCAGGATACCTTTTTAGAAGGCGGTTTGCCCCTCTGCAGAAATTAAGGACGGTGCGTTCTAAACCACGCAGACAGGAAATCTTTGAAATTTTTTGTGAAAAATTAGGATTCGAGTGGCTAGAATTTGTATAACTTCCAATGAGTACATATATCCTAGTGGCCTGAATTCCTCCCGTTTCTAAAAGTGAAAAAGTATATTCCAGAAACTTTCTTTTATCAAGCACAATTTGTAGTGAGCTAACAAAAATTTGGTGACTTTAATCATGAACATAAATACTAATCCTATCATCTTCTAGTCACTATATCCTTTGATCTTTTGGCTGTTCACAAACTTTTAAATAACATATTATATTTTTCATTTTCAGCTATTTTTCAGCCATAATCTCAGTGTTGAGGGATCCACAGATAGTGTGGACTCAGGGTCCTAAGTGTCGAACCTATTTACACTTCCTCGATCATCAAAGTTAAGAACTGATGAGCCTGTTCCATACTAAGATGGTTACTACAACATCGCGTACTCTAAGAAACCTGAGGCCTCTGTGCTATACTGAAGGAAATCTTAGTAATTAATTACACTCAACGGAAGTATGAGATGGCAAATGTTTTCGTTGGTGCACTATGGACATTATCTTCTCATATGTGTTCTTATCTGCTCATTACTTAATACAGCGGACATAGATAGATTTGAAGAAGGCACACGGAGAAACATGAGTTACACTCATGATCTGGCAAGAAACTTGGAGCCTGGATCATTCAAATTTCTCGGAAGTTTAGCGACTGTTAATCCAGGAAACTATATATGCCAACTTGTGTATCCTCCGGTTTTTATCCAGACAAAAATACCATTACTTTCATAGACGATTGAGCTCTGTAGCATTTATAAAAAGACTCGTGAATATCCCAACTAAAATATTGAACAAGTACTAACATGAATTCTATTGAACATAGAAGATACATTTTGCATTACCAAACAAAAAAAAAAAATTCGGGTCAGACTGGTGAAAATGATCTATGTTTTTAATAGTAAAATACAAGGTAAGCACAAAAACACTCCGCGATTTCAAGTAGTCATAATATCAAAATTGTCGAGAATATTAGTTATCTGAATTTCTAAGATGAAGCTTGATGATTTCTATCAGTCAGGGTTTTCGGATTATGGTCGTCATCTTTATTGTTATATTCACAAGAGAGTGACAAGAAACACCTGAAGACGCCGGAGGACGCATCGGCCAAAACGTTGTGAATATAATCCGGAAACACTGAATGATAAAAAGGATGAGAATATCTTTATAAATATGGTGATATCACATACAATAAATCAGAAAAAAAAATCTCAAGGAAAATCACTGTGCACCTCACCCATCGCCAAACAAAGGGATTGTTGGCGTTTGACAAAATAATAAAATGTTTTATCTAGTGATCCATACCGAGATCCCTAGGCTACCAGTTTGTGATTTTTCCTTTGTGAATTCGTGAAAGACATAGTTTATGAACTTTCACAAACTGTATCAATGAATGACTTGTAGGAACGCATCACTGAAGCAGTACACCCAATCACGCCGGATATGTTGCTGAGAGGCTGGACCGAGCGAGAATACTGCATTGATGTTTGCCAAGTAAAATCAAGTGTCTGTGATACCAACAGATATCGTGTGAAACTTGATAAGATCATATAGCTAGCAATATCTAAGAACATTCCAATAAATTACATTCCATGTTTTTGAAATGAAGGAGTGGTTTTGCGCTCACACTATATACTTACGTAGATATTTCAATACTTGAATGAATGAACACTTGACACTTCCAATTACAAACCCCGCATATTTTACATCTATATAGCCGTAACTTACAGGTGAGAAAAGCATCGGTTTTACACAAGTATTTCTTTTTCCAACATAATTTTTTCTCGGATGCATTTAACCAAGTGCTATGTCACTTATTACTGAGGTGGATGGTTATTCAGGGAAAAGTACAGAATAAAAATCAGATTTTAAGATTCTAGATTAATTTGATTTCCATTGAAAATGTTCTTGAAATTTTTGAAAAATTCAAATAAAATGCCTTATATATATATATATATATATATATATATATATATATATATATATATGTGTGTGTGTGTGTGTGTGTGTGTGTGTGTGTGTGTGTGTGTGTGTGTGTGATGTAGCAAAAAGTAAACGCTTAATGCATTAGACTTAAACTGCAGATGATTTAAGTTATCATCTCTCAAGTAGAAAATCTAGACTCATAACTCAACCAGAGTTAATAGAACAGTGCAATCGTTAATTGTTCTTGTTGTTTTATTGATGTAAAACAATACGACTAAGAAGTTGATATGTAAACATACATGCGGTTATATGCTGGTATAAGTCAAACAAATAGCTGAAATATTCAGCAGAGAAAGGTACAATATATATATATATATATATATATATGGGGGGGGACTTCCGGTTGATCTTTAGTATACGTCTAAGATACTTTTGATGGAAAAATTCAAGCAGCTTACTGTGGCAACGCTATGGTATCTACGTCTCTGAAACGAATAACAAAACAGTTTGACACAAGCCTCATAAACTCTTAAGTTTGTGAAAAGTAGTTGGTCGTTTGCAGATTAAAAGCTTTTTTTTTTAAGTTTTCCAAAATCTTTTGAAACCTTCTGGGTTCTCAAATTTATAAAACACTGAAGTTCTAGAAAAAGCTGGACGTTACGACATTGAAACTTAACTGATTAAACATCATGGTTGCTTGGTTTAGCATATTTGCTCGGAACAAAGAGACTTTCGAATCGGATCTTTTTCTTGAGCTGACTCGGTAAAAGTCCCAAGCATAAATGATTTCGTGTCACTGCAAACCAGAACATGGAGTCTCTAAACTTTAACACTAACAGATGGTGAAACTTTTCGATTGTAAGAATAAAATGTCCATGGAGAGGGGAAGGAATTGATTTGAGGATGAAAAGAGAAAGACCATGAAGTGTGGATATCTTACGTGCAATGTATGTGGCCGAATATTATCTATGAAATCTGGTCATGTGAATTATGGGAATATTTTGCCGCAACAATACGATTAGAAGTAACTAGTAATTAAACCATTCAGTTTGGAGCCAGAGATAACGGTTATATTTCGACAATAGAGGCAGGCTAAAATTAACGGTTGTCGTCGTCAGAAATTGGATTGGAATACAGAGTTAAAATGTTGGAAAAGGCTGTTTGAGTTTCAGTTCTGGCATTTGTCCTTAGGAAAGGCATGAACCCATCTTTTCTCCTCCCAGCCATGTGTAAATTGTAACATAGGCTGGGTTATTTAGTTTGGGTTAGGTAACTAGTCTAGAAGAAGGAAAATTTAAAAAGCTCTATTCTGCTTAAAAGTGACCTTGTTTTACAACCTACTAATAGCGGAAGGATTGACTAAATGTATAAATTTTGATGATGGACTTGAAACAATCTCGTCCCTGGATTTAAATAAAGGATTCAATTCAAAATTCCAATACTGTTTTTGATTACAAAATAAAATTGAAAAAGATCGTAAATTGCAAATTGCTATAATCAATAAGAAGTCGATACTTGATATATGTTAGTGTGAATTCAAAATAGATATACTGCGTCTAAATTTGACGTAGTGTTGAATTCTGTTTGTTGTGGAAAGGCTTAGTAAATTATAATTTCTTCTTCTTCTTCTTCTTCTTCTTCTTCTTCTTCTTCTTCTTCTTCTTCTTCGTAATATTTATTTCTTTTTGCCTTCTCTTTACTACCATTTTTTCTTTCACCTACACTATTATCAAACATTACACATGTATATGATTGGTAGATCTCCTGTTCTTACATCTAAAAGTAAAAGCCATTTTTCTTTTTTCCCCTCTCTTATTTCTCAAAGTTGTTATAACTGCACAAGCATGTGCGACAGTGTTTCGTCTCCTTATGCTCGTTGCATCTTGTCTTACACTTTGTATATTAACATTCAGCCTGGTTTTCGTAGACCAATACTGCTCCACTTTTTCCTCACCTGCCTCGGATCCCTTCAAAGAAATTATAATTCCTCTTCAAAGTGAACTAACATTTCTACAATAGCATTGCAACAGTATTTCCCTGATAAAAATCTAGCAATGATGTGCTAATTTTTCTGAATTATTGCAACTTTATTTGTTTTGAGAAAAAGAAGACATTTGGGGAAATCAGATTGAAAAAATTCATAACTGGAATATATCATCATGAGAACAAATACATTACCAAAGAAAAAAATAGGAAATCTTCCTGTCGGTTTTTGTTCAAAATCTGATTCTGTCAATGAAGCGTAAAATATACGGACTGCATCCCCAGCAGGCGTCTTCTAAGATTTCACCTGATGTTCAGGTTCTGCAGATTTGGAGGGTGTAGTATACTCCTACATTGTCATTACTCCTTGGCCATCTCTAACCTTGAATATTATTTCTTGTTAAGGTTCTATCAATGGTTAAATTATACCTTTTTGAAGTGAGAATAGGCGACATCACATAACCTTGTGCAGAAAAGATAAACAAGAAAGAAAAAGCTTGAGAAAAACTAAGTACAATGGATGGGATTTCCAAACCTCTAGAAATAAAACATCTCTCGATGGGTTTACATGTCGTTGACATCAACTAATAAACCAATATATACATTGCTCAATTATATTTTCAAAGTTTTATACTTGCTTTGGTATAATAGAATCAAGAATTTGGTTCTTATTTGCATTACTTTTATATATATTTGCCCAGTCCACTCGGGTCGTAGAATCGACCAACTGCTTCTCTGCAGAGTAAAACCCCAGCCCACAACGAGAAACAAGGATATGACACAAAGCAATTCAATGGTGAGGTTACGTAATACTGGAGTTTAGGGAATGCAGAGTAACCCTTCCTTACTATCGCTCTCAGGTCCACACGAGCCCGAAGTGGTAGCACCTAATAGAGTCCTTCATATGAATCAAATGGTACTAAATGGTGTACTTTTGTTTAACTAAGCTGCCTGAAATAGGACTGTTTTGACATTTAAACTGTATCTATGCTAAACTGAATTGTTTGAAATAAAACGTTTTTTACTTTTAACTCTACGTATTGCTTAGTCGACTGGGGCTGTAGAATACACCGACTGCATCTTTGCAGAGGGGTAAGATATCCCAAAGAGAGTCCTGGATATGACACTAAAGAATCTGATGGTGAGACTCCAGTAATGCTGGAGCTTTGGGGAATGCGGAGTACCCATTCATGGCCATCGCTCCCTGGTCAGATCTGGGTCAGAGTGGTAGCACCGGATAGGGTCCTCTATGGGTCAAATAGAACGTAACTGCGTACTTAGGCTAAACTGAATTGTTTAATATAGAACTTCTTTTTGCATTTAACTACGTGTAAAAAAAAAAAAAAAGAAAACAATTTGTTCCTAAAATGAATTGTTTGAAATAGAACTGTTTATGTATAAAAATGCATTTGGTTAACAACCTATAATAGTTAATATGCCATAAAACCAAACCAAAACAAACCAAACCAAAGGTTTGTATATATATATATATATATATATATATATATATATATATATATCATGTCGTGCTGGTAGCACGGATATTCCTGACCCTCTCTCGCCACTTTTCCCTATCGTTCATCGCCTCAGGCAGGTCTTCTGGACAACATCCTATATCCTCACATAATTGCTGAATGTATGTTCGTGCTGGTCGTCCTGCTTTTGCACAGCCATGTGTGGGGGTCCATAAGAGTACATTACTTATGAGTTCGTCCCTGCTTCTCCAGCAGTGTCTTGCTTGTCTGGTTCGTCTAACTTGAATAGTTTTCGTGATAGGAGGCAGGTGGCCGTACAGTTGGTGTCTTGTTGGGTGTTGCCGCTAGGACTTGTTCGAGATTACTCGCAGCATTCTTGTGTAATTGCCGTTTAGCTTCTTCTCCAGCCGTTTTGTTAGCGTCCATGTAGTGCATCCATATAGCAGTATCGATGCGACCGCTGCCTGGAAGAAACTGCGTTTCGTTTTATCGATTAGGTCTGATTTCCATATAATCGATAGCCTATTGATAGCTGTCCATGCTTTCGTTAACCTCGTGTCGATGTCCTTTTCGGTTGATTCGACGCTGCTTCCTAGCTAAGTGAATTTGTCAACTAGTTTAAGAGGGGTTCCGTCCAGAGTGAAGATGCCTCCCGTTTGATCATAGCACATATATTCCGTTTTGTATGCATTTACATAGAGGCCTATACCTGCGGCTGCTCCATTGACATGGAGGCCAATGCCTGCGGCGGCTCGTTCCAAACTATGCAGTAGTGTTTCGGCTTGGTTGGGTGTATTTGCCAGTATCGCTATGTCATCGGCGCAGTCGGCGTCGGTAATTGTTTTTGCGGGGTACCTTCTGCTTCTTTTCTTTGTCAGCTCGAAGCCGTTCTCTCTGATTTTGTCAATCGATGTTCTAAGTGCGTAGTCTAGACAAATGATAAGGAGGTATGGAGCTAGCGTGTCCCCTTGTAGTACTCCTGCTACAATGTCGAAGTATTCTGTGTCTCCATCTGGTGATCGTATAGAGAATCGTTATTGCTGCTACGGTTACTTTAGGTATGCCGTATGCCAGTTGGTTTTGTTCCATCTTTCCTCTGTGAATGGAATCGAAGGCCTTAGTGTGTGTGTGTGTGTGTGTGTGTGTGTGTGTGTGTGTGTGTGTGTGTGTGTGTGTGTGTGTGTGCACGTGTACGCAACAGACTCTAAACAATAAAATTTGATAGAGTATTTATTTACTTAAATTTGCAAATTCACAAGCTTAACCTGATAAAGGAATCAATTTTTTTTAAAGAATACTGGAAAATCTGGCCTGCCTTTGTGGTTTCCATGGCAGTGTTCTTAGAACACCATCAATAGCGGATCATTAAAAATATTTTGTTTTTTCTATTGTTCTATTATTAATTTTAAAATTGATTTTCTTTTCACATTTATTATCTGATGAAGCTCTTAAATGAACGAAACAAATATAACAAATGCATGGATAATCCACTCAATTTTGTGACACATTGCTTCTTTATATATATATATATATATATATATATATATATATATATATATGTGTGTGTGTGTATGTGTGTGTGTGCGTGTGTGTGTGGAAAAATAAGGAGTCTTGAAAAAATGAAATTAGAAATAATAAGCAAACAGCGTTCCATCGTCTTTAACACAACTTGCCTGAATATATATATATATATATATACATATCAACAGCGGGCTATTTCACACCCAACAAATCTCCGGAAATCAAGCATTATAATCAGGTTACGATGGTAAGCTCAATTTATGGAGATTAAAGTGGTTAATGGTGAAAAAAGTTTATATTTGTGATGAGGTTTCGAGAAATTGTTAATCCTGCTAGGAGAGGATGTGAGAATTTTTCCAAATTAGAAAAACTTGTTAAATAAAAGATTTGATTTGCTAGATTAAATGCCGCCATGAGAGTATATATGTGCATTTTCATTTGGCTCCAAACTGAGACACATATATAGGTTTGTCAAATTCGTATTAGTCAAGTGATTCAAGATTAGTACATATTTATTTAATTGACTTAAACAGAAGAGAAACATGTTGAATACCAGCTCACCTGAGGATCAAGTACGTGAAACTTTGAGGCGAGTTTATTTACTGCTTTGTTATTGTATAATTTTATACTTTAAAGATATCGGAATTCTGCTCAGGATTTTCACACATTATAACTATTCGTTGGTAAATGTTTGATTTGGACTATAACTATAGATTCAATGTTCCATTGCATTTCTAGAGAAATAAATTAGTCTATAACATTTGTTTGTATATAGGTATAAGTCATTAAATATTCCGAAAAAATACAACTTCGCTGTATACAGAAGAATGATTACAAGTGTTCCTATCTTATAATAATGACAATAATGTATACAAATTTATACGGTTTCAAGTAACAATTCATGTTAAGTTATAACATTTATTAACTTGCAATTATACGTTTTCAAGCCAACATATCCAAGACCAATAATTTTGAAACAAAATTAATTGATTCGTAAATAAGACTTTTGAAGGTAATACCACTCCAAGCAGCGAACCTGGAGCCTCTGTATTAAATGTAGCCCAACCACCAAGGTTCAATTCCTCTGAGTTAACATTTAAAAATTTGTAAAAAATATGTTTTCCTTCTCTAGACAACAAACTATACGTTAATCCAGACACTCAATTTAATTGTTCAATTGACAAACTCTTAAAAAGCAAAAACACAAAAAAAAAATAAATAAATAAATAAAATGAATATATAAATTATAAAACATGCATTTCAGCGTTTGTAAGCTTCCTCTCTTTCTTCCCATAAACATTTTCTGTAATTGTAATTTGAAAATATCCTTTAAGAATCTTTGGTCCAGTAAATTGTAACATACATTAGATCCAAAAGAAATAGTCTTGGTGCAGTCTTCTTAAACATGAACCAGTGTCCCTATATATATATATATATATATATATATATATATTAAATAGGAAAGTCACTTCGTTTCTGCCTATCTTACTGTGGATCCCATCAGGCCTTCGTATAAGTCGTTCTATTTCTGGATGTAATGAATTCAAGAAGGCACCGTATTTTTTCCAAGTACCTTCGGCCTCAGCTGAGGCCATCTTCAGCGGAACGAATAATGAAATGACAAACACATTGACGAGTCATATATATTTATATAGAGATATATAGGAAGAAAATGTGGGTAGGGAATTTTCGAAAGAAAAGGAATTTTGCTAGAGGTAAGAAAAAGAATTAGTGAGAATAGTGTTCAAGGCATTTTATAATTTGGCTGTTATGTTCGACTTTTATCTTGTTTCAGATTGGTTTGTTCATTTTCATAAAGAGAACTTCAAGTATTTGGATTTGTTTTGTTTTTTATCTTTGTGTAATATGGTGGTATTTTTAGTTAGAATTTGTCTGTATTTGGATGAGGGACACGAATATGTTTGAGATGTTGAGAAATAAACCAGTGTCGTATAGATGAAGTGTTAAACGTCTCAACAGAATTATTGTTGTCAGTTCGATGGAGTTAATAACTTTACTAAAGAAGCATTTTCTTAGCAGAAATTTAAACTTGTACACTACATTTTTCGTACTGAGATAACGTGTAGCGGGAGAGAAGTTATTATAGATAATGAGATTAGCTGAATTGAATTCATAATTATTTTTTATTTTATTGTTAGTGTCAGTCGGGGTGACGTTATTACGTAATTGAGTTTTAAGTGCCATTTCATTGAGTTTATACTGTTTATGTATTGGATTACGAAATATAATCTAATGTGTTTAGGATTGTTTGATGTAGTATTATTTCCCTTGAAATTAGAGGGAACATTTTTAACAGTCGGTTTTATTTGCTCTAAACGATGTTGTTTAAGAAATCATTGTTAATCAGATTTTGTTTAAAGGTTTTAAGTCCAGAGTAGATTCTTGCTTTGGAGAAGGATATGAAACTAGTACCATTCCTTGAATTCATTTTTTCCAGAAATAGGAAAGCTTGAAAGAGTCCACGATAAAATAAGCAGAAAAGAAATGTTTGTCCAATTTAATAAAACATGTTTAAGGGAGAAAATGATTATATATATATATATATATATATGCAGTTTTGAGGTATACCAAGAATACCCCTTT